>VZQC01009318.1:459463-502160 GCA_009823505.1 Rhizomys pruinosus
ATCCAAACATCTGTGTCTATACCAAAGTAACCTACCATAACAATTAGTACTGTTTAAATACCTATATATCTAATTGTTTGTGCTTCATTAGTAGGATTGAAAGGTTATTCCTGGACAAACTGTCAGCCCATGAAAGGAAACAGCCAGAATTGACCAAAATCCCAAAACAACAGCTCCAGAGAAAGTAGACTGTTTTGCTTCTTGTCCACCTGTGCCCCTTTTCTAAGCCTGGGGAACAATCTGCAGAAGAGGGGGCGTAGTAGAATGTAAGGGTTGTGATTGGGGTGAATGGTGAAACTACAGCAATATAGTCTGGACACTTATTTGATCAACTTGATTTTGCATACAAGCTCCTCCAGCTGGATGATGGGACCCTTGGGCTGTGTGGGTTTGGGCACAACTGCTTGCAGATTGGTTTTATATGAAGGATGCTTGTACTCACAAATTATTACTTATTGTTAAAAAATGAAAAAAAATAATAAAGAAGAAAAAAGGAAAAAATGTTTTGTATCAATATTTCTTTTAGATATTCTCAGTTGTGCCATAGTGGCATAAATGTAGTCATTTTAAAAATAATAATAGGGCTTCAAAGATGGGTCAGTGGCTACGCTCACTGGCTGCTTTTGCAGAGGACCTGGTTAGGTTCAGTACCCACATGATACATAACAACAGTGTATAACTCCAGTTCCAGGAGCTCTGACCACAGCCTTCTTCCCTCCATGGGCACTTCAGAACATAGGTACATTAACAAGCAGGCAATGCATTCATAAACATAAAATAAAAACAATCAATAAAATAAATTATAAAAGATTAATAGTTTAGGGGGCTGGAGAGCTGGCCAGTGGTTGAGAACACTGGCTGCTCTTTTAAGGGTCCAGGTTTGGTTCCCAGCACCTACATTTCAGCTAATAATTGTCTGCAACTCCAGTTCCAGGGGTCTGCTTGTCTCTTCTGGCCTCCACTAGCATTTCATGACACTAGTGCAGTTAATGGACATGTAGGCAAACATTCATACATAAAACAAACCCAAATTTAATAAAAAGAATACTAGGTTGGATATCCACAACTTATTTCTTCAGCATGGTATATGGGAAGTTATCAGTAGCAGTGACAACTTCCATTTTCTCCAAATTCTTTTCCCTTTTAGCCCTTAAACTCCAAGACACAGGGTCCTATGTGCAGGTACATGCACAAACTCACAGAAGTTGACATTCACATGTGCTCATTGTTTTCAAGCTTACTGTTTCAAAAGTGAACTTCAGATGATATTGGAATTCTAGGTGAGTGTAAATAATCAGCATAAGCTCTCAATCATCGTGAGTGATAGTCAGATCAACCTGCAAGGACTTGGCTATATTTGGGTGCCCTTTCCTGTGGAGAAAATGTTAGCCTTCCATCCAGAATCCCTCTTGTAGTACTGATCCTACTAGAGCATCCAGTGTACACTCATGTACACTGAAGGCAGATACCAACTAAAGGCAGGTACCAACTGGAGTAGGAGAGAAAAGATCTGACTTGTTTGCTCTTTCTGAGTTGCAAGTACCTGTTACGTGACACTACGTGTGAGGAGACATGAACTCAAACACATAATTACCCCAGATAGGGAACTGAAAGCAGAACCAAGTAGTGATACCACCAAGGTCCAACTTGGAGAAGCAATGAGGACATGGAGGATTATGGCTGAGGGCTTACATATGGAAGCATGGATGACTCAGTGTATCACTGAAAGCCCACCCCAGCATAGGGGACAATGAGTGAAGCTCATCCTGGAGCTCTCTGTATGAATTACAGGCCTGGGAGACTTCTCCCTTCTGCAACTCTGGTTATTTATGTCATCTTAGGGATAGAAGATCTTTATGAATCTGGTTTCTGTGAACTTTTTGAGACTTTTGAGTTGTTTGCTTTTTGATTCTTAATGAACCTCTTTTTGGAACTTGCTGAGTCTTAGGAGTTTCTATTCAGGATAGAATGGCTCCAATTCAGAGGAAATTGCTGCATAATACTCAAGGCCAAATAGGAAGCAAGACCAGTTATTCAGTTCCAGAATCGTTATTATGCTGCCCAGTTTATGCTTATGCTTGTTATCTGCCCCTTCCACAGGCCAACTGTCAAAAATCCTCTAAGATTTATGTACATTTCACTTTTGAGTTATCAAGTGTCTTGGGAAAGATGAGAATGGTAGTCACACAATATAGTTTACTAAAAATCGGCAATAATAACAGAACTAAAAGATACCATATGATATTCTGCTCTTAGGTAGCAGAAAGTGAACTGCACATTTAAAATTTTATTAATATATATTAATTTTACTAAAGCAGTTCACCATGATGTTTCTATCACTGCACATGAAATCCTTTGATCATGCTCATTTCTTCTATTACGTTTTGTTATTCATCCTCCCATTTTACATAAAATGATTACTTTACTTTCATGACCTTTTTTCCTCTGAAAGTCAACATGTAAAAGATCACACAATGTTTGTCTTTGTGACAATCACATATTTCATTTAACATAATGAGCTCTGTTCTCCTGCCAACAATATAATTTCATTCCTCTTTATGAGTGAATGAATTTCCATTGTCTATGTATAGCATATTTTTATTGATTCATCCATTTATGGGTACCTGGGCTAATTCCAAAACCTGGCTAATATGAATGGTGAAGTTATGAGTATAGATATGCAGGTATCTGTAATATGCTCTTTCTTTTGATTATATAAACAGAAGTGATACAGGGGGAGTCATATGGAAGTTCTGTCTTTACTTTCATTAAGGAAATCTGATTCTAATTTCCAAAGTGGCTGCACTTTGGTACCAACACAGTATAATGGTCACTTTACCCTCACATCCTTGCGAGCATTTTTTATTCTGTTATTCTTTTTCTTACCAGGATAATAGCCATCCTGACTTAACATTGCTTGAATTCTCTTTCCATATATCTTTTTTAAATTTTTTAAATTTTATTTATTTTTGTATGTATATGAATGTACTGTCTGCATGCAGGTTTGCGCACCCGTGTCGTGCAATGCCACGGAGGTCAGAAGAGGGTCTCAGAGTCCCCTGGAACTGGAGTTCTCCTGGAATTGGTGTTACAGACGGTTTTCAGCCACCATGTGGGTGCTGGGGATCGAACCTGGGTCCTCTTCAAGAGCAGTCAGTGCTCTTAACCGTTAGGCTATCTCTCTAGCCCCTGCATATAAATTTAATATTGTCTTTAAAATATTTATTTTCATGTGTATGAATGTCTTCCCTGCATTTATGTAAGTGCAACATTTGTTTGCTTAGAGGCCAGAAATGGCATCAGATAGCCCAGAATTAAAGTTATGGATGGCTGTTAGCTGCCCTGTGGGTTCTGAGAACCAAACTTGGGTCTTTTGCATAAGCAGCCATTAGTCTCAATCACTGAGCCATCTGTCTAATATGCTCTTTCATCCTTTCATTCATACAAAAGCTCTGTGCATGAGTGGTAGTATATTAATGAGAAAATGGAGTTTATAGAGAAGACAAGTTATTTCCCCCATAAAAATCATCATTATCGTCTTCCTCATCATCATCTCCTTTTCCTCATCAACACCATTTTCACAACTGATATTCATTAAATTTTCCTTTTGCTAGTTACTAAATGCTTCATATATCATAATTGACTTATTTTTTTCTTATTACTACATGAGTTGTGTGTTAATATTATCTCCATTTGTCAGATAAGGAAAACAGCACAAGAAAAGTAAAGTTGTCTGATGTTATGCAGCTACTAACTATCAGAAATCTGTCTTAAATGATAGTTTTTCTNCCAGCCCCTGCATATAAATTTAATATTGTCTTTAAAATATTTATTTTCATGTGTATGAATGTCTTCCCTGCATTTATGTAAGTGCAACATTTGTTTGCTTAGAGGCCAGAAATGGCATCAGATAGCCCAGAATTAAAGTTATGGATGGCTGTTAGCTGCCCTGTGGGTTCTGAGAACCAAACTTGGGTCTTTTGCATAAGCAGCCATTAGTCTCAATCACTGAGCCATCTGTCTAATATGCTCTTTCATCCTTTCATTCATACAAAAGCTCTGTGCATGAGTGGTAGTATATTAATGAGAAAATGGAGTTTATAGAGAAGACAAGTTATTTCCCCCATAAAAATCATCATTATCGTCTTCCTCATCATCATCTCCTTTTCCTCATCAACACCATTTTCACAACTGATATTCATTAAATTTTCCTTTTGCTAGTTACTAAATGCTTCATATATAATAATTGACTTATTTTTTTCTTATTACTACATGAGTTGTGTGTTAATATTATCTCCATTTGTCAGATAAGGAAAACAGCACAAGAAAAGTAAAGTTGTCTGATGTTATGCAGCTACTAACTATCAGAAATCTGTCTTAAATGATAGTTTTTCTTTAGATTGGTTACTTTCCTTAGGATGTTTAACACATGGTTGTTTAAACACAAGTATTCAAATGTCTTATTTTGGGCACTATTTAAGGATGTATACTCATTATATAAATTACAATAATTATTCTTCCTGTTTTTCTGGTGTAATACACAAAACCTAGTTTGCATATATTTAAGATAAAAAAATACATAAAGAAGCTACCCTGTTACTATATTTACTAGTTTTCAAAAAATTAATATGAGTTTTACTAGGACCTGAACCATGAGATCAAATTTGAAGAAATAAATTTAATTAAGTTGTGAATTCAGAAAGTTGCATTGTACTAGTCCTTTGGATCACATCATTCGTTTGCACATTGAAACCAGGCAAAAGCCAGTATTGGGGAAACAGGTTAGGTAGAATTGTTATGGATCTATGCACTTTACTAGTACATAGTTTCCGTTATGGTTCTTGTTGTGAAACTTGGTAAGCAATCATCACTTAATAACCTCCATTTCATTGTGGTGTTTACTAAGTGTATACTTAAAAGCCTGTATTAAGGAACTCTGTAACTGATTTTATTTCCTCTCTGAGCAGAGGCAATTCTCCACTGAGAAGGCTGTAGGGGAACAGAGATGTCATGGATATTTCTGATTCAGTAAAAGTGAGGAGGTTATTAAAAAGCTATTACAAACTTAAGGGTGAAAGGATTGTCAGTGTTTCTCCAGGAGTCTGAGGGAGCACAGTGGAAAGTAGAAATAAATAATAAAAAATTTAAAAAAAAAGAATTCAGATGAGAGATAAACAGAAGAGTAAGGGGGGCAAAATGTCCATACTGATAGATTCTCTGGGAATTTCGGTTGGGCATTGTGGGAAAGGCATAGCTATGAAATGACACTGAAGTTACTCTTGAGGTCCTTCCCTAGCAGGTGGCTTCATGGATCAGCTCTTCTGAACAACACTGCCTCCTTGAATCCTAGAGAGTGGGTGGGCAGGACAAAGACATTCTCTCTAGGAACACTTGGCAAGATGGCAGTGTTTGTGGTGATTGCATAAGCCAATGTAGTTGGTCTGGTGAAGAGAGAGAGAGAGAGAGAGAGAGAGAGAGAGAGAGAGAGAGATCCTCAAATTACTTTTAAATTTTCTGGTACTATTAAGAGCATGCATGTGAAATCGATTTATCCTGTTTCCACCCAGAGGCACGGGGAAATGATAGCTGCATTAGCGAAATTCTACATCACGATACAATGCATTTCTTACTCTTAGTTTCCTGTCATTCAGGAAGAAAGCTGACATGGAATGTAAAGGCTTGCAGGTAATAAAAACTGACTATATTCTAGTAAAATCATGGGCCATCATTCTGAGATGTGAAGGAATTTGTACAGCAGAGAGGCTGTGAGATCAAAATGAGTCAAGTACAAAAACAAAAATATTATACTAAGGAAATAGAATAGAGGCGCAGGCTATTTAAGCAGAAGGTTAAGAAATTGCAATGAAAGAGTATGGTTTTAGGTAGGGCAAATCGATTATAGGACTTTTCAGTAACTCTGGAATCCAACTGTGGTATTATGCTGTAATGATCAGGGGGCTCCGTATCTAACACGAAATCAATATAGTCTGAGTGACTCCTTTGAATTCCCTGGGGTTTACATTCCAGGGGTCAGTTTTCAAGTTTTATTGTTCTTGTATTGCATTGAACTTCCTCCCTGTCCTACTCTATCCTGACACCTGATTCTTTGGGTCAAGGTCTGTCAGTGAAACATGAGTTTCACCAGCAGCCAGCAGGACACAGTTATTCTCCTGACTGCCCTGCTACATCACTGGGGTCACAGGAGCATCCGACACACCTTTATATAAGGTGCGGGGTTCCCAATTCAGATGCTCAGCCTCAACATGACAAGCACTCTTACCCAGTGAGCCATCTCTTCCTCCTAGAATTCACATTTCAAATAGCAGGTATTTATTTGTTAAACAAACTCTGTTCATCAATAAATGCACTCACCTTTACTGACATTCACTGTCTTATAAACTAATACATTGCATTTCCGATGCCAATTACACTTCTGAGTTCTTGAGCGAGAAGCCATTGATTCTGGTGTCGATCTTCGGGACTGCTTTGTTGGTGAAATCCTTTAACAGTCAGCGAAGGATTTTTTCTTTCTTTTTCCCTTCCCCACCACCGACCCCCACTCCAAAACACTAGTATTCAATCAAATAATACTGAAGTTAGAAATCTTGTTCCTGGCCTGTAGCATGCACACACATATAAGCACACATACACAAACAAAGTCATTAAATCAACTCTGGAAGCATTTAAATAATGTCTTATTCGATATTGAATTTAGCTCATACATGGTGAAATCATTGATTTAACTAGTATTGTTTTGTACAAGACATTAGAATTAGTCCACGAGGGGGCGCCCTTGCTCTAATTTTCATAATGTGCCATTGACATTTGGAAAAAAAAATATCTTTGCAGAATTTACTAAACCAATTTTAAATGCACCAGAAACTCTGAAATGTATTAATGGGTCACATTAACCTGAAAGAAAGAAGCACAGGCTCCACACTCTCTGGGGCATCCCATTTTCCTTAGTGAGAAACTTTGTGAATGTCATATCGGTATGACAAAGTTGAACTTCTTGAAGTTTCAAGAAGCTGACTGTACCACTGATTTCATAAACGCAGTAAGATAAATAAGGTGATTGCACTGGCTAAGTTCTGCAAGGCTTTTATGATTTCAGTGCGACAAAATGCTACTCCAAATCGGCTGAAACACAACAGAAATCATATTTCTAACATTGTTTTTTAAATAACTTTTTTCAGATGGCCACGTTGACTTGAAGGCTCATGCCTGTAGTCTCAGAATTTGAGAAACTGAGGAAAAACATTTGAAGAGGAGTTCAAGACCAGGTTTTTATTCAATTATTTTCCTAACGATTTCTTTTTATTACTATGCATTAATTGCACAAAATAATGTGCTTTATTATGACATTTTCATATATATATATATATATATATATATATATATAATACTTTGATTTAGTCATTGCTTCTCTTATCACTCCTACCTTTCCAATTGGTTTCCTTCCTCTTCTTAAATCCTCACCCTTCTATTTTCATGTCTTTTAAAATATTTTTATTTTATATGTATGACTGTACTGTCTGCATGTATGTAAGTGCACACATCTACAACGCTAGCAGATGACAGAAGAGGTCATCAGATCCCCACAAACTGGAGTTATAGATGATAGTTATCCGTAGTGTGGGTGCTGGGACTTGAAACCCGGGTCCTCCGCAACAGCAATCAGTGCTCTTAACCACTGAGCAATCTCTCTAGCCCTTATTTTCCTGTCAAAGAAATCTAGATTTTGCATATGAGACAATATGACATTTGTTTCTCTGCGCCTGGCTTATTTTACTAATAAATAGTATTTTAAAATCTAAATTAATGTTTGCATGGTAACACATACCTTTAATCCCAGTATTTGGGAGGCAGAGGAGATAGATCTCTATGAGGTTAAGTCCAGCCTGGTCTACCTACTGAGTTCCAGGCAGCTGGAGCACATGGAGTCCCTGTCTACTAAAACAAAAACAAACAAACAAAACATGTAAATGATTTTTTTTCTTCTTTTCTTGCGTCTCAGCCAGTAAATGAATTTTAAAGATGAAGAACTGACAAGCAGTTTCACAGTGAAGAGTGAAATAGAAAAAAAAAATCTATGGTAAAATGACAGAGATGCTGAAAATTGCATGGAGGTTTGAATTGTGAAAAGCCAGAAATAAGGACTGCAAGATGGTTAGTTTAAATATACTTGATGGTGCCGTATAATTGAAATGTTAAGGTTGCTTGTGTACCTCCTGGGTCAGTCACTGGGCGGAGACTCTTTCAATAAGCACTCATGTAATTATCAGGCTAACCACTTTGGGTGTGTGATGATCATTGGTCCCACTTCAAGTTCCCTCTGAGTGGGGCCCATCTTGCCCTCCAGGGGGCGCACAAGGGATTTTTGTTGTGAAGGAGATGGCACTAACCTGCTCTACCCAGTCTTCAAAGTCTCTCAAAAGACTCTGAGTAGAATTTGGAGAAGGCACATTGTTGACTAGATGATTTTTGACTGTTTACTGTGTAGTATGTCCTAAGGATACAGTAATTGAGAAAGAAAAAGATATCTGTCCTTGACCTTTTCCAGTTGATCTGTATATTAATGCACAAGAGAAAAAAAGCACGTGGCTGGATATTTCCTGTTATCAAGAGCCATTGTAGTATAATTGAAATATGTGGAGAAGAGAGGGAAGCTAGAAGCAAAGAGCAGATGGTAGCTGTCACGGGGTGGGGAGGGGAAATGTGGAGACACTGTTCAAAGGGTGCAAAGCTTTAGCTGTGTGAGACTAATCTGTTCTGTAGAGCTTACATACAGCATGGTAACTGTCATCAGCTGTCAAGGACTGTATGCTTGAAAACTGCTGAGAGAAGGTCTCAGGTGGTCTCAACACAAAAAAGGCAACTACGTGAGAAGTGACAGATATATTAATTAGCTTGGTAGGAACGATCCTTTTAAAACATACAAGTGCAAAGTTATCAAACTGTATACTTTAAATATATTCAATTCCTCTATGTTAGCTATACCTCATTAAAATTTAAAAAGAAAAGAAAGATGGGAGTTAGGGAGATAGATAAGTCTTTGAATTATATAATATGATCTGATCATGTAACAAAAACTCAAAAAGGTGACTGAGTTTTAAAATTATTTCCTAATTTCTATAACTCCAAGAAATGACAATAATTTTGTGAAAATTTATTTTATGTATGGTGTGTGTATGTGTATGTGTTTGTATGTGAGTGTGTGTGTGTATGTGAGTGTGTGTGTGTGTGTGTGTGTGTGTGTGTGTGTTTGTGGGTAGAGGCCAGAGGGGAAGTAGAATTCTCTTGATCTAGAGTTCCAGGAAGATGTGAGCCTTCTGATGTGGGTGTTGGGAACCAAAATCTGGCTTTCTTACAGAGCATCAGGTTCTCTTAGCTGCTAAGTTATCCCTCTAGCCTCTTGGCCAATAATTTACCTTCTGTTAAGGCCAAGAGTACACAGATTTGAACTTGTCAAAGAAACATCAGGCACAGAAAATATTTCAACTTGCTGTCTTAATGTGAAAAGCAAGCTAGATAGTAAAACAAAATAACAACAACAAAACAGTGTGGCTTTCAGTTTCTAACTTCCAGCCGTTTCTCACTTATTCTTGGTTTGCAGCATTGGGTGCTCAAGGTTTCTGAGTTTGATTTCTCCTGAATGAAGACCATCTAGTTACTAGAGGATCATGGAACAATGTTTGATATTTATGTTGCGATCATCTTACATTAGAAAATAATGGCTTCAGTGTCAGTACTGTTTTCTCTTTTGAAGACAGTTATTGCTTGTGGGTTTGTTACATGTGCATGTGTGTGCATGTACATGTGTTTTTTGTGTGTGTCTGCCTGTCTGTCTGTGTTTATATCACTCATTATATATTTAAAGCATCCTTGAATCCCCTTCTTTTTTTTAATTTGGATTCATTTTTTTGAATTTTAAAAAATTTTTATTTATTTTTTATGTGTGTGAATGTACTGTCTGCATGTAGGTTTGTGTACCCATATTGTGCAATGCCGCAGAGGTCAGAAGAGGGCGTTGGATTCCCCTGAAACTGAAGTTACAAACGGTTCTCAGCTGCCATGTGGGTGCTGGGGATTGAACCCGGGTACTCTGCAAGAGCAGTCGGCTTTTTTGCTAGGCCATGTCTCCAGCCCCAGAATCTCCTTCTTAAGTTGGTAGCAACTTTGGTAAAACATATAGCTTTCTCATGTATGTAAAACATAGGTTTCACCATTTGTGTTTAGTTTAAGTGTCTTTTTTCCCTGACAATTGTAATATTTTCATCACCAGCATCACTTTGAAAAAAGTAGAATAAACAAAATTGTTTGTAAATTCTACTCAGTTTGTATTTCTCTAAAGAAAAATAGCCACCAGAGGGTGTATATATTTTATATTTGCTATCCCTTTCATCTCCATGTGTATGGTGTGTATGTGTGCATCTTGTGTACATGTATTTACCTGTATGTGGGCACACTTAATGTGTGTGGGTGCTTCTGCACCTGTGTATGTGTGTGCCTGTGTGTGTATGAGTGTGTGTGTGTGTGCGCGTGTTTGTGTGTGTGTGTGTGTGTGTGTATGTGTGTGTAAGTGGAAGGCTGATGTTAGAAGTATTCCTGTTTCTTTCCACCTTAATCTACGAGGTGGGCTCTCTCAGTTGAAACCAGAGTTCAAGAATATGGCGAGTTTAGGTTCCTACCCTGCTGCAGATATGCCCTGTCTCCACCATTACGCGCAGGCCTATATGCCTAATGGACATTTACCTGGCTTCCTGGTAACCGAACTCTGGCCTTCATGCTTCCACTGCAAGAAGCTCAACCCCTGAGCTTCTCTGATCCTTAATGCTAAGCTTTTGCAACAGCCCTCTGGGATCTGTGGTAAACATAAATGAAGGAAAGGCAACAATCCTGATCAAGCAGAGAACAAGAGCAAAGTGAGGATTCCATTCCTCTCTGTCTGGTTGATAATGCTTTCCATCTTCTGATGATTTCTTGTGCAGGCAGCGGACTAGGCAGCTGTGTCCAGGCACTTGTTAAGTCCTGACTCTCAGTGGGTCTGTGAGCATGGATTCAGATGAGAGTAACGGGTGGAAAGGCGCTCTGAGCAGAGTTGTTGTCCCAATTAGGACCTCTTTAGATAAGTTGATGGTCTGAAGAAAAAAAAAGGGGGGGGGGAGACCTTGCATTTAGTAAGAGAAAATTATTCCCATTCCATGGGTCTCAAATGGGGACAAGAGTTTATTCTTTTCTTTACAGCTGGAATTAAGCCATTGACACCCAGATGTCCTCAGCTTTTCAACTCATCCAGAATGTTGTAAGACTTGCCAGCCTTTCTAATCGTGCCAGGGAATTATATATAAGAAGCATTTTTTTCTGTACGAACACTTGTGCTATTGGTTCTGTGTCTCTGGAGACCCTTGACACTCCGTCTCATCTCTTTCTGCACACACGCCCTTCAGGCACGTTGGTCACCCAGTGCCAGCTTCCAGGGAGGGCTTCTCCTTCACATTTTGCACTTCCACGTGAACCCTGCCTGGCTGCCTGGATTTTCTTGCCTTGTCTGAGATTCCTGTGAAACATTTGCTTCTTTGTCTTTCTGCTGCAGGAATCTTAAGATTCTTGTCCATACTGTAAAAAAGTTTTACTTTGGAAGTTGAATGTAAGACAGACTACTACTCTCAGCTTAATATGTACAGCTGATGGAAACTGTGGCTAAGATCTCAATTAGAAGATTCCTATGTTTTCTTTTTTTCTTTTTATTGTTATTAAACATTTTCCATAAGTCATACATCATTTCTCAATCGAATCTAGAGTCACTTCCCTTTCCATGCCCCCACCCTACCCGAGTCCCTGCACTCTATCATATATGTCCTGTATCATTTCAGAGTCTTTCCAGAGGTTTTGTTTTGTTTTATTTTCAGTTCTTTTGTTGGTGTTATTCTCTCCAACTTATATTTCTTCAATATATATATATATATATATATATATATGCATACCTACATACACATATCACTTGAATTGGAGGAATTTTTTTCCTAAAAGATGTCAGATTCCTGTTTTCTTATGCCACTCTGGTAAAGTTGGAATGGAATGTGTTGTCTTTCAGGTATTCATTGACAATAAATATTAAATAGAGCATTTTAAAAATAAAAATATGTCTAATTCACACAATTCACTAATTATACTGGGGACACTGCAGATAAAATTTAAACCCAAATGGCTTTGGATATATTTGTGGTTTTCTGTCCAATTTTGTAAAGTTCATACTGAATTTTTTAATGTCTCTGGCTTCTGGACATATGCTAATTTGTTTAATTTCCTTAATGGAACTAAACAATGATCTGACATCAGTGACAAACTTAAAGAAACGAAGACATTTAATTTCTATGATGTTCTATTGAAGTATGTGGAGACTAGTCAGTCTATTTTTCAAGGCTGTTTGTAAAACAAGGCATACATCTTTACCTGATAAGAGGAACAAATCAGTAGTGAACAAAGCACATTTATATGTTCTTGATAGCACTGCAAATGGGGAATGGAACACTTAGGTTAACCTATTGGTTAGGAAGAGCCATGCAACTCTGTTGTGAAGAAAGAACAAAACTCAGGAATTTGGAATTTTTTTCAAGTAACCACTTCTATTTTTTAAGTATCTCTCACCATTTTTTATGAGTAGAAATTTTGATAGGTTTCCTTATTTTTAACAGGATTATAATTCCCTGAAAGTGCTGAAACAAACAGGAAAAGAACACAGTGTCTCTACTTAAAACTAAAAGAGAACTACTTTGACATTTGTAGTTGTTACACAAAGTCATTATTTTTAGGAGCAAGAAAAAACTAGAAAATATAGAGCTGAAGAAATGTGAAAGGAAACTCATTGTGATCCCACATACTGAATGTTAAATCACATTAACTGTTAAGAATAAAATTGTTATTTTAAAAGTGAGAGGTCTCTCAGGTCAGGCAATGAATCACAGTTCTGTCAAATTTTGAGGTGATTCACATCCTAGTAATGAAAATAATGAAGAACTATCTTTATATTTTATGGTCTTCATTCTCTCTTATTTTAGGATTTTTTTCCTTTTTTTATAATTCTACTTTAAAATCATAGTGATTTGTTACTTGAAACGCAATCTTGAATTGGGAAAGTGTGATTCTGCACCAAAGCTTTTCTGAATGGCATACTATTTGCAGAGGTAATGAGTCTGTGCTTTGAAAGCAATTGTACCTAAAACAGAGACAGAAATTCATGCTGCCTTTAGACCACCAAGGCCTATAGACCTCAGCCTTGTCAAGACAGGGTCCATCTCCTTGGATTCAAAGTAGATTTTGGACATCCATTCTCCAGCAGAATGTTGGATACCTCATGACATAATGCATTTATTCCCAGTCACAGAACACAAGCTTATTGCTTCTATTCTGACTTCACTAAAAAATCATAATGAAAGATTGTCAGTAAACAGAAACAGAACAGCAGTGTGTCACACCGATCTTGACATAATCAACTCTTTGTCACTTTGGACTACTGAGTATGTTTAGGCTATAATTGATTGTAATCCAATTTCAAAAGAGGGAATAAGGAAAAGGCAGGCTGGAAGGAAAGAGAAAAGGAGAGAATGAAAGAAGAAAGGAAGAAGAAAGAGAGTTGGGGAATGAGTGATGGGGAGGAGAAGGAAAGGAAGGAAGGAAGGAAAATTTTCTTTTCAGATTTTAATAAATTAAGCTCCTTTTTGTTTTTTATTATTTATCTTTGTTTTCTATCCCTTGTATCGACACTGAAATTCAAATTGGTTCCAACCACACTGGTTTTTAGTATATAAATGCTTAATTATTTCAGCAGATATTATGAAATATACACACATACATGCCTATATACTAATATATATGTATATACATATATTAATAAGATACATAGTCTTGGGAAAATGATTTTCAATCTTTGATGCTCAATGTCATTTAAAGTTTCTCAGAGTTCTCTTATGGATTGTGTTAATCTGCAGCAAACGTGCTTTACCCTTTGTAACCAGAAAATTTGCGCTTATAGTTATTTTCATATTGCCATGTGTAAAACACATGCTCTGAACAATATTTCACTGGTTATATATTATTTATTTTTAATAAAATACTTTTATTGCTGTTTTGTGTATTTTATACATCATTTTCAGTTCAATTTTGACATATTCCCCTTTCCCTTCCCCCCACCCCACCTCAGGCCATGCATTCTGCCATACATGTCCTGCAACTTTTTCTCAGTCTTTTTAAAGTTTTTTCTCTGCAGAGGTTTATTGTTTGGGGGAGAATTTAACTCTATAAGTCCATTCTTTGACCCAGTCCTGATGTTGTTGTTACCTCCCATTAGTATTGCTCCAATGCCTATATAAACATCATATGTGTACCAAAATTATGTCCTTCTGGAATAAACTGCATGCTAATACCACAATACGTTTAGGAATTCACATTTTCCCCTTTAATTTTATATTACTCTAAAAGTAGGAATATATACCTTCCACCCATATATGTTAATTACCATGTCTGAAAGTAAGTGGTAAGTTAATTCTAGGGCCCATTAAGAGATTCACATTATAACAAGACAGTTACTTTCAGATAGAAAGAAATATATCAATAATGTTGCCCAGATGGCCTTTCAACTGGGGGACTTGGTGCTAGCATCCACAAATGAGGCCATCTTTCTTTATCGCTGGATAGAATTCCATTGTGTAGATGTATCATGGTTTTGCTATTCACTAGTCTGTTGAGGGCATTTGGGTAAGTTACTGGTAATATATTTACAATGACATCTTCTCCCATTTCATTTTAGCTGAGTCTGTGACTTGCTTCCTATTGTTGCTGAACCTATAAGTAAAATGCAGAAGCAATAAAATGTAAATATATAACATAGTCTGTGAAAGTATGTGTATTTCTGTGTTAGTGCATTGTGTGTATGGCTGTGATAGTGTATTGCATGTGTATATGCATACAGAGTCCAGAGAACAACCTCTGCTGCAATTCCTCATGTGTTGTCCCCCTTTTAGGATTTGAGACAGGATCTCTTAATTCTTTCAAGATCAGAATCCTAAAATGTTCCAAGGAGACTAAGCTGCCAGGCTAGTGAGGCCATGAAGTCAGTCTGTCTCTGACTCTGTATCCCGAGTACTGGGGTTACAAATGCTTACCCCTGGTCTTGTTTTGGGGAGTTTCTTATGTCACTATGGATTCTGGGATCAAATTATATCCTCCTGCTTTAAAGGCAAACACAGTGCCAGCTGAGTAATCTCAACTCTAAGAGCTTGAAATAAAGTTACCTTTGTTCATCTCTATGAAAACCTATGAAAACAGTGGTATACATGTCCATGCAGGCAAATGAGGAAATTAAGATGATTTGCTAAATTGAAACTCAGGGATGTGGACCCAAGCTCCTTATCTTAACCCCACCCCGTTTGCTGAGGTGTGGGTTACATGGAAGTGAGCTTCACGTAGAAAGCTGACATGAGTCTGACCTTCCTGATGATATAGCTTGACTTGATGGGGAATCTTATTTTTCTATCTAGAAATTGCATAACTCATTTGCATGTTGGTAGTCTACAATAGAAAGATTTGTGCTTGGAGGCTTTTACTCTTTTAAATATTTTATACTATGTGTGTCACCTTTACTGATGATGAAAGAAGAAATGATTATGAAGAATCAGCTAGGAAAACACAGGGATTCAAAGACTTTAACAGAGCCTCGATTCTAACACATTTTATTTTTTAAATTTTTTTTATATATATATTTTTAATTTCTTTATGTGTATGAATGTACTGTCTGCATGCAGGTTTGTGCACCCGTGTCGTGCAATGCCTCGGAGGTCAGAAGAGGGTCTCGGATTCCCCTGGAACTGGAGTTCTCCAGGAATTGGAGTTACAGACGGTTCTCAGCCGCCATGTGGGTGCTAGGGATCGAACCCGGGTCCTCTGTAAGAGCGGTCGGCGCTCTTAACCGCTAGGCCATCTCTCCAGCCCCAGATTCTAACACATTTAAAAAAATCTGTGTGACCATGAGTGAATGGTTTAACTTCGTCGAGCTTTTATTTCCTTGTTAGGATATCTTCAGATTGTATTTTGAAAATGTTTTAGGAAGTAGGGAGATGTCTTAGTGTGTAAGACTATTCTGCGAGACTGGGGAACTGAGTTCTAATCCCCAGCACCCATATGAAACACAAGCATGGCAGTGTGTGCCTGTAACACCATTACTGGTAGGGGAGGGGTTGGGTGGAGATAGGAGAATCCCAAGTGTTTGCTGGCCACCCTGTGTAGCTGAAACTGGGAGCTTCCAGAGAGTCCCTGTCTCAAACAATAAAGTGGAGAGTGACAGAGGAAGACTTGGGCCTCTGCAAGCTTCTTCAGGAGTGCACACACCTGCATATTCACAAGTATGCAACACACTGGGCTGGAGAGATGGCCTAGCGGTTAAGAGCGCTGACCGCTCTTAACCGAGAACCGTCTGAAACTCCAATTCCAGGAGAACTCCAGTTCCAGGGGAATCTGAGACCCTCTTCTGACCTCCACGGCATTGCACGACACGGGTGCACAGACCTGCATGCAGACAGTACATTCATACACATACAGAAATAAATAAAAATTAAAAAAAAATTAAAAAAAAAGTATGCAACACACACAGACACACACACAGAGACAAATATTTTGCCCATTGTTTTCTACAATGATATGATAAATAAGAAACTTTCTACAATGATACGATAAATAAGAATTTACCATCATTACTTTTCCTCCTCCATTACTTCTTTCACTTTCCTCAGTTTTTTATGATAGTGACATGGCTAAAATTACATTATTCTATTCCTTACCTGGTAAATATCTTGTTTGCAGCTTTTGTTTGAAAAATTTTCTTACTCTTCTCTTAAAACTTCCTTTCGATGACAACATTGATGAAATAGTGTGTTAAAGGAAAATCAGATATATCTTCAGCATATTCAATGTACTCCCTATGGAACATATGTCATCTACTAGAACTCTGGAGAAAATTTCTTAAGCTGGGAACTCTGATTTTTGAGTTTGGTTATTTATATAGATTTCATGGTCAATTACTAATCTTAAAGCAGTGACAAGGTCAAAAGTTTGGGTGCTCACTGTGACAGCACATACACAGCAATTGGAAGGATACAAAAAACTTTGGCATGGCCCGTGCACAAGGAAGATACATAAATATGTGAAGCATTTCATATTTTTTTGACAGATGGTGATTAATACAGAAACTCACATGTGCAGAGAACAAGAGGCTGCAGACACCTCCATCAAAAGGCTGACTTCCAAGACTCGGGGATCATTGCAGAACAAGAGGCAGAAAGATTCTAAGATCCAGAGGCAGTGCATGACCACAAGGAAGCAGAGTTCTCTAGGCAGCTGAGCAGTTACTCATATGAGTTCCCAGTAATGGTGACAGCATGCACTATCCTATGTAAGGTCAAACCAGACAAAAATCCCAGCATGCACATGAAGAAGTGGATAAGAAGCTCTAATCCCACCTAAGGAAACTGTGATAACAGATGGCTCCTGAGAGAGGCAGAAATAGTCTCTTTCAAGCAAGAGAGACTATTAACAGGTGAACCAGTCTCCAGTCTATACACCTACATTGAAGGACTATAGGCATATATAGTGACCGCCTGGGGGCAATATGGGGACATGTGGGGTATGGCTAGGGGAGAGGCTCTAAATACCATTAAATTATATTGTCTGAAAGTCACTAAAATTCAATAAAAAGATCGGTCATGGGTCCACATGGAGTTTCTGGTATCTTCCTATTCCTCTGTTGATGGTAAGTACCGGTATAAAAATGACTAAACAGTACTTGATAAAATGGCTTAAATTCTCTGATAATTTTGGAATATATTCCTTCTTTGGTAGCCCTATAAATACTTCGTTGTTAATGCTTGTCAGACTAACCATTCCAAAATTTTGCAACTTAAACCTGTGCCCATATATCAGCTATCGAATTTACCATCAATTACTGCAATTACCTATTTTTTTCCTTGCCTTAATACAAGGACTCATTATGTAGCTTTGGATGACATGGAACTCACTTTGTAGATCAGACTGATTTTGAATTTGTAATGATCTACCTGTCTTGGGCTCCCAGGTGTTGGGGTCACAGGCATAGGCTACCACACCTGACAATGACAATTAATTTAATATTGAATGTTTTACCTGAAATTAGTTACTTCATAAAGGGATTGAACATGCAATAGATGTTTGTGTATTGCCTTTGAATTTCATAAGATCTGACACTACTGGAATATTAAAAAAATGTTAGGCTACAATTAAAATATGCAATCCCATTTGCTTATTCCATTCCTGAAGTTAAAATAAACAAACATGACATGGACTTGTTCTACTTTTAGATGAAATTGTATTATGTAACACTGGTCCTGGTAGAAGTCAGAACACTCAATTAAATATTTTTTTCTATTTATTCTGACAACATATGAACTTTTATTAATTAATTTAATGAAATTGAAATATCCATTAAATAATTCCTGACATCACCTTTTTCAACAGCTTAAGTTGCCTATATAATTTTCTGTAGTGATAGCCATTTGGTCAAGCATTCTACTAAGTTAGTAATTAAAATATAAATTGTTTTTCAAAGCAAAGTACTTCCTTTCTAAAGGAATAAATCCTCAGAGACACTAGAAGTTGACAAACATTTATAGAGTCAAAGAAGAAAAGGTTAGTTGCAACTGCACAGAGAATTTAATTAAATATATTCATGTTGATCTTGGCAAAATTAGTATGAACAGAGATTCCCATTCAAACCCTACCAATTAGTATAATAAAACTTCCCAGAAAAATCTTTACCATAGCATTTTGTTACTAATCTCCTTTAAAATACACTTAACCCAGTATCCAACCCAGTATCTACAAATAGATTGTTAGAAACTCAAATACATAGACATATGTCCTGTTCTGACAGACTTATTTTTCTTGTGAACACTTAGCTAGAGAGCAGATGATGATGTAAATATCAGACCTAGGATGACACAGCCTCAAAACATGAGATTTACAAACTCAGTGCTGTGTTATATTCATATTGCATTTAGTTTTCTCCTTACAACACTTTTAGTGTGATTGGGCCCATCATGAGGCATGAATGATAGAGAAAGCAAACCAGGTTCTAGAAGGGGGAGCGTGAGGGAGACACCCATTTTAGAATACCCTGAATGAGGATAAGTAATAGTCTCCAGACTGAACAAAGAAACAAAACTATGTATAAGAAGTCCACAGTTTAGTGCATTTTTGGATATCATTCATTTATTCCGTGACTTTTCTATGTCTTTCTTCGAAATACAAAAGGAGAAAGGGATCATTGACATGGTGTGGGGGCCATATGCCTCCTTTTCAAAGCTCATGCTTCCTGGAAGACTTCCTCCAGTTCTGGACTTCTGACTCCTTGCTCCAACAAATCATTTAGAGTAAACTTTTTCTATTATGGATATGATTAAAATCAAATGGGCCATTCCAGTTGTATTTCTTTAAATAGTGAGGCAGACACCTTCTCTAACATTGATTATGCGTCCGTCTCTGATGGTCTGCTCTCTCCCTCAGCATTGCAGCCTGAACAAGAAGCAAAGGAGTTGCAGGTCTGAGCTAACGTGGGATACAGGGCTGCATCTCTGGAAAGGAGGATCGCTGTCTCTACCTGTTTTTACTTTGTTATAGTTTCATTAGGGGAAGAAATCTGGTTTTAAATAACCATCGCATAAAGTCTTTATTTTAATGTGTGTTATAAAAATATTTCTCAAGGGGTTAATGAGTAGTTAAGAGCAGCGGCTGCTCCTATGAAAGAGCTGGGCTGGATTCTCAACAGTCCCATGGTTGCAAAACATCAGTTTCAGGGGAGCTGATGCCTTCTTCTGGTCTCTATGGTCATTACATGACACATGCACTTTCAGGCATCACATTTCTATACATAAAAATAAATACATAAGTAAAACCATAAATAAATATAATTCAAAATAATTCTCATGATTTGTACTACTGGAGAAAATAATATTAACAGTTAAGTTGGCCTGAAGAAACAGGGAGGTGGGAATCCAAATGAAGTATTTTCAAGCTCGCATTACCTGGCATCTGAAGTGGACATAGAGGATAAGAATACAAAGAAGTCTGAAGATAAAAATGTAGGGCAAAATAATGCTTTGTTGTGTTTATTTTTTATATCTTTGGTAACGTGGCTTTTTGGATAGAGAGCTACCCACATTCCCCTTGGTTACGCAGACTTAAGTACTAGGATCTAGGGGCTGCATGGTTAAGCTGTGCTAAGCACTTAAAACACATGCTGGTATTTTAATGCAAGGACACATAGGTCAGTGTATATACCAGTCACACAGGATGGCACTTTATCTTATACAGGCGCTGTGCTATTAGAGGGAGAAACAAAAATGGGATCAAAAATAATGGCTGGGAAGAATGGCATTGCAAGGAAATGGTAGGAGAATGCTGACGGAATCCAGATACTGCTGTGAGGGAGGTGAGGGGCAGGGGGAGCACTGCCTTCTATCACTGTCCTCTTCCATTTGAAATTTATTATTTTAGCTGTGTAAAATGTATTGTTCAACTAAAGATGAGAGAGAGAGAGAGAGAGAGAGAGAGAGAGAGAGAGAGAGAGGATTTGTGCCTCAAAGTCAGAGGATGGAGGATAAGCATTCTTTTATACAACCAGAAAACAAAAGCAGTTCATGCAAGATGCAAGTTTGCTTAGTCCCAGGTTGGTTGGGGATGCTGGTTTTCTTTTAAACATATCCGTATCTGTTTATAAATGAAAGAGATTGCGATTGCTTTTTTATGAATCGAAAAAAAAATTCAATAAATTTAGACACGTGTGCTCTATTTTTCATACAACAAAAAGCATTTTTAGGAATAGTAAATGAACGAGGACATTTTTATATTTCAAGTATCCTTTCAAAGTACATCTATGTTGATCCAAGTAATATGTCTTTTAAAATTAACTTAAGACCAAGTTAAAAGCTTAGGAGAGCTCAAACCAATAGCAGAGTGGAGAAATTGAGTCTAGGATTTGATTCTTGCTTAAGAAAGGATTTGGGAAGAAGATGTAAGAGGAAAAGCTAAAACTCTACACACAATAAGATATTAATCCACCTTCTAAGAATTCAAATTTTTAGTAAAGTTAAACTGAATAGAGTGGGCTAGTATTTTGTGACAGAGGGCAGATGGAATGAAAGGTTTGGCCTTTATGCTGAAATTAGTAGATATGATATTGTCTTAACAAATTTGGATTGAGAAAAGAAATCACTTAGACTCTCAGAAAATTCAGTAGCTGTTTGGCGCAATATTGACTACTTTTCTGAGGATGGCAACACTAGAAGTTCAATCCAAACTTAAACTTGTCTTCACTGGTCTCTTGACCAAAAGTGCCTTGTCTAAATTTGGGTTAAACTTCCTTTTGGTTCATAGGTATATATAAATAAATATATTATTCTCTAATTACATATATAAATATATATATATATATATAAATATATATATATATTAATAGTCACTCAGACATAAATAAATCAGATCTTACTATGAAATCTTCTTTTTTTTTTTTTTTTTTTTTTTTTTTTTAGTTTTAGGAAACTGTAGTTTGTTCCAAACAATGAAGAATTTGGAAAACTTGTTGATATATCAGTGTTTTATAAAATGAACAATCAATATTTTAGTTTTCAATTTTCCTATTTAGTCTTTCCTTTCAAATTAGCTTGGCATTACATTTATTACTGTGATAAATCACAATGTGCTTAAGTAAGCTAGAAATCTGATTACTGAGTCTGGAAGCATTCTGGTACAGTTTTAATAATAAATGTCTTTCAGAAAGGCTCCCACGCTGAAGGTTTGGTATTCAGTTCCAGATGCTGCTGATGCTGGCAGATGGTAGAACTTTGAGGAGGTGGAGCATACTGGGGGGACATTAGACCACTGAAAAGATGTCCCTTAAGGAGATACCAAGACTGCTAACATTTGGTAGCTTTTACTTACCAGGTGGTATGAAGTGAGGAGCTTCCTCTGACACACATGCCTACCACATGCTGTCATCATAATACAAAGTGCCACCACAGGCCACAGCTGCAGGGCCACAGGACAGAAACACTGACATGGTGAGCCAAGATAAACATTTCTCTTTCTCAAACAATTTACTTATTAATTTTATGTGTATATCTGTGTACATGGAGGTTTGTATGTAAACCTTATGTATGAAGGCAGTTGTGACCCTCAGTGTGGGTACTGGGAACTGAACTCGGGTCCTTTGGAAAAGCAGCAAGTGCTCTTAAGCACTGAGCTATCTCTCCAATCCCAAACATTTCTCCTTTTTAAAGTTGTTTATCCCAACTACTTGTAATACAGTGAACAAAAAATCACACTTTATAATATAGAGCACTTTATATCGCTTGATACTTAAAGACAAATCATTTTCAGTAATGTTACTGCTTTCTAATTATTTCTCCTTTTAAATTTGTTTATCCCAACTACTTGTAATACAGTGAACAAAAAACCACACGTTATAAATAGAGCATTTTATATCTCTTGATACTTAGAGACAAATCATTTTCAGTAATGTTACTCTTTTCTAATTACACTAGATGCTGGAAAACATCCTTTTCATCTATCTACCTTTTACTGAATTCAAGTAGATTCTGATATCTGCTAATCAATAGATGAAATGAGTATTTAAATATGAATTTGAATATCAAGAATCCCAAGCAGGTTGAATTTGTTAGATTTTTGGAGTGTTATAGTATTCTAGCAGACTTAAAAATGATCCATATAAGAACAGAATTTTATACAAAATATTCATGTATAATTTTATACAAATATTGACTAATTCAGATTTCTCATCCAAGAATATAGTAACATAACTATTTTTAAAGTATTTCACTTATTTATAAATTAATTTCTTATTTACAGGTTGTGAGAAAGTCCCTTGCATTTTTGAAGTACTGTGTACTTCAAAATAATAATAATTTACCATTATTATTAAAACTCAAAAATTGCTTAACCATTGAAAATAACTCATGGAATTTAAAAACAGAAGAGAAACTAGTAACTATGAGGGAAAGCAATGCCAGCTATGTGATCAGTGTATTATTTACTATAATCACAAAATCTTTCTAGAAAAATTCTTAATTATAACCATTCTGCCTCATTTTTGTGCAGTCATTTTCATTGTAGTTGTTCCTAGAATGATCCATCTCCAACCCATCTCTGGAGGAACTTGCAAGGTCATGAAATGTCAGAGATTTAGCACGAACTCAAATCGATTATGACACAAACAGAAATTACCAAGCTTGCCAGCGAAACAAACTAGTTGTTTGTCATACAAGAAGTTAAAGGAACTAATACTTTCTCTTATACTTTTACTTGTGGCTAAAACAAAGTAAAAGTAAAACCAATCTGTAGGTTCTCCATTAGTACCTACTAAAACTACCCTGTTTTTTTTCTATTTCAGCATTTTAGAAAGAAGAAAATCAGAATTATTTTTCTGGTCATTGTTTTATGAGGCCAATGTCAAAATTTCATATAGAATATCTAGACACATAATTTTCACATGATGCTGTATTTTGACTCGTGTTACATTCTAAACTAATTTCTTAAACATAATGAATACCAGCTCATCAGGGATTCATACTTGACACAGAAACCTTTCGAAGTACCAGTTATATGAACACCCATTACACGGATAAAAAAAAGGAAAACTAGACAGGAAAACATCTTGAAATCACATGGCAGGTAATATTTTTATTTTCCAAAGGGACCCCAAAAATTTGTAAGTTAATATTTCATTGCCCAACTTCATTTTTATTTTTTGTGTATACATGAAAAATTACCTGTGATTTATAATACTTGTAGTCACTCTTCCCAAATGCTGTGTGCCAATAACATTTGTTTCCCTGTTTTCCATAAAAATCATGATTCGAGAAGAATTTTTTTTGTTTTAATATTGTATGTAATGCCCCAGAAACAAACAAAATGCTAATTTTTAGCAAGCTTGATGGGTTTTTCTTTTGCTTCCTCTCTTAAAGTTGTTTTGTATGATTATTATATAGGTTATGCTTTCTGAGCTCTGGGTAACGTAAGAGGACTTTCTTTTCCTTTGAATCTGGAATTTTAACTGCATGCACTAACCAATGTGCAGTCCATTTTATGCAAGTGATTTTAAAAAAAAGGCAGTGTGCCTGGAGGCCTGTTTTGTGGCATTATTTTGGTTTTATATCTTTGCAATCAACACTATACAGCTAACATGGCCATGTAAATTCATGAGAGATTTTTTTTTTTCTATTGAAATCCAAACAAGGTCACCAGCTTTTGAAGATCCGATTGAGATAAAAGTGGCACTGTTTCTACAAAGGCACTAAAAAAAATACAGAGCATCTTACAAAGAAACAGAAACAAAAAACTATTGATTCCATTTTAAAAATAATGTCATTGATTTCTTTTTGCAAGTTTGCATTTCTGATTCAGATTCGAATGAAGGAATTTTGGAGGGGATCTGCTCTCAGCTATTCCTACTGATTTCCTTCTATGCAGATCTCCTCAAGCAGTAAAAGCTTTTCAGGCTTCCCTTATTTCTACTCGCCACAACAAGCTTCCTCTGGCACCATATTAACACATGGATTTTTACATATTTCTGTTTATCTTTAGGATATTGTATATTGCCCTGCAACATTTTAAATGCAATATCCTTTTTTCTTCAATTTTTGAGGGGGCATGATTTTATCTCTCCTTTTCTTCCCCTGTTTCATAATGTGATTTTTCTCAAACCTATACAAATAGCTTTTGCATATACCCTGTTTTGCATAAGTGAAGGTGTTTGTATATAACTCTCTGAGCTGCTTGCTTTATGTCATGTGTGTGGATAGGTACACAGATCATAAATTAGTTTATCCAGTGATTGATCATGTAACTTGCTGCCTACCAGCTTGGGGTTTTTTACACATCAAATTTCTAACTCTCCTGTACTTGTCCACATCATTACAGTTCCAAGAGGCTCTACCTGTCCTAAGCATTGGAGATCACTGCTTATTCTCAGCAACCTAACATACTACTGGTGCTTTCCCCATGTTACAAACATTGAAACCGATGCAGAAAAGATATAATTTGCTTGTCAAAGTCCATACACTCAGAGTGTGCCATGCTAACGTTCAAATCAAATGTGGGAACCATGTGACTGCTTCAGGAGACATCACCTATGTTGGGGAGCACATGTCCCTCAAGTGCTCTTAAAACAAAATCAAACATAAAGAATAAATTACCATTTCATCATCTGTTCTTTATTAATTTTTATAATTCTGGCTACATTCAGTTGAGTATTATAATGATGATAGGGGATCCTGCAACTTGTTTCATTACCAGAATTTCTAAGATTAAGCTTTAATCTTATTTTCCATCTTTCTTTCAATAATTGTAAGAAATAGTCAAGGCAAGGCACCTCATTGAAACCTAGCTAAAAAGAAAAATAAAAAAGGAATGCTCATTTATTCCCATTCAAAGAACAGTGGGTGATGAAGCAGCAATAAATTAAAAACTTCAGTGTAACATATGACTCATAAGTATAAAGAATTTTAAACAAGAAAAATATTTCCTTGAAATTAATTTTGAGGAGTCTGGTAATATATCTCAGTTGGTAAAACATTTGCTTAGCATGCATGAAGTTGTGAGCCTGACACCCCACAACTGCATAAAACACTGTGTGGTGACACATATCTGCAATAAGGAAAATGGAAATAAGGATGCTTAGAAGTTCAAGGTCATTCTTGACTACATAGAGATTTGGAGGCCATCCTGGACTATAGGAGACCCTGTCTCAAAACACATTCTTTGAGAAGTATAAATAATTATTTCTGCAATTAAATAAAGAAAACTTCAGTCACTTTAGAAGTGTGTAGTCACCATCTAGGACTAACTATACTTATATTTTATTTTACAAATAAAATAGAAGGCTGTTTTTTATCTTAAATGTTCATTCCTAAACTTCCTACTCTGAGGTAATCCCTGTAGTGAATTTAATTAGTGCCAACCTTACTGTTAGAATAAATGTGCATAATTAGGTTAGATCTATGCAGGTGCTAACCCCAGATAAAGGATAGATACCAGGCCTATCTGCTTCAGAGCTGAGAGGGGCTGCAGTCAGGGAGGAAGGGAGACTCAGGCTGGAGGGTTAGGATCTGGTCTCCATCTTAGCTGCTCTGGGTGTCTGCTCTGGTGTTTTTGGATCAGATTGATAGTGGCCAGTAGTTAGTGTACAATTTTTCTACAACTGAAAAGACAAGCTGGTTATGTCTTGAGTGTACGAGTGAACATACTTGCCACTACCAACAGGAGGCCTAAGTGAGTGCTTTATCCATGGGAGGATCTGTCCAGAGGAAAAAGAGGACCTGTACTCTATTCTAAAGAATTGAAAAAAAAGTTTTAGTACACAGGACTCCAGGATGAGAGCCAGAATAACCATGACAATAAGTTTGGGGGGGCATTAACCATGAGTCCCAAATATTTGACAGGTTAGTATAAAAATGGTATTTTCTCACATGGCACAACAGATCTCTCCTATCTCTGAAGTATAGCATGGCATAGCAGATTTCACCTTTCTCTCTGATCATAAAGTATAAGTTATTTTATTATACTTTCTTGTTGGGGTGTTTAAAACCATACAGTTAGCTCAAATAAATTAATTCAATTTTACTGTTAAGATCAGTTGAAATTCTTGTCCTCAGGTGTCACTCGGCCTTGGGGGAAGTCCCTGACTCCTTTCATTTACCAGTTCCATCTAGGTGAGGACAAATTCAGGTCTCCTTTGACCAGGCTTTCCTTTGAAGCATGAGGAGCCTTTCCTCTGTTTTGACTTTCCTCTTTACAGACTGGACACTGGTTGGTTGGAGTCCCTTAAGTGAATCTTCAAGATTTCCCTAGACTGGGAAGACTCACAGCCACAGGACATTTAGCTCTCACAGACCTTAGGACTTAAGTTGACCTTGGAGGGCAAGGGCCAAAAGATTGTCCCTTTAAATCCCTCTTGCCAAATCAGGTTAGCATTTTTAGTATGATTGTTAAACCTCCAAGAAGGTCAGTTGTATGAATTTGGTATAATCCTGAACTGCTGTGACAAAAATTCTGACTAATACTAGCTTGGGGAGGAAAGGGTTTATTTGCTATACATTTCCCAAGTCACAGTTTATTATTTAGGGAGCCCAAGGTAAGAGTTCAGGGCAGGAGCCTGGAGGTTGGAATAGTAGCACAGGCTAGGAAGGAATGCTGCTTACTGGCTTGTTTTGCTGGCCCATGTTCAGCCAATTTTCTTATACAATACAGTAAAATCTTCCCAGAGATGGGGGTGTAGAAGGCAGAGAGAGAGAGAGAGAGAGAGAGAGAGAGAGAGAGAGAGAGAGGAGTGATGAAGAGAGATGGTACCTCATTGTAAGTCAGAGACCGCAATTGGAAGCTGGTCCTCTGGAGAAATTGGATACTGACAATTCCAAAGTGGGGTTGGAAAAAATTATGCGAATGAAGTCCAGCACAATTATGTTAGAATTAATGTGTATAATTAGGTTAGAGTTATGCAGGCGCGAACCCCAGATAAAGGACAGACATCAGGCTAAGGTCGCTCTGGGACACATTTACTTTTGGAATAGTCAGGGCTGAACCACCTGCTGTTAACACACAGCAGCCAACAGCAGTGATGGAGCAAGCCCCTTTAAACCCATTAGGCGGGACCTCAGGTAAAGGAGAAGAGGTCATAGACTGACAGCTTCTGGAGGAAGTGGACGTCTGTGTTTCCCTTGGAATGCTGGGAGAACCAGACCTAACACTTACTTTTTGTGTTTTATTACAAATCTGTTTTCAGAAATAATGGGTATAGTCGCTTCATGTTTTGACAAATATACAATAATAACTTCAATATATATGAAATGAATGAATATTGTCCCTTAACTTTTCACTCCATATTGTGTGTCTAAGCTTTTTGTGGTGCATTTTAATGGTTGGGGTGTGAACATATCAGGCATAATTACACTATCTTCCACTAAGGGGTATATCCCAGATGGTCTGTATTTTGAGAAGTGTCTTTGCAAATGTCTCCTGGTTTGTCAACGACAATATTCCTATTCATCTTTCTTGGAGATTCCAGGCTCACCAAATTCCAAGGTACAGTATACAAATGTGATAATCACAGTTCTGTGAGTAATCATAGATCTATGTTAATTCCTTCGTTTCCTGAAATGAATCATTTGTAGGCATCGTGTTCCTAAATCACTTAGTGAAAAAATGTTTTGAATTATAGAACCTTTGTTCAATGGTATCTGGAAAGGCTTCTCAAGATATTAAAGAAGAAAGCACTTAAAATTGTCACTTTGTCAATGGAATTTATTTTCAAAAAGAACAGTTTATTCCATCAAATTCTTTAGATATAAGCCTTTCAATTAAATGGATATTCTATGACTACCAAAAAGAAAGTACATATTTCAAAGCCAATTTTTATTGAAGCTTTGTGCATTTCATACAAAATTTCCAATCAAATCGAGACCCACTCCCCTTCCTTGCCCCCCACCCCACCAGAGCTCATGCATTCTGCCAAACATGTTTTTCATCTTTTTCTCAGTCTCTTTTAAAAATTTTCGATACGGAAGTTTACTGTTTCAAGAAGTTCACAGTTTCAGTCAGTTCTTTGACCCAATCTTGCTGTTGTTGCTGTTGTTATTCCTTCCAATTTGCATCACTCCAAAATATGCACATATTCATGCCACATATATCATAGGTTTTAGCATCTTCAGCTTATGATTTTTTTTCTTTATTAGGCTGAAAGATGTCATGTTTGAAGGCTCCTCCTTGGCAAGCCCAAACCACCATTAGTTCTGCCCTTGTGCTCCACACTGGGGTATTCCCGTCCTATGGTCACCAAATGAGGTGCAGTAAGCTCCGAGTCCTGTCTTTTTAATTTATTTTTATGTGTATGAATATACTGTCTGCATGTAGGTTTGTGCACCCGTGTCATGCAATGCCATGGATGTCAGAAGAGGGTGTTGGATTCCCCTGGAACTGGAGTTAAAGATGATTCTCAGCTGCCATATGGGTGCTGAGGATCAAACCTGGGTCTTCTGCAAAAGCAGTAGGTTCTCTTAACCACGAGCCATTTCTCCAGCCTGCGAGTCCTATCTTGATTTTCCTGTACTGGTCTCTGTGATACAGCCTGGGTAGTCCAAAAATGGCAGTCTATACTCTGAAGAGGCTAGAATCTTAATAGTAGCTCAGTCCAGAAGCTGGATGTCTCAGTAGCCCCTATCTGGCACTGAAGGTTTGGAGGATTCTTGGAGAGACATGAGTATTCAGTCCATATTGGAAGGTTGAAAAGCTGTGTCTCATGACTTGAAGGATGGCAAAAGCAGTGGCAGCCTCAGGGTAGCTGCACTTGCCAATAAGACAGGCAAAACAACTGTGCTCTTTTGTAAATTATTAATATTATTATTATTATTATTATTATTTACTTTTTGTCTTTTTACTAAGATCTAATTTTATATCCGAAGTACAATTTCTCAGGCCTTACTGTTTATTTATTTCTTGTTATACTTTCCTTTTGGATGTTTAAGATCACACAGTTAGCCCAGATTAACCAAGGTTTTTGTTTTGTTAAGGTCAGTTGAGGATCTGGTCCTCAGGAATCATTCAGGTTTCTTTTTTTGGAGGGGGGGCAGGGAGGAAGGAGCCCCTGGCTCCTTTTGGAAGCATATTTTTTATTCCTTGAAGAAAAGACTCCTGTATTCCTTCTTAATCTTCTGGTTTGTGGTCCTCATAGAAACTGCATCCAGAGGAACTTCCTGGGGTTCCCATCTAAATTATAACCTGTGGCTTTGGGGCTTTGATAATGCTGTTTCCTTTGTCACTCTTGAAAAGAAAATCTCTCTGTTCCCGGTGAGTAGTCTATTCTGTTTGTTGAATCTTGGTAATGGTTTGTTTCTTTCCCCTTTGCCATCCTTCTAGGATCCAATGTGATGTCAACTTATTCTAGGATACGAATAAACAAAAGATACCCAAATGGTCGAGTATGTTCCTATTAGCTATTTTAATTAGACCCGGAAGTATCAACATAATCAGTTTAGGGATATACAGTTCACAACAGTTAAATTGGGAGGTCTCTGGATGGCCCAGGCCAGCATCTGGGCATAGGTAGCTGTTGAAAAGGAGCACTGGGTAACAGACAAAGGAAGGCTCCCGTCATAAGCACATCTGTCTTGCTTGTCAAGCTTCTCTGTGCAGACACATCAAACCATATATGTCATTGTGGAGCTGAAACATCAGAAATTTGAAATAGACAATCTATAAATAAGGTAGTGTGTGTGAACAGCAGAACACAGAATAGGTATGTTACATACTATATTTCACTGTAATACAAGCAATAGGAGCTGAGATAGAATGATCCCAAGTTCCATGTCAGCTTAGGCTACACAGCAAAAGACCCCATCCCAGAAACAAAACAAAAGAAACCCCTCTAGTCAGGGCCTAGTGGCACAGGGCTTTAGTCTTAGCCCCCAGGAGCCAGAGACAAGTGGATCTCTTATAGTTCAAAGCCAGCCTGATCTACAGCAATTGCCAAGGCAGCCAAGGCTACATAAAAAGTCCATATGTTGCCGGGTTTGGTGGCGCATGCCTTTAATCCTAGCACTTGGAAGGCAGAGGCAGGTGTATCTTTGTGAGTTCAAGGCCAGCCTGGTCTACAGAGTGAGTTCCAGGACAGCTGGGGCTACAGGGAGACCCTGTCTCGAAAAGACCAAAAAAAAAATAAATAAATAAAAGTCCATATGTCAAAAACAACCAAACCTCAAAAAACAAACAAACAAACAAACAAACAAAAAACAGAGACAACCTCCTCTAAATGAATCGATCAATTTCTTTCTTCTTATTCTGTTTCTTCTTCTTCTGTTTCTTCTTCTTCTTCTTCTTCTTCTTCTTCTTCTTCTTCTTCTTCTTCTTCTTCTTCTTCTTCTTCTTCTTCTTTTTTTTGTCTTTTTGAGACAGGGTCTCCCTGTAGCTCTGGCTGTCTTGGAACTCACTCTGTAGACCAGGTGGCCTTGAACTCACAGAGATCCACCTGCCTCTGCCTCCCAGGTGCTAGGATTAAAGGTATGCACCACCACGCCCAGTCTGAATTGCTCAATTTCAAACAAAGCTATAATGGTGTCACTTTCATATACATGAAACTGTGGGGGAATTTGTCAAACCAACTGTCCATTCCACATTTTTGGGAGGCAAACACTCTAATTCCTAGTGTAGGAACACTTGTTGTTCTTGTGAAATTGGCTTTGGGTATTTTCTGTTATCTATGTGTCCATTGGTTGCTAATCCTCTCTTCTGGTTATGTCTTTTACATTGTTTTCAGATGTGTGTTAGTTTATCCTCATTTTTTTCCCCTTCATCAGTCACTTTTCAGTCCAAAGCAGTGTCAGCCCCTCTGTATGTTCTATCCCACAGACATCGATTGGATTTTGCACCATAGTTTGCTTGTAAATTGGCTACACTTTTAGTAGCTTGTTCCCAATGATTCTGTGTCTCTATTTAGTATGAAGTGTGACTCATGAGTAACATTACTGAACCTGCTTATGAAGACTTTTTATGGCAGGATGTTTGGAGGAACACAGTGTGATTACTACAGAAAGTTATCATGTTTATATTTTTAACCTTGTCCTTTTATTGCCCTTCTGTGTTCTGTATTTTAGTATCATAATCTTTCACCAACCACATAGTTCTCCTTGTCAAAGAACACCACCTCTTTCTTTCAAAAATTTCTACCACTGAATCATTGTTGTTTGTTTTGACCTCGAACAGCTTCTGACAAATTCTGTTCTACTCCCTCTTTGATTTAAAATGAACCTCTTTTTGCACCAAATTCAGCTGAATTGCATTTTCTTGGCTTAGTCTATAGGATTCTGATTTGCTAATTGTTTTATATATCTTTCTAAAAAACAATATTAGGGGACAGATGGCTGCAACTGCCCGGCATAAGCTGCCAAAACCACTACTCAACCAGCAACAGTCTTTGGCCCTTCTACTAGTTCCTTGTTATGAGATCCCTAGGAACAGGTTGATAGAATTAGGACAATTCCTTCTTTATGGTCTTTTGACTCCAGTGTTTTCTAAAATAAAACATAGCTGCACTGTCCATAGTAACATTAAAATGTTTAATACCATCATGACCATTTCCACTGGGGGGTGCTGTCAATGAGAGTATGATAAAAACATGAGAATTTCTATGGTTAATTATCAGAGATAATTACTGTAGAAAATAAAAAACTCACAGAAAATAGCAACCTAGGTCACATCAGATTTCCTTTGGTAAATCATGATATGCTTCTAGCAGAACAAATTATTGCCTCATGGTTTGTGATATAGTGAATTTTATAGATATACCTCCTGTCCATATTCTTGTTACAGATTTCATTTTTTCACTTGCTCTGTTCATATTGAGAACAAAGTTTAACAAATTCTCCTGAGAGTAGATGTTTAGTGAGTACCTGACTTAAATGGAATACACATTATCCATCATTCTCTCTAAAGAAACTCAAAGTGCTCTTGAAATCTTTCTCTGGAATTTCTTTTTTTTTTTTTTTTTTTTTTTTTTTTTTTTTTTTTGGTCTTTTCGAGACAGGTCTCCGTGTAAGCCCCAGCGTCCTGGAACTCACTCTGTAGACGCTGGCCTTGAACTCACAAAGATCCACCTGCCTCTGCCTCCCAAGTGCTAGGATTAAAGGCGTGCACCACCATGCCCAGCTTCTCTGGGATTTTTTTATGCTGTTGAAAAAGCTATATTCCTATTTTGTGTGGCAGATACTAACTTTATTGAGGATCCTCCGCTTTAGATGCAGAATTTTGCAGTTTGGAGAATATAATCATGGAGCGTTCTCATTTCCTTAGGGAGAAAAAATATAATGGTGATCACATTTATGAGAAACAAAAAAGCAACATAGAGCTTAACACTTTCCTTGGATCTATTACCAAAATAGTTTGTCATGTTTATAAGCAATTCAATTTGAATTTTTGATGAGTTTGCTTTCATTTTTCCTTGCCTGAACTAAAACCTCCATCACTTTAGTTGTCCAGTGTCTTTTCCTTGGTGAAACTACCCACAATAGCCTCCCAGAAATCCCTGCTTTTAATCTCATACCAATGCCTGCTGAGCAATAGTTACTTTGGCTCAGTGAGAAGAACCAGCACACTTCTCAAGAAGTGTAGCAAGAATCAAAATGTCTTACTGTGCTTACCTTCAGCTACCTTAATGTCATTGCTTCCATTCCAAGTCACTTTCTGCTCTAGAAACCAGTTACAATAGATATTTATTGTTTTATTTTCCTGAACAGAATCCCCATTTTTCCATTTGTTAAAAGCCTACATTCTCAGCATAGAATAGTCCTTGAAAGACAGAAAATAAAACTCAGAAGTATGATGCACCCTGGTCAATAAAATTAAATCACCCTCCAAAAAATTGTTATTAATTTAGGAATTCTGCATGTTTTTCTCTGTAGTATATGGAAGGTGATGGAGTAAAGCTTAACTTTTCTTTCCTTGGTTGTAATAACTTAGGCTATAACATATTTTTAAAAAATTTTACTGATTATTTTTATTTTATGTGTTATGAGTGCCTGCATGTGTGTAAGTGCACCCATGTCATGTAATGCACACAGAGGTCAGAAGAAGAAGTTGTATCCCTCGGACTGGAGAGATGGCTCATCGGTTAAGAACGCCAACTATTCTTACAGAGGACCCGGTGTTCGATTCCCAGCATCCACATGGATGCTGGGAATCATCTTTAATTCCAGTTCCAGAGGAATCTGACACCCTCTTCTGACCTCTGCGGCATTGCAAGGCACCGGTGCACCAACGTACATGCAGACAGTTCACTCATACATATAAAAAATAATAAATAAAAAAAAAATTAAAAAAGAAGCTGGATCCCCTGGAACTGGAGTTACAGATGGTTGTTAGCTACCATGTGGGTACTGAGAATCAAACCCAGGTCCTCTGCAGGAACAGTCAGTGAGTGCTCTTAACCACTGAGCCATCTCTCTATCCCCAAGCATAGCATATAACATATTTTTGACACTTGGAGGTTTGGGCACAATCAGGGAGACCAAAATGTCCTAGTTTCATTTCTGTTGCTCTGACAAAACACCTTAACCCAAAGCAAATTAGGTAAAGAAGATTATTTGGTTTAGAATCTCAAGTTAGAATCCTTTGCTTCATGGAAGTTAAGGAACTTGAAGCATCACATAACGTGATCAATAGCGGACAGAATAAAACATTCCTCCTTGCTGGCTGGTTCTCATAAAATTTACTTCTGTCTTATGTAGTCAGGACCCCGTTCCTAGGGAATGGTGCTATCCACAGTGGCATGGGGCCTCCTATATCAACTAGTGATCAAGACAATCTCCCACAGGAATCTAGAAAATTCACCATTCCAGGCTGTCTTCTCAGGTGAGTCTAGCAAGTTGACAATTTAAAATAACCATCAGAGAAGGCTAAAGACAAAGAAAAAAGCAGATGGAAGATGATGTACATGTATCAGGGGAGCATGGGCAGCTGTTCTAGTTTGTCTTCCATTGCTGTGACAAAACACTCTGACCCACATCAACTTGGAGAGGAAAGGGTTTATTCAGCTTACATCTCCTGGGTCACAGTTCATCACTTAGGGAGCCCAAGGCAGGAACTCAGGGCAGGAACCTGGAGGCAGGAGCTGAAGCACAGGCCATGGGGGAAGGCCGTTCACTGGCTTGCTCCCCTGGCTTATGCCCAGCCTGCCTTCTTATACGGTGCATAACAACCTGCCCAGGGTGGCACCACTCATTGTGGGCTGGGCCCTCCCCACACAGCTTGACAATCAAGACAATACTCCACAGATGTGGCCACAGGCCAATCCAATGGAGCCAATTCCCGAATTGAGGCTCCCTCAACCCAGGTGTGTCAAGTTGACACTAAAGCTATCCAGCACAGCAGCAAACCCTTTCTTTCTGCCTGATTATTCCCATTCTTTCCCAGGTTAGAAAGCCCTCTGATGCTTAACATGTTTTTTGTTCAGTTATACTGAATTTCTGTTCTATTAAATTGCATATAGAATGTATTGATTATATAATATAATAAACAAAGAGATGCTATTTTTAACTAAAATACAAGAATAATAATAGCTAGCTAATATTTCGTACATCCTCTGTATCAAAGGTATTCCAAATTCTTTATTCATGCTGCTTTTTTAATCCTCAAAATAAGCCCATGAAAGATTTAAAGTGGAGATGGGTTAAATATATTGAAAGGTTTAAGTTACACATGGGTTAAATATATTGAAAGATTTAAGGTGGAGATGGGTTAAATATATTGTCCATTTTCTGAGGCACAGCTGTGATCTGTCTCTAGGTCAGCTGATATCAGTGTAAATGCTAATCCACATTTCTGTGCTGAATAGGAGGGGTGAAAACCTCAGCCGTTTTGAAGGTGTCACTACAGGAAAGGGACTGAAAACTGTTTGCACGCTTGACCAGTTCTGTCATTGATGAAACTGGCACTTTACAATTTTAACACAGAGTTTCACTACAAGCCTTTGGAGACAACAACCGAGTTAAGGCTTGAAATATGATGGAGGTGGCCAATATGCCAGTAAACTCAAATACTTTGCAAAATATACAGGAGTTACAGCTAGGTAGAAATCTAAATGGGATCTGAATAATCACCAGAAGCTGCGTGCATGCCTCACACTGCTTCACCCAGCAGAACCATTCAGAAACTGTTCAGAGGAGAGGTAATTCATGAGTTTTCTTCAATAAATAACCTACTTGAAAAGAACCAGTCACACTTCTTTCTTCATTCAACTGTGTGCACAGCAAGTGAAAAAGAACTTCTAATTCTATTAGTTCCTTCAAAATAGAGATATATGGTGTTAAAGCAATTAAGTGGGGAAATTATTTAGGAAATATGGTAGGAAGGGGAAGACAGGTGCTGGGGTCTTGATGACTGATAGAACTGGCCAAGCAAAGTAATAAGAAAACAGATGTTCAAGAGAAATCGAAACAGCAAGAGCAAAAACAAGTGAGAAATTGCAAGACGATTGGCTTGTTGTCTGTCAATAGGTTTTAGGAAGTGTGAAGTGATGACTATGATGAAGCTGGGAACAATGGCCTGGGACTCTGGCGAGGGCTGTGTTTGCTTTGACAAATCATAATACAAAAGACAATGGTGAGCTATCCTAGAATTCTATACAGCAGAGTGACATGGTCTGTTTCAAATGGTTGCTTCTACCGCATACAAAACTCTATACTGTAGCTGAGACACTGTAGGAATCAAAGCTTGTCTTAATAATAAAGTGAGAGCAGTCAACAACCATGTAAACCAGATGGTGAGATGATTTCTATGATGAAGGAAAGCAAAGTTTTAGTGTATTGTATAGTGAAATCTTGTTATTAACCTCAGAATTAACTGGCATAGGAAGGAAACTCGGGGACAATCCAGATAGTTGCTTAAAGGAAATATAGTATCAAACAGAAGCACATTATAGTAAGTGAATTGTATGCTAAATCCTTGACAGTTTTTAAGTTGTTATGCTGAGCTCTGTTTTTAAATGTGTGCGCTATCAAATCATGCTAATTTACACTGTGTAATCACAGCAGAACACATAACAAAACATGAGGGGAAAGTCTGGAAAAACATGTTAAGTGTTGGCCATCATAATTTTCAATATATTGGAATATTGCTTTTAAGTTAGAGAAGTTAAAACATCTGCATTTTAGTCACACATTTTCTCTAATTTTATTGCATCTACTGAATATGGTTGAATAAACACAAGGTAACCTCTCAACAAATATGTGTGGACTAGATGGACTTTATATACATTTTTACTTTGAACAAAAATGTTTCTGGAATCATTAATGCACAAAGAATCATAAATGTTTACTATAAATATTTAAATTTCTTTCCTTTATCTCATCCTATCCTTATAGCTGATTGCTTTTCAGCTTGTAAATGAAAGGTCACCACTTACAAGTAAGGGGAAATGAAATTGGTGACTCATAAACACATTTATTTAAATGGAATCAGGGCAGCAAAATCTAATTCCATATATAGTATTGTGAATTATTCATGGTTTTTATAGAAGTGGGCCATGGGCATTTTATGACATTTTATAAATTCTAACATTTTTATTATGCTGAGGCCTATTGTACTACAATGAACAGTGAGTTTACAGGTGTCCCAGAATTCAGAAATGCTAAGACAGTAACCCCACAGTACACATTGTTTTAATTATGATTGTGTTGTCTGAGAGCCCAATGAGTTGACATATCTTTGAATTACTCTGAAAACCAAATAGCTGAAAGCTTTCTAGTTATTAGCTTAGTAGGTAGTAAAAATGATCTTTACAAAACCTAAAATATTAACAGAAAATAGAACAGAGCTGACTTTTTCAAACCGAATGTTGATTTGTATTCTGACTGAATGAGATTTTCCAGTGTCTCTAAAATACATGTCAAGATTGTAGAATGCTTAGAAAATAATAATGATGTGATTGACCCTATTCTCTAAAGAGAAATACTATCTATAGTAAATACGCATAGAAATATGAGTTTAAGTAGAAGAATTAAGTCATAAGAGATCAAAGGCTAAAGAAGAACTGATTTACACATTTATCCATGGTATTCTAAAATCACAACACCATTTTTTCTAGTAATCTTAATTTTCCCCAATACCAGTGGCAATACATATGAGAAAAGATTAAAAATGGGACTGAGATTCTAATTCACAAAATAAAAAGTAAAAAGAATCAGCATTTGAAGATGAAATGTCCATATGTTACATCTATGTGATAATAGTGTCCAGAATTTTATAATTATGTTGAGTGCTAACTACACCATTATAACATTAGTTAGAAAACCAAATTAAATGGCTTCTATTTTAATAAGTCTATTTTTCTTTGTTTATAGCCTGAGTCAGTAGTCAATGAATTTATTATCTCTTTTAACAATGATAGATACATGTATATATTTAATATATGGACATTACTCTGTTATTTATATGTACAGAATTGTAGTCATTAGGGTGTAGTTTAGAGAAAAATGCAGTAGTACAGGTTTTAACTCAACAAATCTGATTTGTTTCACAGATATCTTTTCTCTTGACTATATATATTAATTTACATGGAATTTATGCTGAATATCGTAAGCAATCTAGAAATGATTTTTGGTATCCAGAAAGATGGGTGCAGGTCTGTGTGCCATTCTGTTTTTTTATTGTTATTAAACTTTTTCAATAAATCATACATCATTTTTCAATCGAATTTAGAGTCACTCCACTTTCCATGCCCCCCACCCCTCCTTAGTTCCTGCACTCTACCATACATGTCTTGCATCTTTTTCTGAGTCTTTCTAGAGTTTTTTTCCAGTTCTTTTGTTGTTTTGTGGTCTTCTAACTTGTAGATATTACTTATTATATATATATTATATATTATATTTATAGAGCTGAGAGAGGGGGAGAGGATGATGGAGAGAGGAGACCGATGAATAGAGGCCCAGAAGATGGAGAGGATGTGGAAGAGCGCGATGAGGAGAAGTGAGAGAGGTGGCATCTTGTTGGACTAAGCTGTTAAGGGGATTTCAGCCTCCTCAGACTATAGAATGCCCTTGTTGGAACTACCCAGGCCAGGAGTGGAGGCCAGTGCAGGGGGATCAAGACAGACATGTGCTTAATGGGACCTCATTTGGGGGGACCATGGGAGGGAAAGAGCCCAGTGTGGAGCACGAAGGGCAGGTTGATGGTTGTTTGGTTCTTGCCAAGGAGGAACCTGCAAGCACCCTTCTTAAGGAAATCATGACAGCTTTTTAGCAAAAAAAAAGTTCCAATTCAGGAGATATGGGTGTATATCTATTTTTTTTAAATTTATATATATATTATATATATATAACTTTGACTATGTTTTATAATTCACTAAAGAGACAATTATACATATTTATGGGGTTGCTGAGAATGAATGGATGTGAAACATTTGCATAAATCATGAAAATCATAGGTGCTAAGATATTATTAGATAAAAATGAAAAAAGTGGTCCACCAAACTGTAGATAAATCTTAATGTAACCTTATGTAAATGATATTATACAATACTTACCATCATAGCTTTCTTCATGCCACCCTAAAATAAAATTAATAAGGCTTATATAATTAAAAATATAAGCCTGGCCTTCCTTTGTCTTTCTTGAACTTTAATATTGTTATCTTCTAACCATTGAGAGGATGTAAGCTTGTGGCATTAAGCCGTGGGTTATTCTCCAAGGGAGAGCTAATTAGCCATTAGATTTGGGATTACAGACTATGGCTGCCACTGCTGCACAGTATTCCAGGCAGATGAGGTGTAGCTGGTGCTGACGAGGAGTCTTGCTTCAAGGAGACCTATATTTGCTTTATTGGTTAGGAGAGATGCTATAAACCACACGAAGACCCTGCCATCTTAACAGAAGAAAATGTATTCATGAATTAACATACCATCCAAACATCTGTGTCTATACCAAAGTAACCCACCATAAATTACGTTTGTAATACCTATATATATAATTGCATGTGCTTCACTAGTAGGATCGAAAGGTTATGCCTGGACAAAGCTGCAGCCCATGAAAAAAAACAGCCAAATTGACTAGAGACCAAGACAACGCTCCAGAGAAAGTAGACTGTTTTGCTTCTCATCCCCCTGTGCCCTTTTCTAAATAAGCTAGGGAACAATCTGCTGAAAAAGGGGCTGTGTTTAGAATGTAAGGGCTTCAATTGGGTTAATGGTGATGAAACTACAACAATATAGACTGGACACTCATTTGATCAACTTGATTGCAACATATAAGCCCCCCCTGCTGGATGGTGGGACCCATGAGCTGTGTGGGTTTGGGCACAACTGCTTGCAAATTGGTTTTACATGAAGGATGCTTGTACTCACAAATTATCACTTATTGTTAAAAAAATGAAAACAAAACAAAACAAAAAAGCAGAGAAAGATGCAGAAAACTTACGGCAGAATGCATGATCTGGGATGTGTAGGGGTGGGGTGGGGGGAAGGGAAGGGGATATATGCCTGAACTGAATTGGAAAATGATGTATCAAATACACAAAGTATCAATAAAAAAATATTGTTATCTTCTATGTTTTCTAAGAATATACCCAATTGATGTTATTTTGAAGTGACCACCACATGGAGGGTGTTTTCTAAGAACTGGCAATATTTGGTAGCTTTGATTTCTTCAATAATTTTGTTATTTCATGAAAAGAAGAAAATAGCTGCACAGTATTTTTTCTGCTAGAGTTGTATAAATCCAAAGAGTCCAATGAAAAAGCTTAATGTAATTGAAAAACAGAAGTGATAAAAGTATGAAGAACAGAGAAAAATCTTAATTGGACATTATTTAAATTGGTTGTAGTTACAATGAGGAGAAGTATTACCAGATGGTATTATTTTCCAGTTGTGGTCAAACTGGTGATGTGCTCCAAAAATAATTGAAATTACTGAATTAAAGTTACTAATGAATTCCCTTGCTGATCTAGTTAGTAACCTAAAACGTCAATATTTACAAATTCTCAAGAGGGTAAAATGTCTCTATGAAATTCAAATTCTATTGGTACTTCATGTGGACTAGGTATTTTTTACAGCCATTGCTTTTAAGGCATTACCTTATGGGGCATCAACACTCCTCTGAGTAATTTGCCGGCACTTGTCCTGTTATAGCTGAATCAACGTGTTCTTGCCAAAAAGTGCATCTCATATCCAGTATCTCTTCAAGGATTAAGGACCCTGTGGACTCTTTCAGTGGATCGCATATATTTTGACAATTTAATAAACATTTTAGCATACATAATAAATATACACACATTCATCATTCTGCATGCCACTTTACAAGGTTCAAAACACGGTAAATTAACTTTATGAATACCTTAGGGCAAGGATAAGAAAAACTTTCTTTGAAGGTCCAAACGGCATTGTTTTGTGAGTTATGTGGTCTCAGTGGCATTAGTTCTGATTCTGATGCTGTTCTTGTAGTAAATGTCACTGTAATTTTGTTTGCATAAAACATAAAATGAGCCAATGTGGTATATTCCCCCGTGGGCATAGTTTATTAACCCTTGTTTCAGAGATCATTGACATCAAATTAAAGAGGTTTAGATTAGGGAATAAATGTAACTGTTAGGGTTTAAACCATTTTCTCTTTCAGAAGGTGTAGCCCACTTATCAACTCCCTACACTGTAGGATGGTCTAAAATTTATATACACACACATAGAGTGATATCACTTTCTGGGAACTGGGTACACATATTTTTTTCTTTGCCAGGAAATTTATTGTTGAACTAGTTCCTGCTTTTATGTAAAGCTAGATGAGGATGATGAGAAAGCGTTTTTATGTTCTCAAGAAAGAAAAGTACAGCAGGGTCACAGAGGAGTAATACAGAATAATGAGTTTCATGAGATCAGTTCATTAAAAAAGGCTACGAAAGACCAATATATTCATATGTAAGATATAAAAGAGAACTAGATATAAAATATTATCTTGTTCTCAAGAAAATCGCTATGTGATAAAAGACATATGGAAATAACATAATTTGGCAAGTGGTATGATGGAAATTAGGACACATTTGCACAGACTAGGAATTAGTAAATATCCCATGTAAAAAGGCTTGCATATCTGTTCATCCATATGTATCATTTCCTATAAAAGTTTTCAATATAGAAGAAATATAAAAGTTTATGACTTAGTTTTTTAGAATTCTGTTGGAATACAATTAGGCTTGCTATTGTTATAATTTCAACTTGTTTATCATAAATTTATCCTACAAATGACCCTTCTCTGAATGCAATAATCTAACTCTAATTGCAGATAAAAGAGCTCTGTATTTCAGAAAGATTAAAGGTTATGAAGAAAATTATAATTATTGAGAAAAAAGAAGCAAGATCAGCTTACAGGCATTATATAATGAGATATATTTGTGTTTGAGAATACATACATTTCGGAAGAGCCAAGAAGTAGTCATCAAAACAGGCATCAGAATCATACAATTGACATTCAACTTGCTCACAAGGTTCAAATATTTAAGAAACTTATTGAGTATTTATGTATATATATATTCATTGTATATTTATTAATAGTAGATCAATATATTATATTTATATACTCTATGATTATATAATTGCATTATACAAATTTGTTGAATATATACTCTATATTTGGCATACATAAAATTATTTGATCCATACAAGAAATCATACATGTGGCATGGTGTTATTGACTTAGATTCTAAGATTTAGTTCCTTGGCTTGGAAGCCCATTGTTATTTCTGGCAATTTTCTCTAGTTTGCTTTCTGTTGCTGTGATGAGAAGCAATATGACTTTGGATGGAATATGTTTATTTTATTTACACTTTAAAAAGTCACAATCCGGGCTGGAGAGATGGCCTAGCGGTTAAGAGCGCCGACTGCTCTTACAGAGGACCTGGGTTCGATCCCCAGCACCCACATGGCGGCCGAGAGCCGTCTGAAACTCCAATTCCAGGAGAACTCCAGCTCCAGGGGAATCTGAGACCCTCTTCTGACCGCCGCGGCGTTGCACGACACGGGTGCACAGACTTGCATGCAGGCAGTACATTCACACACATACAGAACTAAATAAAA
>VZQC01009318.1:507714-525457 GCA_009823505.1 Rhizomys pruinosus
TTTTTTTTTTTTTTCATTTTTAGCTATAAGTGATAATCCATGAGTACAAGCATCCTTCATGCAAAACCTATCTGCAGGCTGTTGTGCCCAAACACCTACAGCCCCACCATCCAGTGGGGGGTGACAGGTTGTTTGTTCAATCAAGTTGATTTTGTTTCTTTATCCATTCAACTAGCTTATGTCGTTTGAGTGAGGAGTTGAGCTCATTGACTTTTAAAGTTATTATAGAAAGACGTATGATGGAAATGTCTGTGAAATGCTCAACCATAAGTGACACATCTACAGTGGAACATCTACAACTAAGGCTCACAGAACATAGTGGAACAATGAGTAGAGAAAATATTAATGTATCTCTCAATTATCATCATAGAAGCTCCCTGATGCATCAGAGGGGCATGAAAACAAAGAGCCACAAATGGCCAATGCAAAGAGAATAAAAGGCTTCAGATGGTGGGACCTTAGACAAGCTCCTGGGACCTTGCTCACATGAACCTACAGCAATTGTGACAGCATGCACAAGACTCAGGCAAACAAAAACCTAGCATAGAACTGTGGAAATGGACAGTATGCCCAAATCTTAGCTGAAGAACTATTGGACAGCTAATTACTGCTGGGTGATGAAGAGGTGACTCCAGATAGGCTGACTATACCCTACTGGGTGAACTTCCAGTAAGGGGTTTCTGCAGACACTAACATGATTAGATAGGCAGTAACATAAATAATGAGATCTAGAAGAGAAGCATTAGGAGGGTGCCAATGATGTAGAGTTCATAAGGTGATTAAGACACATATGGAATATGCAAAACCTCTAAGAAATTGAACTTCTTGAAATTGAAATATGTGCTTAAAGTGCAGTTGCTGTTATTAACTACATTCTGCCTCTGAATTGTGTTGCTTTAAGTCAGCCAATCACATAAGAATATGAAGCCAGGCTCTGTCCACTCAGAGTGAGGCACAGGACCCCTTTGCATTAATAATAAAAGTCTACTGGGGACACCCCACCAGTACCTGCTGGGTGTTTTCTGGTGCTTGATTTGGCACAGCTGAATTCTAACTTTGTCTTTCTAAGTGAAAGAGATTTCTGTTTGTTTACTTCACCTTATTTTTGTGTTGCTGTAATTAAAATTTCATTTGCTTTCTTTCTATAATCTCTTTCATGTGATTGTTCTTTCCTCAGTTAGTCAAATTGCTTTTAGTATTATTTACCATGCAGGTAAGGTAGAAATGAATTGTTCTAGGATATGTATATCATGGAAGATTATTCTTTCTTCTTGGACTATGGAAGATGGTTTTTCTGCATAAAGTAGTCTGGATTGGCATCTGTGATCATTTCAACCTGGGAATATATTGCTTTAGATTCTTCTGACTATTGAATTTTGCATTGAAAACCCAGCTGTTATTCTGATGGGTTTTCTTTTACATGTAACTTGTTTTTCTCTTCAGCTTTCAATACCCTCTCTTTGTTCTGTACATTTAGAATTTTAAGTATGATATGCTGTGAGTAATGCCCTTCTGGACCTGATTATTTGTGTTCTGTGTGCTTCTTGTACCTACGTGGGTACATCTTTCCTTAATTTAGGGAAGTGTTCTTTTTATTTATTTATTTTTTGTTTTGGTCTTTTTCGAGACAGGGTCTCCCTGTAGCCCCAACTCTCCTGGAACTCATTCTGTAGACCAGGCTGGCCTTGAACTCACAAAGATCTGCCTGCCTCTGCCTCCCAAGTGCTAGAATTAAAGGGGAAGTGTTCTTTTGTAATCCTGTTGAAGACCTCATCAATTCCATTGATTTGAGATTCATTATCTTCTCTGCCTCTTATTCATATATGTGCTCTTTTCATTGTGTTACATAGCTCCTGCATTTTCATCCTGTGTTTTAAAAAGATTTTGCATATTCTTTGGTTAGTTTGTCTATGCTTCAGATTCTCACTTTTAAATTTTTATTGGTATGACAGGAGTGATTCCAGGCTGGTCTGATGTGGAAAGTGGGCAATCAGAGGCAGGACTGAGTGTGGAGAGATGGTGGTGCACTTGGCAAAGTTTTGGCTACCTTACCAACCTGCTCAGGAGTGTAAGCAGTGCAATTTAAATAATAAATTATTTAATAAAAGTTTATTTAATAATGCTGACATGTATTTTTGACTGCAACATGACTAAGCACATTTATTTTTTACTTAACGTTTTGCTTAAAATTATACATATAAAGCTTTCAGCTTAATTTATTTTTGCTAAAAAGATACAGGGAAAGGCAAATAAGAATGAAATAATTAGAAATAAAAAATATTTAATAGACTTTAATAGAATAAATTTTGAGGGACTATAATGTTATCTGATAGGAATCATAGAGTATGTGATTTTACTTTAGGTCTCACCTAACATTTATTTTTCATGCATAGTTATATCATTAAATTATAAATTTGACAACATGTAAAATTTATTATAAAACATAATCAGTGTTAAGCTTAGAAGTTTATGTTAACTTCTCATAAATTGGTGGATTTTCTGCATGTGCTATTTTCCCTCACAAGTCACACTTTGAATAGAGACAGAGATTCATTCAGATCAACAGTGTTCTTCCTATGAAGTTGCTGGTGTCTCCCTATGACCAGCCAGAGCTGATTGGTTCCAAGACTCTTGTGGATACACAAGTCTATAGATAACCAAGTTCTTCATATCAAATATTGTATTTACACATAACATAAACAAATTCTAATGTCTACTTCATCAATCTCTAGATTATTTGTAATACCTAATATAATGCAAATGCTAAGTACATTATTGTATTGTTTAGTAATTTACTGCAAGTAAAGTCTCTATGCACAGTGTATACAAAAACATTTTGTTTTTCATCTATTAACTGTCCATAATTGGTTGAATCTATAGATATAGATTGTGCATGTTGGGAGCTGGTTTTCTCTAAATTATTATGAGCTGTCAATTGCACTGTGGTCATAAAGTAACAGTTTTTGGCAGGAGTCGTGACACTTACTTGTAATCCCAGTATTTTGAATTCAATGAGAGAGGGATTATTTCAAATTTAAGTTTATCATAGTGAATTTGCATACTGAATTCAGGTCAGTCACAGCTACAGATTAGTGGACTTCATGGTCCACACAGCCTCCAGGGTGTAAGAAGCAGTTGACCATCTACTGCAGAAAGACCATGAGATGAGGAGAAATGGTTGAATGATAGAGAGTTCTCATCCCATTTCAGCCCCAAACACAGTGAGAATCTTCTTTACACTTTTCATTAGGGACTCTTGGAAAAAGGCAATGGACTCAGGGAAACTTATACTCTGCTATACCATCTATAAACTTCACTGCAGCTCCCTCCGAAATAATCAGACAGAAAATTATGGATTTTCAGTAAACTCTGATTTTAGTAAAAATGTATTTAAGTTATTTTAATGATTTCAGCATATGGAGAATATTTTTTTAATCTAAAAATTTAAGTTAAATGCTGAAAAGTGATTCTAAGATAAATCATACACATGATAAATACTTTCCTTAAATTATGAATTATAGGGCTTTTAGCATTAATGGTTTCAACATTGAAATTCTGGCCATTTATCCTTATGAAAAAATACTACTTGCTTCCTTGCATTTGTCTTCTTTGGGGGGTATATTTCACTCCAAAATTAAAGCATTTTTACAAAGGAGTGGAAGTATAAATATCAACCTCGGGGCTGGAGAGACAGCCTAGTGGTTAAGAGCACCGACGCTCTTGCAGAAGACCCGGGTTCGATCCCCAGCACCCACATGGCGGCTAAGAACCGTCTGTAACTCCAATTCTAGGAGAACTCCAGTTCCAGGGGAATCTGAGACCCTCTTCTGACCTCCGCGGCATTGCACAAAACGGGTGCACAGACCTGCATGCAGACAGTACATTCATACACATACAGAAATAAATAAATTAAAAAAAAATTAAAAAAAATTGTTATAAATATCAACCTCAGCCTCCCACCTCTAGAACCATAGAAAAGAACTATGTGCATGGATAGAGGGACAGACAGCTGTATGCACATTTGGTGGCCAGGTGGGGTCCTGAGTGCAGCCTTGCTGCCCAGCCAGGGGCTTGGCCTCCCACCTCTAGAACCATAGAGAAAAACTGTGTGTGTGGATAGAGGGGACAGACAGCTGTATGCACATTCGGTGGCCAGGTGGGGTCTGGTATGCAGACTTGCTGCCCAGCCAGGAGCTCAGCCTCCAAACTCTAGAACCATGGAGAAAAACTGGGTGCATGAGAGACAGACATTTGGCAGCCAGGTAGGGCCAGTGCAAGGGCCAAGGTACCCCTTCCCTGCCCTCACGCTCAGGCTACTGGTACTCTGGTGGAGACGATAAGCTGCTGGTGCTGTATTTTGCTGTGGTTGGGATGAACCAGCAGGTGCACTGTCAGTGATTCTAGACTGCACAGCCAACATGGAGGAAGAAACTGACAGGAAGCAGAGTGAGTGACCTACTAGTCCTCCATATTAACATTTGAGATGTTAATGCCAAAGACAAAATGGAAAAACAATAATTTGGGAAAAACTCATGATACATCCCCACCCTGTAGAAGATCCCTACTACGAGATCTCCCTGGAAGAAAACCAAGACACCAACTTTAGAAGAACAATTATAGATATATTCAAAGAAATCAAAGAGTATAAAGAACAAATCAGAGAACTAAAGGGAGAGAAAGAAAAGCCCATGAAGGAACTAGAAGGAAAGAATGATAAACTCCAGAATGGACTAAAGAGCGAGAATTACAAACTCCAAAAATAACTAGAAGAGAAATAAAAACTCTGAAAAGAAATAGAGGGAGAGAATGACAAACTCTAGAAGTAGAAACACTGAAAAGATCTCAGGCCAAAAGGATAAAAAAGAAAGTGACCAGCAAAGTAAGGAGCTACAAGAAGAAAATGAAAAACTCAAAACAGGAGGGGAAATACTAAATAAATCACAGGATGAATTGAACATTCATCCAATCATCAGGAAAGGATGGGAAAGACTCAGAAGCAGAATGGATAGAGCAGAAAAAAAGAATATCAGACCTACAAGATGACATGGTGCATCTAGAAACCTCAAGTAAAAATTATGAAAATGAAAAAAATACCCACAAAAGTGTAACAACCAGGAAATGTGGGACACTATGAAAAGACCAAGCCTCTGCATTATAGGGATAGAGGAAGGAGAAGAATCTCAAGAGAATGGTATTGATTGGATCCTCAACATAATAATAGTAGGAAATGTCCCCAAACTGGAAAAAGACAGGACCAGATAAGAAATTCCCCATACCATATCATAGTTAAAACACTAGATGCTCAAAACAAAGACTAAATATTGAAAGCCATAAGAGAAAAACAAGTTACATATAAGGGATAACCCATCAGAATTACAGCAGACTTCTCAATGCAAATGATGAAAGCAAGAAGAACATGGACCAAAGTATTCCCAGTGCTAACCGATTTTAGATGCCAAACGAGATTATTATGCCCAGAAAAAATGTCAATCATAGTTGAAGGGGAAAGAAGAACCTTTCATGACATAAACAAAATGAAAGAACACATGTCAAAAAATCCACACCAGGAAATACTTGAAGCAATTCAAAGAGGAAAGGAGCAACTATCCTCAAGCAATCCAAGAGAGAAATTAACAATTAACAAAACCATAACAGTAAATAAATACCTAGACCAAGAATGCAAACGAAAAATAAGTTGAAAGGAAACAACACATATCTCTCAATAAAAATCTTAAATATTAATGGTCTAAACTCCCCAATCAAAAGATATAGACTGGGAGAATGGATTAGGAAACAGAATCCATCTATATGCCGCCTACAAGAAACCCATCTTACCCTCAAGGACAGACACCACCTTAGAATGAAAGGATGAAAAAAACTATTCCAAACAAATGGTACCAAAAAGCAAGCAGGAGTTGCTATTCTCATATCAGACAAAATAGTCCTCAGAGTAAAATTAATCAGAAAAGAAAAAGAGAGGCACTATCTCCTTATCAACGGAACAATTAACCAGGAAGGTTTCACAATCTTAAACGTTTATGCACCAAACTCTGGTGCAGCAAACTTTATAAACATAATCCTTCAGGACAGCAAGACACAGTAATCCCAGCACACTAATAGTCAGGGACTGAGTTGCTTGGATAGGTCAACTGGACAAAAAATAAATAGAGAGACATTGGAACTGAACAATACAACACACCAAATGGATCTCACAGTTATCTACACCATAGTCCACCCAAACACCAGAATATACTTTCTACTCAGTGCCCCATGGAACATTCTCCAAAATTGACCACAAACTGGGACACAAAAGAAATCTCAACAAATCCAAAAGGATTGAAATTACTTCATGCATTCTATCAGACCACTGTGCAATAAAGCTCAATATTAACACCAGGATAAACCCTACTAACTGTAAGAACACATGGAGATTAAAGAACACAATCCTGAATAATTACTGGGTTGGGGAAGAAATAAAGAATGAAATAAAAGCATTCCTGGAACTAAATGAAAATGACAATACAATACAACAAAACCTGAGGGATACATTAAAATCAGTCATAAGAGGGAAATTTATAGCCCTAAGCGCCCACATTAAATAAAAAAAAAACAAAACAGAAAGAGAACAAATAAACAATCTAACGCTGCAAATAGAAACACTTGAGAGGCAACAACAAATGAACCCAACAGATAGGAAGAAATCAGAGCTGAAATCAATGAAATAGAAACAAAGAAAACAATACAAAAATCAAGGAATCCAATAGCTTGTTCTTTAAAAAGATAAACAAAATAGATGGACCTCTAGTCCAGTTAACCAAAAGAAAGAGCAAGTCCATATCAGTAACATTCATGATGACAGGGGAAACATCACAACAGATAAAGAAAAGATCCAGATAATCATATGAGAATACTTCAAAAATCTCTACTAAATTTGAAAACCTAAGAGAAATGGAAGAATATCTGCAATCCTGGGATTCACCAAAACTTAACCAAGAAGAGACTGACAGCTTAAACAGTCCCATAATACATGAGGAAATTAAAGATGTAATAAAAAGCCTCCCAGACTTTCTTACCTCCTTTTCATAGAACAAAGAAAAATATGATGGTAATGAATTCATTCTCTAACTGTAAATTAGAACTGACTATTATAGAGGTTATCTCTTATAAAACCCGCATAACTGCTTTCTTTAATTGACTAATAGACATAGGAAATGTGAAAATGATTATTTTCTATTCAGAGCCAAATATAATACTAAAGCCTTTTTAAGCTGTGCATTTAAGCAAAATATATTAATACAGGAGAGCTCTGATACCAGCAATGGATTATTCTGCCAAGGAGATGTTGGCCAGGGGATCCAAGCCTCCCCCCCACAAAAAAAAGGTAAAGGCTTCTTGCCTGTTAACTGGGATACCTACAAGAAGAGAGGCAGTAAGGCCCTGCTGTCAAAGACCTGAAGTAAGCATGGGAAGGTGTATTAAGACCGCACTTGCAAGTGTACAGTTGGTCTCTGGAATACCAGAGAGTGTTACCAAAAGCCACTAAACCAATAATGCAAATACTGGTCTCCTTGAGTCAAGCAAGACTCCTCCGCCAGCACCAGCTACACCTCACCTGCCTGGAAATAGCCATATGTCTATATATCCCAAATCTAATTGGCTATTAGCTCTCTCCTTGGAGGAATAACTCACGGCTGATGCCACAAGCTTACATCCTCTAGTGGTTAGGAGATGTTATAAGCCACAGTAAGACCTTGTTATCTTTTACATAAAAAATGTAATTCATGGATTAGCATACCTTCCAAACATCTGTGTCTATACCAAAGTAACCTACCATAATAATTAGTACTGTTTAAATACCTATATATCTAATTGCTTGTGCTTCATTAGTAGGATTGAAAGGTTATTCCTGGACAAATTGTCAGCCCATGATAGGAAACAGCCAGAACTGATCAGAGTCCAAAACGACATCTCCAGAGAAAGTAGACTGTTTTGCTTCTCGTTCACCTGTGCCCCTTTTCTAAGCCTAGGGAACAATCTGTGGAAGAGGGTACATGGTAGAATGTAAGGGCTGCGATTGGGGTGAATGGTGAAACTACAGCAATATAGACTGGACACTTATTTGATCAACTTGAATGTATATACGAGCCCCTCCAGCTGGATGGTGGGAGCCTTGGACTATGTGGGTTTGGGCACAACTGCTTGCAAATTGGTTTTACATGAAGGATGCTTGTACTCACAACTTATTACTTGTTAAAGAATGAAATAAAAGAAAGTATTAAAAAAAAGCCTCCCAACTAAAAAAAAAGTCCAGGTCCAGATGGTTTCATAGAAGATTTCTATAAAACATTTAAGGAGATCTTACAACCGTTGCTACTCAAAATTTTCAGAAGGATAAAAACAGAGGGAAATATCCCAAATTCCTCCTATGAAGCCAGCATCACTCTAATACCCAAACCAGGCAAAGACACAAACAAGAAAGAAAACTAAAGACTGATATTAATGAACACAGAAACAAAAATTATCAACAAAATACTTACAAATCACAAATCAGACCCACATCGAAAAGATCATCCATCATGATCAATTTTGGTTCATATAAAACATATAAATGGACTGAAAGACAAAAACCACATGATCATCTCAATCAATGTAGAAAAAGCCTTAGACAAAATCCCTCAGGCTTAAAGTCCTAGAGGGAATTTGACTGGAGTGATCATTCCTCAATGTAATCAAAGTCATGTACAAGAAACCTATAGCCCACATCATCCTAAATGGAGAAAAGTTAGAAGCATTCCCCTGAAAGGCAGGAATATGGCAATGCTGTTGTCCACTCTTGCCACTTCTCTTCAATATAGTGCTTGAAATGCTTGTTAGGAGAATAAGACAAGAAAGCAAAATTAAAGGAGTACTAATCAGAAAAGAGGAAGTAAATCTATCCCTTTTTGCAGATGATATGATAGTTTACCTAAGGGATGTTAAAAACTCCACCAGAAAACTAGAAATGTTTAAACGTTTCAGAAAAGTGGAGGGATACAATATAAACCTAGAAAAATCAGTAGCCTTTCTTTACGCCAAAAATAAGCAACCAGAGAAAAGAATATAAGGAGAACTTCCCAATCACAATAGCCTCAAAAAATGAAATAACTATAAATAAACCGAACCAAAGACATCAAAGACTTTACAACCACAAAGGGCCCCTCAAGAACCCATCTATGACATTACCACACTCCAGATTTCTCCATAGACATCACACAAAATGGGGAAAAGGCAAGGGAGAGACAGAGACAGACGGGCAAAGAGAAAAACACTATAGACTCCACAGTGGTTTGAAAATGAAGAGCAAAGGCATACATTTTTCAATGTTGCCTGGCCTGAGTTTCTGAGTGACAGAGGCTTACTGTTCACATTTTCAAACCTAGCTTTAAGTCCTAGTTTATGGTTCCATGCTTTCAAATCTGGATGCTCAGAGGTTTAGGTTCTCAGGAAAGAAGCTTATTGCTCGCTTGGCTTTGAGTCCCAGGAGCCATTTACTCAGCAGCTAGTGTTGCAGCCCCTGAGCATCAGGTGTTGGGATTGTGGATTTCATCATCAGCTCACCCCGCAGCCCCTGAGCTTTGAGTGTTAGCACGCTCTACTCTTTAACCGTGGGGTTTTTCCGTGACTTTTCCTGTGACCAGTGCTCATAGTGTTTTACCTTCTACAGTGTGTACCTCCATCTCTCCTCTCACACACTATGGAGAACTCTTCATTTACATTGTTATTGCTTTGGCTGCCACTACTGCTGTTGCTGTTGGGGCCAGAAACTCCAGGTTCTGTCTTTTCTTTTCTGAGTAACAAAAAGAGTTGCTTCTTTCTTCCAACCTTAGTGGGACTAGCTGCATAATGCACCAGGTCGTCTACACTTTACCAACTCTTATCTTGTCTGACATGGAGTCCCCCACAGCTGGGTGGTTGTGACTCAATCACAGCCATTGAACCATAAGTGGTAGCTTCAGGAATCATTATTTTGAAATTCAAAATCACTAGTTTGGATCTGAACAAATTCAACTTGCTTGAATTTATTGTGTACCCCAGGCAGTCCTTGAATTTGAAATTCTCCTTTTTTAGTTTTCTGAAGGCTGGGACTACAAACTTGCACCATCAGGCCTAGCTTGGAAGAGTGCTTTGTTGGGGTAAATGCCAAATGCTGAGAGTAGGTGGACTTCCATGATGATAGTCTGGGTCAGAGGGGGCTGATTAGTCAACAGTGTCCATGGAAACAATAGGTACAAACAGAGTGTAATAGTTGTTAATCAAGATGCTATTTCACTCTCATCGGTTTTGCTCACATAAAAAAACTCAAAAAGTGCTTACAATAAAGTCCATATCCATTCAGAATAATGTTTATGTAGCAAACTTCTGGCCAAATACCCTTAGAGATTGTTGATTACCTCCATCTAACTCTGTGGAGAATTAAGGCCTATCATCACCCATATGGATGATTTTGGGATAGTATTGTTTATTTGAAGACTACCCTAAGTGCCTAAAGCCCTGACCAATAGCTTGATCGAAACCTCATGACATACTCTGACCCAGTTAATCTGTGCTCAGATAACTAACAGACAAAATTGTGAGGTATTAGTTTCTTCTTGTAAATTCTAAATTTAGGGCATAATTTGTTTTGCTATATTACATACTTAATTGTTGCACATAGCTGAGTAGAAATGAAAGATAAAACTCAAGAGAATTATTTGCTTTTCCATTTTCGAGGTATTGCTAAAGGTCACAACAAATCTTGTTCTTTTTAAGACTTTCTATGTTTGCTCTCCAGCTTTAAATATTTCCATAAAATTTAAGGCTACACTAAGCTTCATATATGTTTTCAATAACAAAATCACTCTGAAAATTGCATTGCTGTTCATTTCTAACCACCTGAGAAAATGGAAGAGAAATCGTTTGCCAGTTGAGTTCTTGTGCAGCAGCACTCCACAGCTAATCAAAGCTCTCACACTGTAGTTACAGGAAGACTGTTAGCAAGAGGTTCTGCTTTATGATGCTGTAGGGCAGGCATTATTCATCCCTGGTTAGCACTACCAAGAGGTGGCAATAAAATACCTAATGAAGAAACTGTCCAGCCTGGAGTGGCAATTTGAGGAGAAATCATGCATGGTTGTTTGAATCAGGTTGAGTAAGAATTGACATTTTATGTTATTGGCTGTGGTGTGGGTGCTGTACCATCTTATCTTTCGTACCTTTACACCACTGTGGTTCCTTCTGTTTTAGAAAGCAGTAGAGCATATTATAACCACAACATGATCCTGGTGCCAGACTTTGCAAAAGCAACCACAGAAATGAGGTTTCATTTTTCCTTTTTATGAAACAGCAGTCTTTACAAAAGGCTGTCAGAGAGCTTGGCACATTTAAGAATTTTATTGTTGTTTTCTTGTAAAATCAGATTGCCTAACTTTCGATTTATTCTAATGATAAGATTCTTTAAGTGCACATGTCTATTTTCTGTTAACTGAAACAGAGGTCAAGAATAGATGTAAATATAGTCAGCTCAATTTTTACCTTTTATTAAAGATGAACACAGGGTTGTCAATAATATTGAAATTATGCTATTTTAAATGCATAAAGGTTTCTGGAAATAGTTTAAATTCCTATAAAATATAGACTCAGCCAGGTGTGGTTTTGCATGTCTGTAATCCTTGAACTCTGGAGGCAGAAACAGGAAGATCTCTGCAAGTCTGAACTGACCTGGTCTATTAGTGAGTTCTAAGCCAGCCAGAGCTACATAGAGGGGCCCTGTCTCAAGAAAGAAAGGAAAAATCAATATGCTATGGCATATTATACTGTGCTATATGCCCATGCAAAATGCTGTCTCTGGTATGTAGCACACAGTATATACTAAACTGTGTAATATGATGCTATAGTTTATGTGAACTTAAAAGATACCTGAAATAATAGGCTTTAAATTTTCTAAGTATCCTGAACTTTAACACTTTCAGGATTTTTGTCCTGGCTTGTTAAATGTCTATATGATTCAAAGAGAGTGAATTATCACATTTATCAAACAAAATAATTTACTACACATTTTCCACTTAGTTCAGATGTTAATATTTCTATATATTGATATTTTCTAAAATAAAATACAAATGGCAAAATGTATTGACTAATCAAACTAAAGAGGATATTTTTATTGCAGTGGTTTAAACAGTGAGGCACTGGCATAAAATAATTGCCTAAAGAGAAGTGCTTAATCACCAACTGAAATCTAACGTTAAGATCGTTAAAACTGCATGATTCATTACCCTTAGTTACAAATCCACAGCAAAAGTAACTATTGTTTATCATTTCTCTCCTCAATCCAGTACTCTTGTAGAATGTTAAAATAGATATTTATAAAAGGAGCAATGATATTCTGGAGAGGATTTGACCACAATTGCCTATCAAATTAAGACAATCACTTTTTTTCAAATATCTGAACAGGAAATTCCTCCAGTTCTTTGAGAATTTGTGCTCATATGAAACTTAGCTAGCACTGTAATAATATTTAAAACTTAGGTTTGGTTGCCTCAAGGCAAGGACACTAAGGCACTTCATTTAGCTGATGGGTCTCTAAGAGACCAATTGAAGCTATTCTGCTCAAATCTTATAAAAGCACTCAATCCATGTGCCTCCCTGAGTTCTATCCTAGCTTAATCAACAGGGCTGCACAATGAGCCTGGTGACATTTCATCTGGGATGTAATTGCTGAAGAAATAGACTCATGGGTGAAGATTAAAGAGACAATGATAAAACATTCTAATTTCTTTAGCCTCATATTTATATAAATATTTCTTTTTGTGGCCTATTTCTATCAGAAGCTATAAATTTGTCAACATCCCCATATAGTTCTCAACAGGAATAACAGAATTCAGAACACTGAATAATAAATCTGTCTTTAAATTTCTTTAGGGTTTTGGTGATAAAATGAACATTTTCTTTAAGTTCCCAACATTTTCAAAGTTCCACTTTTGAAATTATGAGAAGTTTGAGTTCTTCCTCTTCAGAATCTTGATTGCTTTAGAGGCTGAGTCCCCACAGGCCTCTGAAATCACTGCCTGTCTTCCCTGTCCCATCCATCCCTACTTCCCCCTACAACTTGCCAGGCTGTATTTGCCTGGCTATGAATATGATCATACCAGACACAGAATATAGGGTAAAAAACAGAAATATGAACGCATTACATGTTGATCTTCCAACTCCTTATTTCTTTCAGGATGTTACCTGGTTAATCCACAAACCTTAAGGGTCCATACATCTCCCTGTACTTATTATACTATTTTAATAGTCCATGAGGGAGCTGGTTGTAGCTGAAATCCAACTGTATTTTTATAATGAACAACTGGTATTATTTGCAATGCATTTAGAAATGAGATCATTGAACTTACTGAGGATTCACTGTGGAGCTTGTGAGAGATGAACAAGTCAGGATAGTATTCTGTGATGACAAAGATGGGAAAGGTAAAGAATGAAGAAAAGCCTGATTTTAGAAGTGTGTAAATGTTTGCCCATAGTGATGAGGCATGATACTGTTCCTATTATTACCTAACTCTGCATAGACAGATTAAGGGATGAAAGAAGATTTGGGACTCATTCATAGTAATTGGGTACCCTTAAAAGCCTAGATGATTATATCAGAATAATTTTCATTCAAATGGTCTTTCTGTAACATGCTCCTTAGATTAATGAAGTTGTCCTGAGTAGAATAATTATAGCATATAAATTACCAATACCTGGTTGCTTGATTAAATAGAAACACTATTACTAGGGATTCAAGAGATTGTGCTGTAGTTGGTAAATTCTCTCCTGTATAACAGGGAGAGCTGAGTTGAGATCCTCACCACTCATGTAAAAAGTCACATACAACTACCAAACTTGGTTCAATTTTAACTTTATTCTTTACTTCTTAGCAGTTTTACTTTAATGTATATAATAAAGATTAAATGTATTGACTTGAACAAATAAACTCTCATCCTTCAGGACAGTCTATTAGGCCAACCACTGTGATGCTGAAACGCTCTAATTATTTCATACAAAAGGCTACTCCCCATTCATGTCTTCTCTCTTCAGCACAATATAGATGCTCTGAATTCTACGTCTTGAACTTTAATAATGTGGCCCCCCATCAGCAGAACTCTATTTAGAGGGATTTGTGATGAATAAGAGTGCATGGGATATGTTTATTTATTTAACAGTACTCCATGAGTCTTTATTGCAACAAAAGGAAAGCCAGCTGGACACTGCTTGACCTTTTTGAAGCATCGCCTTGACCCATATTGTTACCATAATAGGCAAATCCTTGATGCCTGGGACGTTTCCTATACATGTACTGTGGCATGGCCTTTGAAATGACAATGTTTCTTTGGAAAGAGTACAGGCTTCCAAAAATGCAACTTTCAATTAATCTAACTTTCGTGTGTACTATGGAGTAAGACTAACTGTAATGAACATGAACAATTAAATATAAAAATTGTGTGAGAAAACTTTGAGATTGGTATTTGTTAAGTATATAATGTGTGCTTAAGTTTGTCATTTTCATTTCCTTCATCTAAATGAAAAGATGTTTAAAATTAGAATTCTCATTTGAAATCAGGTAGTAAGATATTATATTTCCTGCTTTGGACACAATAAGGAAAAAGTTATTGGTATACTCAATTTAACTTTTCTGGGACTGGAGAGATGGTTCAGTGGTTAAGAGCACCAATTGCTCTTGCAGAGGACTCAGGTTCGATTCCCAGCACCCAGATGGTTGCTAAGACCCACTTTTAACTCCAGTTCCAGGGGAATCCAACACCCTCCATGGCATTGCACGACATGGATGCACCAACCTACATGCAGACATTATACTCATACACATAAAAAATAATGAAAAATAGGGCTGGGAGGATAGCACAGCTGTTAAAGGCTGAGGCTAAGAACCACAAAAAAAAATACATTAGGAGATGGATATGAATTATAAAAATATGGATATCTTAAATGTCTATGTATTCTAGGTAAATGTAAGGTAAAATATCTAGGATATTTAAAAATTCAAAACAATTTACACACCTAGTTTACAGAAATATTCAAATAATATGCAATGAAATTCATTTAATAGAATAACATATGAAAAAGAATATGAAGTATCTAAGTAAGATAATATTAATCGTACCTATTATTGCAACTCCCAAAATCATGCAAGTATTCTTTTAAAAATTAATGTATATCCTTTAGAATCTCACACTCATCATCATACCTAAATATGAAGAAGGTTTTTAGAATATTTTATTTTGTACATTTTTATTGAATTTATGTCTATTTCAAACATAACGTCTCCATCAATCTTAATCATCATTATACTCCCTTCCTCATTGGCCCACTCCCATATCCCCTCCCAGGGATTCATAGAGTCTATCCTTTATGTTAAACCCTATCATGTCAAATTAGTTCCCCAAGACATTTCTCAGTGCAAGGTCATCCACTGGGGTCTAGTCACCCTATACACAATACTTTCCTTTAAGAATATCAGCTCTTCCTCAACCAGCATTAATTACCTGCCAATAATTCTTCCACTGAGATTGAATCTTGTTGCCCATTTCCATAGCTCTGTGCTGGGGTTTTGTCTGCTTAAGTTTGCATAGGTCTTGTATATGCTGACACCATTTCTGAATGTGTCCCACCTTTATTGAGTTCCTTTCCCTTTATACCCGAAGTTCTTTGTCTTTGTCTAACCCTCCCTTCTCTCTCCCTTTTAAATACTCCCACTTTATCCATTCTTCCCTTGGTAACACCTGTCCCTTACTTTTCTTCTCTCTCAGGTTCCTTCAATCCCTTTGCTTTATTGGCTCTTTCCAATTTTTCTGCTTCTTGCAGTTAAATCAAGATACATACTCACTTTTAATGATTTTTGGTGCTAGGATCCATATATGTGGTAGAATATATACATCGTTTGTTTTTCAGACTCTGTGTCACCTCACTTAGTGTAACAGTTTCTGGTTTCATTAATGTATGTGCATATTCCATCATTCCATCTTTCTTTATTTGTGAGTAGAACTCCGAATGTGTAAATATACCACAGTTTCATTATCCAGTAGTCAGTTGAGGGGTATTTCAGTTCCTTCCATATTTAGCTGTTGTGAAAAGGGCAATAAGAAACATGGATGTACAAGTATTTCTGTAGTAGGATGAGTCCTTTGGGTATATGACAAGGAGAGCTGGGTTAAGTTGTAGGTTAAGTTTTAGTTTTTAAAAAAGAATTATCGGGGGCTGGAGAGATGGCCTAGCGGTTAAGAACGCCGACCGCTCTTGCAGAGGACCTGGGTTCAATCCCCAGCACCCACATGGCGGCCGAGAGCCGTCTGGGACTCCAATTCCAGGAGAGCTCCAGCTCCAGGGGAATCTGAGACCCTCTTCTGACCTCCGCGGCATTGCACGACACGGGTGCACAGACCTGCATGCAGACAGTACATTGATACACATATAGAAATAAATAAATAAAAATAAATAAATAAATAAATAAAAAAGAATTAACCCTAGCCAGGCATGGTGGCACATGCTTTTAATCTTAGCACTCTGGAGACAGAGACAAGTGGATCTCTGTGAATTCAAGGCCAGCATGGTCTACATAGTGAGTTCTAGGCCAACTGGGGCTGCTGGGACTACAGGGAGACCCAGTCTCAAAAAGAAAAAAATAAATTAAATAAATAAATACATACATAACCCTTCACAGCCAGCATGAAGATGTAACTGAAGAAATCCACAGGTGTCAAGTTCAAAGCAAGAGCAGAAATGCTGCCACTGAGTGGGAGTGGAAGGCTGAGGTCACCAGGCCCTGGAATCAGGAACATCAGCGAGGGGCATGCAGAAGCTGTTCTGCCAGTCTTCCTTACAGGTGGTGTGTGTTCTTGGCCCTGCCTGTGCTAGCAGGAGATCATGTTTGGTTTTTGTTTAGTTTCTATTTTTGTTTTTTTTTTCTAAACCAGGGTCTTTCCATGTAGCACAGTCTAGTCTGGAACTCGCCATCCTCCTGCCTGGGGTTTTGGAGCACTGGGATTATAGACTGGGATTATAGACTGTGCCATAATACACAGATTGCAGTGAATTATTCTTGGGAATAAAATAAACTAAGAAATTGGTGTTCCTTGTATGCTATATTTTTTTTATTTTTATTTTTTTATTTATTTCTGTATGTGTATGAATGTACTGTCTGCATGCAGGTCTGTGCACCCCTGTCATGCAATGCTGCGGAGGTCAGAAGAGGGTCTCGGATTCCCCTGGAACTGGAGTTCTCCTGGAATTGGAGTTTCAGATGGCTCTCGGCCGCCATGTGGGTGCTGGGGATCGAACCCGGGTCCTCTGTAAGAGCGGTCGGCACTCTTAATTTCTAGGCCATCTCTCCAGCCCCCCTTGTATGCTTTATATAAATTCTCTGAGCAATGCTTCAAGAAATAATGACACCACCGGCAAGGAAAGGTGCTTGACCCATTGACGGCATGGAATAGCCGAGAAGATAGGCCTGAAGGACAAAAGAAAGCCTGTGCTAGAGTTTTGCGAACTCACCCCCGCCCATCGAGCAAGGAAGGCTAGTTTCACTTCTTTACTTCCGCATACTAACATGATAATTAGGGACTATGCTAGGAAGGGAAGGGATTGGATTAATTAGGGACTTGTAAATTAAGCCTCCTAAAAGGACCAATTAGGAAGAGACACATACCCCAGTAGGGAAGCCGGCACGGCTTAT
>VZQC01009318.1:528947-664150 GCA_009823505.1 Rhizomys pruinosus
TTTTTTTTTTTTTAATTATTATTTTTTGTGTGTGATTTTGGCATGTGGATTTCTTTTATTGTTTCTTACTCTGGTGTGCAATCTAGCCCTACTTTGTTGAACAGAACCTTGATTCTGTTTGTATACTTGATGTTCCTTGTTTGTTTTCTTATTGGATGTGAAAGCTGGTTGGTCTAGATTTCAGGTTCTCTCTTTTGATTTTATCTTGGATGCACCAGACAGTTCTAGTCCAGCCATTAAGAAACTCCTGCAGAGGCCCAAGACAGTTGTTCATTAGCTACTCTGAGGCTTCATGCTAATGTTAGGGATCCTACCTGACGGCAGGAACAGCACAATTTGGGAAGCTTGTGAGGTGAAGGCTATATTCAGGTGTCTCAAGCAGTCTGCAAAGGTCTGGGGCCCTACTAAAGAGCAGAGAAGCCTAGACCTGCAGCAGTGGGAGGGGCTGAAAATGGTCCCAATGTACTGGGATGGGCAGTGTAAAGTTTGGAAAGTTCACCACTGGTAGGCTGTATTCAGGCACTTTCAATCAGCCTGGGCAGTTCTGGGCCCCTCCTAAAAGCAGAGAAACCTGAGCCTGCCATAGTCATAGGGGCTGGCACAATTTGGCGTGCTCACCACCATGGGGAGCTAAGAGGGTAGTCCAGAGATCTGCGATGCTAAAAGGAAAAAGCAGGCTTGTGTCCAAAGCTAGAACGGGAACAGAGTGTAGGGTTGGGGAAATTGGAGTTGCTCCAGCTGTACGGGTTTCAAGACATGGTGGGAGGGATCAGACTTACCAGGGAAGTAGGCTGTTCTTCCAAATCCAAGGGAAGTTGGGATGGAGATTGAGTATAAGGCTGGTTTTGGGAGTCAAAAAGCAAGGTGGGGGTGGAAACAGCCTGTGATGGCTTTAACGAACTGAAAAATTGAGCTAGTATGAGTGCAGGTGATCAGAGACAGTGGGTGTGTCTGCACCAAGAGTAGTTCAGAGATATGCTAAGAGCAAAGACGGGCCTGGGCCCAAGACAAGATGTAGGGTCAGGGGAAATTGGACTTGCTCAGGGTGTAGGGGAGTCAAGGTTCTGTGCATGGAATCAGGCTTACTAGGGAAGGTTGGGGTGGAAACAGCCAGAGTGGAAGGCTGGTCTCAGGAGTCCAAAGGCAAGTCAGCAGTAAGGGTCTAACAAGCTAGAATGAAAATAAAATGAGGAGGTTTAAGTAGAGGTCATCAAGGACACAGTGGGTGAGTCTGGACTAAGAGGGAGATCTGGCATGCTAATAGACAAAGCAGGCCTGTGTCAAAGCCTAGAAGGAGAACAATATGTCTTATTTTTTACCTTATGTGTATGACTGCATTGTGTGCATGTATGTTAAGTGCACCCATGTCATACAATGTCCACGGAGGTCAGAAGAGGGTGTTGAGTTCCCCTAGAACTGGGATTGCCAAAACGGAATTGTTTTAGCCATTATATGTGTCCTGGGAATCAAACCTGTGTCCACTTAACTACTGAGCCATCTCTCCAGCCTGAAAAGAGAGTTTTAGAATATAATTGAAGAAAATTATTTTTCTTTAAATGCTGTGTCAGTCCACACATAGCTGGGGAATTTTGCAAAATATCTATAGCTAAATTGTGAGGATGTCTTTTTTTGTAGCAATCAGGATTTCTTTCTCCAAGTGTTGAGAGTGTGTTGGAGTTCTGAGGACTTGTAAGGGTGCAGGCAGATATCCATAGCTGTAACAGACTTTTTTGTACAATGGCATGGGGGTCAGTTGGATGGGGAAATAAATACAGCCATACATTTATTACCACTTTTGTATGTGACTAATATTGTTTTATGACTGATTCTATACTTTATGATAAAGTACTAACATTATACCAGGTTTATAAATGCTTACTACAATTTTTGTTCAAAGCATCAGAAGTAAAATGGGAAAATAAATCTTAAGAAGTAAATACCTGTTATATTATACTAAGTATAGTAATGGAGACTGATGTTCTCTCTAATTTGTATTTATATCTCCAAATTATTCTCTGCGAGTATATATCCTGATGCAACCACAGGAGCCAGGAAAATGGAAGGGAATCATGTTTGTAAACAGGAAGAAGGGGCTTGAGAAGGGATAGTAGCAGACAGGTGCTCTCAAGGAGTAAATGTGGTACTTTAACTTAGGAGGGAATAGAAAGTGTTATACAGGGAGAGAGGAAACATGTATGGGGACAAAAATAGAGGAAAATAGAGGTCAAAAGCCAAGTGATACACACACACACACACACTCACACTCACACACACAGAGAAAGCCCTGCATATGCCACCAGGAGCAGGTGGGCAACCAGCAGCTGTTCCCACCCTAGGTAGGGCCCACAGACTACCAGTGGCTGCCCCTAGCAGAGCAGTTGTACCACCAGCTGCTTGACCTCCACCCCTTGGAGAACTCCAGCTATGGATCAGCACAGGCTCAACATCCAGATAATTGACAGAGCTCCACACACCCACCTTGAACCAAGTGGAACACTGAGACTACCAGGGGGAGCAGCCGTACCCTGCAGGCCAGCACAGACAGCCCAGGGGGAACCGGTAGACTCTCATCACTGGTGCAAGATTCAAGCAGACCAGACCGATTGTCACCTGTTCTGGACCTCTGGAGAAGTTCCAGATTAGAAGAGTGAGAGCTAGCTGGTCTCTCCAGTACAAAATCAAAAGTGAAAACCTGAAGCCTAGATCAGCCAGCTTTTTGTAACTCATAAGAAGACTACGAAGGCACTGAAGCAAACAAGCAAAGTCAACCTTCAACTCAACACTGGAGTTTCATAACAGAATACAAACAACAAAACAAAACCCCATGCAAAAGGCATAGGGAAAAAACAATAACATGAGGAAACCAAATAACAAATCCCCACTAAATTCTATCAGTCCTATAGATGACTCCTGTAATGAGAACTGCCTGGAGGTAATCCAGGACACAGGTCTTCAAAGAACTATCNGAGAAATCAATAAAAGCATAACTGCAGAAGTAGAAACCTAAATCAAAACCGCAGATGGATAATAAGGCAAAAGGAAGCAACACAAACCTATCAGTCATAACCTTAAATATTAATGGACTAAATTCCCCAATCAAAAGACATAGACTGGGAGACTGGATTAGGAAACAGAATCCATCGATATGCTGTCTACAAGAAACACATCTTACCTTCAAGGACAGGCACCACCTTAAAGTGAAGGGATGAAAAAAAATATTCCAAGCAAATGGTACCAAAAAGAAAGCAGGTGTTGCTATTTTAATATCAGACAAAATAGACTTCAAAGTAAAAGAAATCAGAAGAGACAAAGAAGGTCATTACATCTTTATCAAAGGAACAATTGACCATGAAGATTTCACAATCATGAATATATGTGCACCAAACTTTATAAAGAAAATTCTCCAGGACCTCAAGGCACAGATTAACCCCAGTACACTCATAGTATGGGACTTCAATCACCCACTGAGCCCTTTGGACAGGTCAACTGGACAAAGAATAAACAGACATCTGAACTGAAAGATACAATACACCAAGTAGACCTCACAGACATCTACCAAATATTCCACCCTAATACCAGAGAATATACTTTCTGCAAAGCACCCCATGGAACATTTTCCAAAATCAACCAAATACTGGGATACAGAAAAATAAAAAACCTCCACAAATACAAAAAGATTGAAATAATTTCATGCTTTCTATCAGATCACAGTGCAATAAAGCTCAATATCAACATCAGGATAAGCCCTACTACCTACAAGAACACATGGAGACTAAACAAAACACTCCTGAATAATGAATGGGTCAAGGAAGAAATAAAGAAAGAAATAAAAGCATTCCTAGAACTGAATGACAAGGATAATACAACACAACAAAGCCTGTGGGATATTTTGAAAGCTGTCCTAAGAGGTAAGTTTAAAGCCCTGGGTTCTTGCATTAGAGAAACTGAAAGAACACAAGTGAATGATCTAATGTTGCAGCTAAAAACACTTGAGAGACAACAACAAATGAACCCTAAACACAACAGATAGGAAGAAATAACAAAAATCAGAGCAGATATCAATGAAATTGAAACAAAGGAAACAATACAAAAAAAAAATCAATGAAACCAAAGGTTGGTATTTGAGAGAATAAACAAGATAGACAGAACTCTAACCCAGTTAACCAAAAGAAAGAAATAACAACTCCAAATCAATAGAATCCATGATGAAAGGGGAAACATCACATAGACAAAGAAAAGATCCAGACAATCATACAGGAATACTTCAAAAACCTATACTCTACTAAGTTTGAAAACCTAAGAAAAATAGATGAATATCTGAAATCCTGGAAATCACTAAAGCTTAACCAAGAAGAGTTTGATACCTTAAACAGACCCATAATATATGCAGAAGTTGAAGCTGTAATAATAACCTCCCAACTAAAAAATTCCCAAGTCCAGATACATTCATAGCAGAATTCTATAAGGCATTTAAAGAGGACCTACAGCCATTATTACTCAAATCATTCAAGAGGTGAGAAATAGAGGTAAATCTCCCATATTCTTTCTATGAAGCCAGCATCACTCTAATACCAAAATTAGGCAAAGATACAACAAAAAAACCCTATAAATCCATTTCATTAATGAACATAGATGCAGAAACTCTCAACAAAATATTTGCAAACCATATACAGACACACATCAAAAATCATCCATCATGACCAGGTTGGATTCATAGCAGATCTGCAGGGATGGTTCAACAATAATAAATCAATAAATGTCATAAAGCACACAAAAGGACTGAAAGACAAAAACCAAATGGTCATCTCAATTGATGTGGAAAAGATCTTTGACAAAATTCAACATGCCTTCATGTTTAAATCCCTAGAGGAATTGGACTGGAGGGAACATTGCTCAACATAATTAAAGCCATATACAACAAACCCACAGCCAACATTATACTAAATAGGGAAAAATTAGAAGCATTTCATTTAAATTCAGGAACCTGGAAAGGCCGCCTGCTATCAATACCCCTTTTCAATACAGTGCTTGAAATGCTCATTAGAGCAAGAAGACAAGAAAAGTAAATTAAAAGAGTACTAATTGGAAGAGAGGAGGTTAATTTATCCCTTTTTGCAGATGATATGATTGTTTATCATCTAAGGGATGCCAAAAACTCACCCAGAAAACTCCTAGAAATGATTAACAGTTTCAGTAAAGTGGCAGGATACAAAATTAACCTATAAAAATCAGTAGCCTTTTTATGCCAATAACAAGCAATTGGAGAAGCAATACAAGGAGACCTTCCCATTAACAATAAACTTAAAAAATATCTAGGAACAAACCTGACCAAAGACACTAAAAATATCTACAATGAAAATTTTAAATCCCTGAAGGAGACAGAAGACATCAGAAGATGGAAGGACCTACCATGCTCATGGATTGGAAGAATAAATATTGTAAAAACGACCATCCTGCTCAAAGTAATATACATATTCAACACAATCCCAATTAAAATCCCCTTGAGCATCTTCATAGACATAGAAAAAAAATCCTAAAGTTCATATGGATAAACAAAGACCCCAGATAGCCAAAACAACCCTAAGCAAAAAGAGCAATGCAGAGGAGATTACTATACCAGACTTTAGACTATATTACAGGGCTTTAGTTAAAAAAAAAAAAGCCTCGTATTAGCACAAAAACATACCTGTAGACCAATGAAACAAAACTGAAGATTCAAACTTGAGCACATTCAATTTCAGTCACTTCATGTGGGGCCAAGTAGACTCAGAGGAGAAAAGACAACATCTTAAGCAAATGGTGTTGGCAAAACTGGATCACCACTTGTAGAAGAATAAAGATAAGCCCCCACATCTCACCCTGTAATAAAATCAACTCCAAATGGATCAAAGACCTCAAATTGAAACCCGAACTCTGAAAATGATAGAAGGAAACATTGACAGCAACCTACAAGAGATAGGCATAGGAGAAGACATTCTGAATCAGACAGCAGGTGCACAAGAAATAAGGTTAACAATTGATAAGTGGGACCTCATTAAGTTCAAGAGCTTCTGTACAGTGAAAGAGATAAAGAAATGAAGAGAAAACCCACAGAGTGGGAGAAATCTTTCATCAGCGATACATCTGACAGAGCATTAACATTCATAATATATAAACTACAGAAAAAACGAAGGAGAAAGAAAAGAAATGACCCACTCAAAAGATGGAGTAAAGAGCTGAACAGAGACTTCACAAATGATGAAGATGGCTGAGAAACATCTTGAAAAGTGTTCAACATCGCTAATTATTAAGGGAATGAAAATTAACACCACTTTAAAATTTCATCTTTTTCTGGTAAGACTGGATAGAATAGAAAAAAAAAAGGATACCAAATGTTGGACAGGTGGTGGGAATGAATCATCCACTACTGGTGGGAATGCAAATTCATACAACCTCTATGGAAAACTGGACAACTCTCAAAATACTCAAAATGAGCGTACCATCTGACCCAGTCATACTATTTCTGGGTATATACCCACAAGACTCATCCTATTGCAGAGATACATGCATATCTATGTTTATTGCAGCTGTCCTCACAATAGCAAAAAGCTGGAAGCAATGCATGTGTCCCTCAACCTGTGAGTGGATAAAGAAAATGTGGCACATCCCTCATTTTTGGATCCTAGCACCAAATCTGTATCTGTAAGGCAAACTGAATAACTCTTTTTTTCTTTTGTTTTTAGTAAATATAATACCTGATGTTACTCATCAACTTGCTATGTAATGTAGGAATGTAAAGTAATATTATCTTTACCTGTATACAACTCTACTGTCAAATGTGAATCCTTACACAGGTTTTGGAATTAACCTATAGTTTATTTTCAAGCCTCATAATTTTTGTATATATATGGCATGTATATATGCATATCTTGGAGTGATACAAATTGGAGAACAACAAGAACAAAATAATGACTGAGTCAAAGAACTCACTAGAACAGTAAATGTCTTCCCAAAACAAACTTCTGCATTGAAAAACTCAAAAAGGACTGAGAAAAAGATGCAGGATACATATGACAGAATACATGAGCTCTAGTGGGGTTGAAGGGAAGGAAGGGGGAATGTTTGTAAATTTGATTAAGAAATGTTGTATGAAATGCATAAAACTGCAATAAAAAAGAATGAAAAGAAAAAAGAGAGATAGCTGAGCAAGCCAGGAAGCCTCATTCTTCCATGGTCTTTGCTTCAGTTCCTGCCTCCAGGTTCAAGCCTGAGCTTCACTCGATGATGAGCCATAATCTTTAAGCCAAATAAAGATTTCCTCACCCAATAAAATAAATAAACACCCATTTATTAAAAAAAAAAACAATAACAAACTATGACACTCCCTTCATTTGTAGTTCAAGTCATCCAAGAGATTTTCAAAATAACAAAGGCTTCTGCTATAGCATTCATTACCTCCTAGAACTTGGATATAAGGCCCTATTGTTAAAGACATCAAACATTTTGGACAAAGAACATGAAGCAATCAAGCTGGAATTGACCTGAAGGCCTCCTCCCCAAAGACTATCTCCAGTAATATCAGACAATACTATGCAAATGTCCAAGTGACACCAATTAACGACCCCATTCATCTGTAAAGACTGTGAACCACAACAATGACCAGCCAAGCTAATAATCTTTACTGATTTATTAGCGGCACTTTCATCTTGGTGTAATCAATAGCTGTCTAATACTTCAAGCCAACTCAATGGGAAGGGAGTTATTGTGGTGCTATGAACATAGCCAAATGGCTGGAGAGGTCATAAACATTAAAGAAAAAAGTACATTTCTCACTTTCCTAGAACAACATAATTTTTCATTGTATTCTAAGTACATATCCTAATATTTGCAGACAAGTGAGCTCACCATTTATGAAAGAAGCTTATTTTTGGAAAAGATAGAGAATATGACAAAATCCTGTGTCATTTAGGGCTAGACACCATATAGAGTCTCTATATGGTGTCTAGCCCTAAGTGACACATTTACAATACAATTCTGCAACTAAGGCTCAAGGATCATAGTGGAACATGGGGCTGAAAGAATATTAATGTATCTCTCTGTTATAAACCACACGAAGACCCTGCATACTTAACAGAAGAAAATGTAATTCATGAATTAACATACTATCCAAACATATGTGTCTATACCAAAGTAACCTACCATAACAATTAGTACTGTTTAAATACCTATATATCTAATTGCATGTGCTTCATTAGTAGGATCGAAAGGTTATGCCTGGACAAGCTGGCAGCCCATGAAAGAAAACAGCCAGAATTGACTAGAGACCAAGACATCAGCTCCAGAGAAAGTAGACTGTTTTGCTTCTCATCCACCTGTGCCACTTTTCTAAGCCTAGGGAACAATCTGCAGAAGAGGGGGCGTGGTAGAATGTAAGGGCTGCGATTGGGGTTAATGGTGAAACTACAACAATATAGACTGGACACTCATTTGATCAACTTGATTGAACATACAAGCCCCCCTGCTGGATGGTGGGACCCATGAGCTGTGTGGGTTTGGGCAAAACTGTTCGCAAATTGGTTTTACATGAAGGATGCTTGTACTCACAAATTATCACTTATTGTTAAAAAAAATGAAAACAAAACAAAACAAAACAAAAAAACAGCAAAGGGATTTAACCTGCTGTTCTTTGGGAAGAAATTCCACTTAAGTACGATGCCATTAATAAGACCTCCTGAGTTTTCCTTGTGAGTCTCTTGGTGACTTTTCTGTTTGTGGTGGGTCTCTGTGCCTCACATTCTCATAACAAGGTATGGAGAGCGCCGGATGGACAAGTGTACAAGGCTGGGAACCTTGTTGTAGGAAGTCCTGTGACATGCTACTCAAACACTGGCTTCTGCCTTCCTATGCTTTGCAGGTCTCTTATGGGATTGTTTTATCATCAAAAACTTCACAGCAACACACCAATGATATCTGACAAATTCTGTGTGGAGTTTAAAAGACGATTGATGGTGCCAAGTTGACAATATAGTCAAAACCCGAAGCAAAAACTTTAAATCTCCCACATTATTTGGTCTTGGCACAGAAGACAAAGTATCTAGGAAGAGATTGACTATAGCAGGTAGCACAGTGCTTTCTTGGGGGACAGAGTATTTTGTCAGAATATCCATACCCTTTTTATGAAAAACTTTTATAGAAGTAATCAAATATACTATGGAATGAAATGAAAATCAATTAACTATGAAAATAAAAGAAGCACATATAGGAAGTGGCCAAGAAATGGAAATATCTGATCAGTGGATAATCAAAGTATGGCACATTCAGAGAATGGAATATTATTCAGCTCTTAAGAAAAATAAAATTATGAAATATCAGCTTAATGCCTTTCCCAATTCTCTGTCTTATGCAGCAGATGATGATTAACTCATGATCATAAGGAATCAGAGTTTTCCAGACAGCTGGGAAGTCAGTCAAACAACTCACAGCAATGGTGGCAACTTCACAAGCACAACATCGGATAAGCCAGATAAAATACCGGATATAAGTGGAGAGGTGGGTGAGAAACTCCCACTCTGGCTGGGAGCTGCTGGCAACAGATAGGTGCTGGTAACAGGCACTCTCTTCAATTTTTTTATTAATTTTATTTATTTCTGTATGTGTATGAATGTACTGTCTGCATGCAAGTCTGTGCACCCGTGTCGTGCAATGCCGCGGAGGTCAGAAGAGGGTGTCGGATTCCCCTGGNAACATGGATGTACAAGTATTTCTGTAGTAGGATGAGTCCTTTGGGTATATGACAAGGAGTGGTATAGCTGGGTTAAGTTGTAGGTTAAGTTTTAGTTTTTAAAAAAGAATTATCGGGGGCTGGAGAGATGGCCTAGCGGTTAAGAATGCCGACCGCTCTTGCAGAGGACCTGGGTTCGATCCCCAGCACCCATATGGCGGCCGAGAGCCGTCTGGGACTCCAATTCCAGGAGAGCTCCAGCTCCAGGGGAATCTGAGACCCTCTTCTGACCTCCACGGCATTGCACGACACGGGTGCACAGACTTGCATGCAGACAGTACATTGATACACATATAGAAATAAAAATAAATAAATAAATAAATAAATAAATAAAAAAGAATTATCAACACTGCTTTCCATAGGGATTGTACCAGTGTGCAAGGCAACAAGCAGTGAATTCCATTCCTTTTTTCCCCAACCTCTCTAATATTTGGTATCATTTGTTCTCTTGATCTTGGTCTGTCTGAAGCAAAAAAACATGTTAAAATGGTTTTAACTTGTAGTTCTCTAAGTACTAATACTATTGAAATTGAATACTTTTTTTTTCCTTTTTTTCACATAAATTTACTTTTATTTTTTTTAACAAATCTAGGAAATTGAATACTTTTAAAGATTTTTCTTAGCAGTCTTTATTTCTCCTTTTGGAAAATCACTGTTCAGATCCTCATCACAACTTTTAATTGGGTAACTTGTTTTCTCAGTTCTTTGTTTTTTGAGATCCTTATATGTTCTGGATGTTAAACCTCTGTCAGATTTGTGGCTAGTTAAGATTTTTCTCCCACTAAGTGGGGTTTTNTTATTTTATTAAACTTGTTCCATAAAGTTTCATACATCATTTCTTCAATTCATAATTATGAGCTCACTTCCCTGTTCATGCTCCCCCACCCCACCCAAGTCCCTGCCCCTCTGTCATACATAAACTGCATCTTTTTCTGAGTCTCTTCCAGAGGTTCTTGTCTCAGTTGTTGTGTCTCTCTAACGGGTATTGCTACAGATATATAGATAGAGTAGAGAGTAAAGATAAGAACTAGATATTATAAATATGTATCTCCACTATGATATTATATTATATAGATGTACACTATGTATACATTACTATACATATATTGTATATATGTATATATATACATATATACATATATTGTATATATGTATATATATACATATATTGTATATATGTATATATATACATATATATATATACTATGTTATATACATATATACAATAACTATATATATAACTATGCATATATATGTTGTATATATACATTGTTATATACATATATACAATAACTATATAACTATGTATATAACTATGTATATATATACTATGTTATATACATACATAAATATATACATATACATACATACATACACATATCACTTGAATTGGAGGACTTTTTTATTCCTGAAAGATGTCATGTTTTCCTTTTCTTCATCTATTGGAATGACTGTGTGATTTTTGCATTAATGTTCATTTACATTATTTGTGACTTATAATGAACCATCCATTCATCTCTGGAATAAGTTGACTTGATCATGGTGGAAGAGTTTTTAGTTGTGTGACTCTATGTGATTAGCCAGATTACATCTCTGCTCATTAAAGATTTTCTATTTGAGTGGTGCAGGCTTCATAGAAGAAATTTGGGGGTTATCTCTCTGTTTCTATATTTTTGAATAATTTACATAGTGTTGGTTATAGAAATTCTTTAAATGTCTAGTAGACTTCTACTGTAAAACCATTTGGGCTTGAGTTTTTTGTAGTTGGGTGTTTCGTATTACTATTTCAATTTTCTTACATGTTATGTGTCTGTTTAAACTTTTGATTTCTTCTTGGTTTAGGTTTGGAGAGTCCCAAGATTTTAGACATAAACCCATTTCTTTTAGGTTTCATATTTAACAGAGTATAGGTTTTTAAAAATATTCCCTTATTATATCTAGATACTTAGTTGTGCATTGTGATGTTTCCCCATTATATCCGATTTTGTTGATTTAGAGTTGCTCTTTCTTTCTTTTGGTTAAATTAACTAAGGGCCTGTCTATCTTGCTTATCTTTTCAAAGAATCAACTCTTGGATTCATTGATTCTTTGTATTGTTTGCTTTATTTGTATTTTGTTAATTTTTGCTCTGCTTGTTTTTATTTCTTTTTGTCTGCTGGATTGAGGTTTCATTTGTTGTTGTCTTTCAAAAATCTTGAGTTGCAATGTTAAGCCATTTATTTGTGCTCTTTCTCATTTTTTTATGTAGGCAGTTAGAGCTATAAATTTCCCTCTTAGAACTGATTTTAAAGTGTCCCAGAGGATTTACTCTGTTGTATTAACTTTTTTGTTTAATTCCACAAATATTTTTATCTTATTCTTATTTTTCTTTGACCCATTCATTATTCAGAAGTGCATTGTTTTATATCCATGAGTTCATGTAGTTTCTAAGGCTTCTGCCTGTGGTGATTTTAAGTTGTATTGCATTGTGACCTGATAGAATGCACATAATTATTTCAATTATTTTGTATTTGTTGAGGTTTTCTTGTGCTCCAGTATGTGGGTAATTTTGGAGAAAGCTGCATGGAGTCCTGAATAGCAAGTATACTCTTTGGTGCTTAGGAGGAAAATTTGGTAAATGTCATTTAGGCCCGTTTGCTGTATGGTATTGTTTAATTCAGATGTCTCTGTTTATACTTTGTCTGCTTGACCTGTTTAATGGAGACAGTGGGGTATTGAAATCTCCTACTACTAGTGAATTGAGATTAATCTGTGTATTAAATTCCTGTAATACTCTTTTTATGAAGTTGGGTGCACCAGGGATTGGTGCATATATGTTCATGATTGTGTTATCTTCTTGGCTAATTTTTCCTTCAAGAAAATTGAAGTGACCCTTTTATCTCTTCTGATTAGTTTTAGTTTACAATTTACTTTTCAGATATTAGAATTGGCACTCCTGACTATTTTAGTGTCATTTGCTTGTGATAGTTTTTCCATCCTTTCACCTTAAGGTAGTGCCTACCATTGGAGGTGAGGTGGGTTTCTTACAGACAACAAAAAGATCCATCTTGTTCTTTAATCCATTGAACTAACATTTGACATTTGGCTGGGAAGTTCAGTCTGTTGATATTTAAAGTTATTATGAAGATGTGTATTGGTTCCCACCAATTTTAATTTCTTTTTGCATTCTTGGTCTAACTTTGTGTTCCCAGTTATGACTTTGCTTAGTTTCTTTCTGTTGCCATTTGGGTATCATCATTCCTATCTCTAGCTGTATGTATTGCTTCAAGATTTCTCTGAAGGTCAATTTTTTCAGGACATGAATCATTTCAGCTTATACATGTTTTGGAAGTCTTTTTCTTTCTCCAGTATAATAAAAGTTTTGCTAGGTAAAGAACTTTGGGTTGGTATCTCTGGTCATTTAGAACTGTGACTATTTTGGTCCAGGCTCTTCTGACATTCATAGTTTGCAATGAAAAGTCAGCTGTAATTCTGTTTTCCCTTTGCAGCTTTCAGTATTCTTTCTTCTTTATATTTAGTTTTGTTTCTATGATATGCTGTGAGGAGTTTCTTTTCTGATTCTGTCTATTTGGTTTTCTGCATGCTTTTATATATTTATTTTTTTGTATGGGCATGTCTTTCCTTAATTTTGCAAAATTTTCTTCTATACTCATGTTGAAGATGGGGTCAATACCATTATCCTGAGATTCTTCTCCTTCCTTTATGACCATAATGCATAAATTTGCTTTATTCATAGTGTCCCACATTTCATGCATATTCATTTCTTGTGTTTTAAAATATTTTTCCCAATTTTCCTTAAGTGTTCTAATTCTTCAACTTTATCATCATGATATTCCATTTTCCATTTCATTCATTCTATTGACGAGTCTTTCTCCTGTCATTTCAAATAGACTTATTGAGTGTTTGACTTCTTTCTTCATTTCAGCCTGAGTTTCCTTCAATATTTCTCTTTTGTGACTTCAGTCAGACGTTTTATCCCTATCTTCTTTTAGTTATTTGATTTGCTTGTGTGCTCTTTTAATTTGTTCAATTCTTTGATCATGTTTGTGATTGTTCTTTTAAATTCTGTGTCCCAGTTATCTCTAGGGTGTTTTCATTGTAGAACTCTTCTGTACTACAGGTGGTGTTTGGTGGGATATATTACTTTTTTTTTTTTTTAATTATTATTTTTTGTGTGTGATTTTGGCATGTGGATTTCTTTTATTGTTTCTTACTCTGGTGTGCAATCTAGCCCTACTTTGTTGAACTGAACCTTGATTCTCTTTGTATACTTGATGTTCCTTGTTTGTTTTCTTATTGGATGTGAAAGCTGGTTGGTCTAGATTTCAGGTTCTCTCTTTTGATTTTATCTTGGATGCACCAGACAGTTCTAGTCCAGCCATTAAGAAACTCCTGCAGAGGCCCAAGACAGTTGTTCATTAGCTACTCTGAGGCTTCATGCTAATGTTAGGGATCCTACCTGACGGCAGGAACAGCACAATTTGGGAAGCTTGTGAGGTGAAGGCTATATTCAGGTGTCTCAAGCAGTCTGCAAAGGTCTGGGGCCCTACTAAAGAGCAGAGAAGCCTAGACCTGCAGCAGTGGGAGGGGCTGAAAATGGTCCCAATGTAGTGGGATGGGCAGTGTAAAGTTTGGAAAGTTCACCACTGGTAGGCTGTATTCAGGCACTTTCAATCAGCCTGGGCAGTTCTGGGCCCCTCCTAAAAGCAGAGAAACCTGAGCCTGCCATAGTCATAGGGGCTGGCACAATTTGGCGTGCTCACCACCATGGGGAGCTAAGAGGGTAGTCCAGAGATCTGCGATGCTAAAAGGAAAAAGCAGGCTTGTGTCCAAAGCTAGAACGGGAACAGAGTGTAGGGTTGGGGAAATTGGAGTTGCTCCAGCTGTACGGGTTTCAAGACATGGTGGGAGGGATCAGACTTACCAGGGAAGTAGGCTGTTCTTCCAAATCCAAGGGAAGTTGGGATGGAGATTGAGTATAAGGCTGGTTTTGGGAGTCAAAAAGCAAGGTGGGGGTGGAAACAGCCTGTGATGGCTTTAACGAACTGAAAAATTGAGCTAGTATGAGTGCAGGTGATCAGAGACAGTGGGTGTGTCTGCACCAAGAGTAGTTCAGAGATATGCTAAGAGCAAAGACGGGCCTGGGCCCAAGACAAGATGTAGGGTCAGGGGAAATTGGACTTGCTCAGGGTGTAGGGGAGTCAAGGTTCTGTGCATGGAATCAGGCTTACTAGGGAAGGTTGGGGTGGAAACAGCCAGAGTGGAAGGCTGGTCTCAGGAGTCCAAAGGCAAGTCAGCAGTAAGGGTCTAACAAGCTAGAATGAAAATAAAATGAGGAGGTTTAAGTAGAGGACATCAAGGACACAGTGGGTGAGTCTGGACTAAGAGGGAGATCTGGCATGCTAAAAGACAAAGCAGGCCTGTGTCAAAGCCTAGAAGGAGAACAATATGTCTTATTTTTTACCTTATGTGTATGACTGCATTGTGTGCATGTATGTTAAGTGCACCCATGTCATACAATGTCCACGGAGGTCAGAAGAGGGTGTTGAGTTCCCCTAGAACTGGGATTGCCAAAACGGAATTGTTTTAGCCATTATATGTGTCCTGGGAATCAAACCTGTGTCCACTTAACTACTGAGCCATCTCTCCAGCCTGAAAAGAGAGTTTTAGAATATAATTGAAGAAAATTATTTTTCTTTAAATGCTGTGTCAGTCCACACATAGCTGGGGAATTTTGCAAAATATCTATAGCTAAATTGTGAGGATGTCTTTTTTTGTAGCAATCAGGATTTCTTTCTCCAAGTGTTGAGAGTGTGTTGGAGTTCTGAGGACTTGTAAGGGTGCAGGCAGATATCCATAGCTGTAACAGACTTTTTTGTACAATGGCATGGGGGTCAGGTGGATGGGGAAATAAATACAGCCATACATTTATTACCACTTTTGTATGTGACTAATATTGTTTTATGACTGATTCTATACTTTATGATAAAGTACTAACATTATACCAGGTTTATAAATGCTTACTACAATTTTTGTTCAAAGCATCAGAAGTAAAATGGGAAAATAAATCTTAAGAAGTAAATACCTGTTATATTATACTAAGTATAGTAATGGAGACTGATGTTCTCTCTAATTTGTATTTCTATCTCCAAATTATTCTCTGTGAGTATATATCCTGATGCAACCACAGGAGCCAGGAAAATGGAAGGGAATCATGTTTGTAAACAGGAAGAAGGGGCTTGAGAAGGGATAGTAGCAGACAGGTGCTCTCAAGGAGTAAATGTGGTACTTTAACTTAGGAGGGAATAGAAAGTGTTACACAGGGAGAGAGGAAACATGTATGGGGACAAAAATAGAGGAAAATAGAGGTCAAAAGCCAAGTGATACACACACACACACACACACACACACACTCACACTCACACACACAGAGAAAGCCCTGCATATGCCACCAGGAGCAGGTGGGCAACCAGCAGCTGTTCCCACCCTAGGTAGGGCCCACAGACTACCAGTGGCTGCCCCTAGCAGAGCAGTTGTACCACCAGCTGCTTGACCTCCACCCCTTGGAGAACTCCAGCTATGGATCAGCACAGGCTCAACATCCAGATAATTGACAGAGCTCCACACACCCACTTTGAACCAAGTGGAACACTGAGACTACCAGGGGGAGCAGCCGTACCCTGCAGGCCAGCACAGACAGCCCAGGGGGAACCGGTAGACTCTCATCACTGGTGCAAGATTCAAGCAGACCAGACCGATTGTCACCTGTCCTGGACCTCTGGAGAAGTTCCAGATTAGAAGAGTGAGAGCTAGCTGGTCTCTCCAGTACAAAATCAAAAGTGAAAACCTGTAGCCTAGATCAGCCAGCTTTTTGTAACTCATAAGAAGACTACGAAGGCACTGAAGCAAACAAGCAAAGTCAACCTTCAACTCAACACTGGAGTTTCATAACAGAATACAAACAACAAAACAAAACCCCATGCAAAAGGCATAGGGAAAAAACAATAACATGAGGAAACCAAATAACAAATCCCCACTAAATTCTATCAGTCCTATAGATGACTCCTGTAATGAGAACTGCCTGGAGGTAATCCAGGACACAGGTCTTCAAAGAACTATCGTAGACATATTCAAAGAAGTCAAAGAATATAAACAGAACAGAAACAAATGAACCAAAGAATTAGAAGGAGAGAATGATAAACTCGAAGAATACACAGACAAATGAAGCAAAGTTCTGAAGAAGAGAATGACAAACTCCAGAAGGAAATGGAAATAATGAAAAAAAAGTCTCAGGCTGAAATGAAGAAGGAAACTGAAAAATGAATCAAAGAACTAGAAGGAGAGAATGACAAACTCCACGAATAAGTAGAAATACTAAAGGAATCTCAGGCTGAAGTGAAAAAGGAAATCAATCATTCATCCAGTCAACAGAAAAGGGTGGGAGAAAGCCTCAATAACAGAATGGACGAAGCAGAAAATAGAATGCCAAGACTGGAAGAAAACATGAAAGAAATGGAATGCTCAAGCAAAGATTATGAAACATTAAAAAACACACAAGAGTAGAATAATCAGGAAATGTGGGACACCATGAAAAGACCAGGCATCCACATCATAGGGATAGAAGAAGGTGAAGACTCCTAGGAAAATGGTATTGACCAGATTTTCTTATTTTTTTTTAGAGGCTTCAGTACCATTGACCAGATTTTCAACATAATTATAGAAGAAAATTTCTCCAAATTGAAAAAAGACATATGCATACAAATAAAAGAAGCACATAGAACACCAAAGAAAGAAATAAAATCATTCCTGGAACTAAATGAGTGGGATGATACAACACAGCAAAACCTATGGACACTTTAAAAGCAGCCCTAAGAGGGAAATTTATAGCCTTAAGTGCCTACATTAAGAAAACAGAAAGAGCACAAATAAATGACTTAACCCTGCAACTAAAAACACTTAAGAGGCAGCAACAAATGAATCCTAAACCCAACAGACAGGAAGAAATAACAAAAAAACAGAGTGGAAATCAATGAAATAGAAACAATGAAAACAATACAAAGAATCAATGAATCCAAGAGCTGGTTCTTTGAAAGAAATTAACTAGATAGACCTCTAGGATAGTTGACCAAAAGAAAGAAAGAGGAACTCCAAATCAATTAAATTTGAGATGAAAAGGGAAACATAACAACAGATAATGAAAAGATCCAGACAATCATATGGGAATACTTTAAAAACCTATACTGTACTAAATTTGAAAACCTAAGAAAAATAGATGAATATCTGAAATCCTGGAAATCACTAAAGCTTAACCAAGAAGAGTTTGATACCTTAAACAGACCCATAATATATGCAGAAATTGAAGCTGTAATAATAACCTCCCAACTAAAAAATTCCCAAGTCCAGATACATTCATAGCAGAATTCTATAAGGCATTTAAAGAGGACCTACAGCCATTATTACTCAAATCATTCAAGAGGTGAGAAATAGAGGTAAATCTCCCATATTCTTTCTATGAAGCCAGCATCACTCTAATACCAAAATTAGGCAAAGATACAACAAAAAAACCCTATAAATCCATTTCATTAATGAACATAGATGCAGAAACTCTCAACAAAATATTTGCAAACCATATACAGACACACATCAAAAATCATCCATCATGACCAGGTTGGATTCATAGCAGATCTGCAGGGATGGTTCAACAATAATAAATCAATAAATGTCATAAAGCACACAAAAGGACTGAAAGACAAAAACCAAATGGTCATCTCAATTGATGTGGAAAAGATCTTTGACAAAATTCAACATGCCTTCATGTTTAAATCCCTAGAGGAATTGGACTGGAGGGAACATTGCTCAACATAATTAAAGCCATATACAACAAACCCACAGCCAACATTATACTAAATAGGGAAAAATTAGAAGCATTTCATTTAAATTCAGGAACCTGGAAAGGCCGCCTGCTATCAATACCCCTTTTCAATACAGTGCTTGAAATGCTCATTAGAGCAAGAAGACAAGAAAAGTAAATTAAAAGAGTACTAATTGGAAGAGAGGAGGTTAATTTATCCCTTTTTGCAGATGATATGATTGTTTATCATCTAAGGGATGCCAAAAACTCACCCAGAAAACTCCTAGAAATGATTAACAGTTTCAGTAAAGTGGCAGGATACAAAATTAACCTATAAAAATCAGTAGCCTTTTTATGCCAATAACAAGCAATTGGAGAAGCAATACAAGGAGACCTTCCCATTAACAATAAACTAAAAAAATATCTAGGAACAAACCTGACCAAAGACACTAAAAATATCTACAATGAAAATTTTAAATCCCTGAAGGAGACAGAAGACATCAGAAGATGGAAGGACCTACCATGCTCATGGATTGGAAGAATAAATATTGTAAAAACGACCATCCTGCTCAAAGTAATATACATATTCAACACAATCCCAATTAAAATCCCCTTGAGCATCTTCATAGACATAGAAAAAAAAATCCTAAAGTTCATATGGATAAACAAAGACCCCAGATAGCCAAAACAACCCTAAGCAAAAAGAGCAATGCAGAGGAGATTACTATACCAGACTTTAGACTATATTACAGGGCTTTAGTTAAAAAAAAAAAAAAGCCTCGTATTAGCACAAAAACATACCTGTAGACCAATGAAACAAAACTGAAGATTCAGACTTGAGCACATTCAATTTCAGTCACTTCATGTGGGGCCAAGTAGACTCAGAGGAGAAAAGACAACATCTTAAGCAAATGGTGTTGGCAAAACTGGATCACCACTTGTAGAAGAATAAAGATAAGCCCCCACATCTCACCCTGTAATAAAATCAACTCCAAATGGATCAAAGACCTCAAATTGAAACCCGAACTCTGAAAATGATAGAAGGAAACATTGACAGCAACCTACAAGAGATAGGCATAGGAGAAGACATTCTGAATCAGACAGCAGGCGCACAAGAAATAAGGTTAACAATTGATAAGTGGGACCTCATTAAGTTCAAGAGCTTCTGTACAGTGAAAGAGATAAAGAAATGAAGAGAAAACCCACAGAGTGGGAGAAATCTTTCATCAGCGATACATCTGACAGAGCATTAACATTCATAATATATAAACTACAGAAAAAACGAAGGAGAAAGAAAAGAAATGACCCACTCAAAAGATGGAGTAAAGAGCTGAACAGAGACTTCACAAATGATGAAGATGGCTGAGAAACATCTTGAAAAGTGTTCAACATCGCTAATTATTAAGGGAATTAAAATTAACACCACTTTAAAATTTCATCTTTTTCTGGTAAGACTGGATAGAATAGAAAAAAAAAAGGATACCAAATGTTGGACAGGTGGTGGGAATGAATCATCCACTACTGGTGGGAATGCAAATTCATACAACCTCTATGGAAAACTGGACAACTCTCAAAATACTCAAAATGAGCGTACCATCTGACCCAGTCATACTATTTCTGGGTATATACCCACAAGACTCATCCTATTGCAGAGATACATGCATATCTATGTTTATTGCAGCTGTCCTCACAATAGCAAAAAGCTGGAAGCAATGCATGTGTCCCTCAACCTGTGAGTGGATAAAGAAAATGTGGCACATCCCTCATTTTTGGATTCTAGCACCAAATCTGTATCTGTAAGGCAAACTGAATAACTCTTTTTTTCTTTTGTTTTTAGTAAATATAATACCTGATGTTACTCATCAACTTGCTATGTAATGTAGGAATGTAAAGTAATATTATCTTTACCTGTATACAACTCTACTGTCAAATGTGAATCCTTACACAGGTTTTGGAATTAACCTATAGTTTATTTTCAAGCCTCATAATTTTTGTATATATATGGCATGTATATATGCATATCTTGGAGTGATACAAATTGGAGAACAACAAGAACAAAATAATGACTGAGTCAAAGAACTCACTAGAACAGTAAATGTCTTCCCAAAACAAACTTCTGCATTGAAAAACTCAAAAAGGACTGAGAAAAAGATGCAGGATACATATGACAGAATACATGAGCTCTAGTGGGGTTGAAGGGAAGGAAGGGGGAATGTTTGTAAATTTGATTAAGAAATGTTGTATGAAATGCATAAAACTGCAATAAAAAAGAATGAAAAGAAAAAAGAGAGATAGCTGAGCAAGCCAGGAAGCCTCATTCTTCCATGGTCTTTGCTTCAGTTCCTGCCTCCTGGTTCAAGCCTGAGCTTCACTCGATGATGAGCCATAATCTTTAAGCCAAATAAAGATTTCCTCACCCAATAAAATAAATAAACACCCATTTATTAAAAAAAACAATAACAAACTATGACACTCCCTTCATTTGTAGTTCAAGTCATCCAAGAGATTTTCAAAATAACAAAGGCTTCTGCTATAGCATTCATTACCTCCTAGAACTTGGATATAAGGCCCTATTGTTAAAGACATCAAACATTTTGGACAAAGAACATGAAGCAATCAAGCTGGAATTGACCTGAAGGCCTCCTCCCCAAAGACTATCTCCAGTAATATCAGACAATACTATGCAAATGTCCAAGTGACACCAATTAACGACCCCATTCATCTGTAAAGACTGTGAACCACAACAATGACCAGCCAAGCTAATAATCTTTACTGATTTATTAGTGGCACTTTCATCTTGGTGTAATCAATAGCTGTCTAATACTTCAAGCCAACTCAATGGGAAGGGAGTTATTGTGGTGCTATGAACATAGCCAAATGGCTGGAGAGGTCATAAACATTAAAGAAAAAAGTACATTTCTCACTTTCCTAGAACAACATAATTTTTCATTGTATTCTAAGTACATATCCTAATATTTGCAGACAAGTGAGCTCACCATTTATGAAAGAAGCTTATTTTTGGAAAAGATAGAGAATATGACAAAATCCTGTGTCATTTAGGGCTAGACACCATATAGATTCTCTATATGGTGTCTAGCCCTAAGTGACACATTTACAATACAATTCTGCAACTAAGGCTCAAGGATCATAGTGGAACATGGGGCTGAAAGAATATTAATGTATCTCTCTGTTATAAACCACACGAAGACCCTGCCATACTTAACAGAAGAAAATGTAATTCATGAATTAACATACTATCCAAACATATGTGTCTATACCAAAGTAACCTACCATAACAATTAGTACTGTTTAAATACCTATATATCTAATTGCATGTGCTTCATTAGTAGGATCGAAAGGCTATATATTATACTGTTTAAATACCTATATATCTAATTGCATGTGCTTCATTAGTAGGATCGAAAGGTTATGCCTGGACAAGCTGGCAGCCCATGAAAGAAAACAGCCAGAATTGACTAGAGACCAAGACATCAGCTCCAGAGAAAGTAGACTGTTTTGCTTCTCATCCACCTGTGCCCCTTTTCTAAGCCTAGGGAACAATCTGCGGAAGAGGGGGCGTGGTAGAATGTAAGGGCTGCGATTGGGGTTAATGGTGAAACTACAACAATATAGACTGGACACTCATTTGATCAACTTGATTGAACATACAAGCCCCCCTGCTGGATGGTGGGACCCATGAGCTGTGTGGGTTTGGGCAAAACTGTTCGCAAATTGGTTTTACATGAAGGATGCTTGTACTCACAAATTATCACTTATTGTTAAAAAAAATGAAAACAAAACAAAACAAAACAAAAAAACAGCAAAGGGATTTAACCTGCTGTTCTTTGGGAAGAAATTCCACTTAAGTACGATGCCATTAATAAGACCTCCTGAGTTTTCCTTGTGAGTCTCTTGGTGACTTTTCTGTTTGTGGTGGGTCTCTGTGCCTCACATTCTCATAACAAGGTATGGAGAGCGCCGGATGGACAAGTGTACAAGGCTGGGAACCTTGTTGTAGGAAGTCCTGTGACATGCTACTCAAACACTGGCTTCTGCCTTCCTATGCTTTGCAGGTCTCTTATGGGATTGTTTTATCATCAAAAACTTCACAGCAACACACCAATGATATCTGACAAATTCTGTGTGGAGTTTAAAAGACGATTGACGGTGCCAAGTTGACAATATAGTCAAAACCCGAAGCAAAAACTTTAAATCTCCCACATTATTTGGTCTTGGCACAGAAGACAAAGTATCTAGGAAGAGATTGACTATAGCAGGTAGCACAGTGCTTTCTTGGGGGACAGAGTATTTTGTCAGAATATCCATACCCTTTTTATGAAAAACTTTTATAGAAGTAATCAAATATACTATGGAATGAAATGAAAATCAATTAACTATGAAAATAAAAGAAGCACATATAGGAAGTGGCCAAGAAATGGAAATATCTGATCAGTGGATAATCAAAGTATGGCACATTCAGAGAATGGAATATTATTCAGCTCTTAAGAAAAATAAAATTATGAAATATCAGCTTAATGCCTTTCCCAATTCTCTGTCTTATGCAGCAGATGATGATTAACTCATGATCATAAGGAATCAGAGTTTTCCAGACAGCTGGGAAGTCAGTCAAACAACTCACAGCAATGGTGGCAACTTCACAAGCACAACATCGGATAAGCCAGATAAAATACCGGATATAAGTGGAGAGGTGGGTGAGAAACTCCCACTCTGGCTGGGAGCTGCTGGCAACAGATAGGTGCTGGTAACAGGCACTCTCTTCAATTTTTTTATTAATTTTATTTATTTCTGTATGTGTATGAATGTACTGTCTGCATGCAAGTCTGTGCACCCGTGTCGTGCAATGCCGCGGAGGTCAGAAGAGGGTGTCGGATTCCCCTGGAACTGGAGTTCTCCTGGAATTGGAGTCTCAGACGGTTCTCGGCCGCCATGTGGGTGCTGGAGTTCGAACCCGGGTCCTCTGTAAGAGCGGTAGGCACTCTTAACCGCTAGGCCATCTCTCCAGCCCCAACTCTCTTCATTTTTAAGGGTGTGATGCAGGATGGGTTAATGGGGTTCCAGTGGATGGGCCCACAAGGAAGAGAATCTAGGAATACAAATTTGACTCAATAGGCCATATGTATGTATGCATGTAAGTATATATGTCTGTCTGTTTGTCTGTATGTATGTATGTGTATAACAGTACATATGTGTGCAAGTATATAATAGAGAAGTTGAAATCAGGTAGGTATACTAAGGTGATGCAGTTAGAGATGGGGGTCTAAATATGATCAAGATGTATCTTATGAAATTCACAATTCAAAGTAAAAAAAATCTTTAAAAATAACAAGACATTGGGTAGTTGTTTTAACTTATTTGCTTAATATTTGTTTAAAATAGTTCTATTTTATGACAATTTAAATATGAATCGGATGAACAGAGAATCTGGTAACAGAATCTGATACTCAGAAAACATGCCCACCCACCATAAATGCTACTAGATCCTGCCCTTTGGCTGTGAAGTTTCTTACTCCTGCATCACAAATATTAAAATATAAACTTACTACCTTAGGTATTCTGTGGTTTTATTTATTTATATATTTTTTTTTGGTCTTTTTTGAGACAGGATCTCCCTGTAGCCCCAGCTAGCCTGGAACTCACTATGTATACCAGGATGGCCTTGAACTCAGAGATTCACCTGTCTCTGCCTCTGCCTCCCTAGTGTTGGGATTAAAGGTGTGCACCACCACACCTGTCCTTTGGAATTCTTGAAGAAGAAATTGTCTGTTTAACATTACAATCAATTAAGTATTTGAGAGAATAATTAAATTCAGGAGATCAGGTTTGAGAATGTAGGATCAGAGAATCATTGAGATGTTGTCTTTGAGTATCCGTTTCTTGTACAGGACAATATTAAGAACTCAGCATTCCTTGAAATGCTCCAAATATTGGAAGTCTTTTCCTATTTTTCTGTAAACTGAATATTTAAAACAACTGAGTTGCACCAGTACCTTTTGCTTTATCTTATGCATATATGTTTATACAAAAGAATGTCTTGCATGAAAAGTGATAGTTCAGGAGTGCTGAGATAACTCAGTCTGTTACTGCTTACCTTGCAAGCAGGAAGCTATGAGCTCCAGCCTGGACAACAGTGAAAAATGCCAGGTAAAGCCTGATGTGGTTCCTTACTCCTAAACACTCAGGAGTCAGAGACACATGGATCTGAGATTCAGGCCAGCCTGGTCTATGTAGCAAGTTGCAGGCCAGCTGGGGTTTCAGGGAGACCCTGTTTGAAAAACAACAAAACTAACAAACAAAGCTGGGCCTGATGGCATGCTGTAACCCCAACTTTGGGATGGTAAAAATAAGAGGATCCCCTGCTCCCTGGCCAGTCACGCTAACATAATTGGTGAGGGCCAGGTCAAGGAGAGACACTATCCCAAATGAGTCAGATGGAGTTCATGAGTATGCCACCTGTGGTTATCCTGTACCCTTCACACACATGTGCACACCCACTCACACATACATGTGCTCTACATACACACAGCATGACACCCCCATTAGCATCATTAAAAAAAATAAGGACTGGGAAAATATCTCAGTGGTTAAGAGCACTGGCTGCTGTCTTTGAGGTCCAGGGTTCAAACCCTGGCACTGGCAGGGCAGCTAACAACTCTCTGTAACTCTAGTTCCAGCCAATCTGATGCTCTCTTCTGATCTCTGCTGGCATGGGTGTACTCACCTGCATACAGGCAAAACCCCTACACACAGAAAAAGATAAAAATAATAAATAGTATACAAGAAAGAAAAATGGGTCTTCAAACAGCATTATTTATCAACAGTGTGACATATCTAATTTTTTTTTGGGGGGGGTCTTTTTGAGACAGGGTGTCCCTGTAGCTCCTGCTGTCCTAGAACTTGCTATGTAGACCAGGCTGGCTTTGAACTTGCAAAGATTCACCTGCCTCTGCCTCCCAAGTGCTGGGATTAAAGGCATGCGCCAGGATGCCCAAATCAACGTATCTAATTTTTAAAGATTTGTAGTGGTCTTGATATTATAGTGGGAAAATATCAGCTTTTAAACTTTTCCCAGTACAAAATTAAGCCTAATCATCTACTTATGAAGCCTTATCAATGTAGTACTTTCTAATTATACAGAAAGTCCATAAAATCCCTATGTAATGATTTCACTAATATTAAAATNTCTGTGTGTGTGTGTGTGTGTGTGTGTGTGTGTGCCCGCGAGCGCGCGCGCGCATGTGTTTTGTGTGTTTTACTAGTGATTGACCCTCAGGCCAAGTGTTGGACCACTGAGATTTAGTCCCAGACTCCAAATTGTATTTTTTTTTCAAAAGCATTTAAAGAAAGAACCCACAAGAACAGAAATTCATCCAGATAACAACTACTCCTATGCAAACAGAGAAAAGTCTGCCCAGGAATTCATGGATGGGTCATCTACATGCCAAGTTTAACTAGGACAGGACACTTACCTAAGTCACATCCTCTGATGGATTCGGCTTAAACATCATTTCCCTGCCATTCCACACCCACTGCTGGGCATTGCTTCTCAGTGTTCTCCTTGAAATTTGCTCATAGTAGTTATAGTTGCCTAGTTTCTCCTCTGCTGCTCAAATTGAGACGTGGGATACCTTTTGTTGCCAGTAACATCGCAGCACTTGCCCAGTGATGGAGACAGAGAGCAGGGGATGAGGAAGGTGTCCTATTTAGTGCTGAGCACTCAATCTCTTCCTTTCAGCACTTTGACTAAGCATGCATCTGTACATTGACTACAGCCCCCTGCACAAAGGTGCATCTGTGGCCCGGGTCCAGAGTCAGATTCACCCTTTCCCTTTTTTCCTGATGACAATCTCTTATTCCATTTTTCTTTTTTGGTCTTTTCGAAGTAGGGTCTCCCTGTAGTCCCAGCTGTCCTGGAACTCACTCTGTAGACCAGGCTGGCCTTGAACTCACAAAGATCCACCTGCCTCTGCCTCCCGAGTGCTAGGATTAAAGGCGTGTACCACCACGCCCGGCTTGAGCTGCATTTCTAAAGTTGCTCATGTCCAAAGCAGTCACCTCAGAACCCAGAAAACGTGTATCTAAAACTGGTTCTAGTAAGAAAGAAAAGGAAGAGAAAGAGAACATATGAGAGAGGAATTTCCTCATATATTGCACATTTACATAGTTGAATCATCAAGGCCCTGATTTACATTTCTCCTTGAGGCTCTTCATAGAAGGAAAAAAAATAGCCTCAAGAGAAATAGATATAAATAGGTCTTTCCCCTGTATCTGTTTTATTTTGCTGAAGAGAAATTTTGTTTCTGTAATGGCTTTGCTGGACCCAGAAACGTTCTTTGTCTTTGTGAATAATTTGAGTCCAGTTAAAAGTTAGAGATTTAAAAATAAAGCATTAGTTACATTGCTTTAGATGAAAAAATAAAACTATGTAGAATGCCTGTTTTTTTTGCTGTGTTTTTCTTAGTGCTTTACAAGCCTTGGAATGTCATCTTTTCCAAAAGGCAGTGATAAAAATCTCTAGCACAAAATTGAGAGGTGTGAGACTCACCTTGCCTGTCATGGTGTGGTGCAGAATCCAGGTGAGAACCAGGTATCTTGTGTTGGGTTTGTCTCTAAAGCAATATATGACTCCTGAGGATTTCACTTAATTGCTCTGGAATTTAGCTCCTTATTTGTTTATCTATAAGGATGACTAAGTGATTCTTTTCAGTTCACCATTTACAATTCTGTCATTTTGTGTCCTTTGCTTTAACAGCCCTATTTGTAGCAAAATTAGCTCCAGGAAAATGATGCTCCTAGGAAAGGAACAGGAAGGTTTGCTATGGCTTTAATGATGTGGTCTTGAAGAATAAGAGAGAAAAAGTTTCCTAGATATATTTAGTGGGAAATTCCTGGGCCTTGGGTACCTCACTCTCAAAACCCTTCTCTTCTCTTGAAAAAGGCCTGTAGTTCTGTTACCTAATAGAAGGACAAACCTTACTCATCAGCTTAACATTTAGTGATGGTCTTCTCCAAATTTGAAGTAAGAATGCCACGGAGGAAAGGGAAGAGCGTCCATACATTTAGGTTAAGAGTATGAGGTTCCATGTTCATTCTCAGTGACCACTCCCTGAGCATCCACCAACACCGTCCTTAATAAACTTGCTTATTTCTAGTGGCAATACAGAACATTCTTTCATGTGGCTTCCACATAAATTGTAACAAATTTAACCTGGACTACGTTTTCAAAGATATTTGGGTAGCAAACAGATGTGAAAGACAGTGTCTTTCTGTAGAGACAAATTCATGTTTTAAAGTTTAATTGAAAATTTATAACTACAAATAATAAGGTTCCAGTAATGTCTATGTTGTGTGATTCTTAATTATCATTTTTATGTGTGTCATTTGTAATTATGTATCAATTTTTAAAATATGTTTTAGGGAGCTGCAACCCACTGATGACAACACAATAGTTCATAAACTCTCTGCTTCTGTATGCCTGAAATCTTCTCATTTAATCTTCATGTATTTCCTTTGTCTGGTCACATTTGACAGTACACAGTCAGATTATTATTTAAACAGGGAAATTACAATGGGCATCAAGAATATTCCTGGTAGCCATTCATTCTTACAGTCCATGATACTGTAATATAATTGAAAATTAACTAAATATATCACAGTGAATTCATACATATTTTATTAACAGCTGAAAACTTATTCATCCACCAGTTAATGGACATCTAAAGCTCTTTAAAAATATAAGGATACTTTCTAGAGAGAGTTTTTCTTAACGTATTTTTTGATACATTATGGCAAGTAAAAATAGGCATAAATCAGTGTATATAATACATAAGACATTTGAAAGGAACTCATTGAGAATCATATCTATCTAGCTCATCCATACAACTGATTTTAAGAAAACAGTGAACTTGGGGCTGGAGAGATGGCCTAGTGGTTAAGAGCACCGACCGCTCTTACAGAAGACCCGGGTTCGATTCCCAGCACCCACATGGCGGCTGAGACCCGTCTGAAACTCCAGTTCCAGGAGAACTCCAGTTCCAGGGGAATCCGAGACCCTCTTCTGACCTCCGAGGCATTGCACGGCACGGGTGCACAGACCTGCATACAGACAGCACATTCGTAGACATACGGAAATAAATAAAAATTAAAAAAAATAATAATAAAAAAATAAAAAAAGAAAACAGTGAACTCACAGTAGCCTGAGGTGTTAGATACCCGCATTCAACATTAAAGTGGCTAGAAGAACGAACATGTCCCATAGTATATGACAACATGCTTGTCAACTATAAGTCTGATACTGAGGTTAAGAACTACAGAATATATATATAAAAAAAAAAAACTTCAAAAATTAAACGGTACTCCCAAACTACCAGTTAATAGATGGGTTAATGAAATGAGCCAGCAGTACTCAAAAGAAGAAACACAAATGATCAAATACTTTTGATTTTTTAAAAAAATGCAACATCCTTTGTTATCAGAAAAATGTAAATTAAAACAGCTATGAAATTCCAAGAATCAAGAAAAAAAAAAAGGACAGTACATGTTGGTGAATATGCTAGAAAGAGGAATCCTTATCCACTGCAATACCTTTTTAAACTCGTGCAGATGTTAAGAAAATCAGTGTTCATTCTAATGGTCCACCTACAGATGAGTAGATAATAAATATGCAGTACACACATACACACACACACACACACGACACACACGCACACACACAAATTTATTCAACTACAAATGATTTTAACAAATATCAAATTTGCTGGAACATGAATAATTTTTTTATTTATAAGCTTTGTATTGAATTTTTATGTGTTTCGTACATATTTTTTCAGTCAGTCTTAATTGCCTTCATACATGCTTCCCCAGCTTCTCCATTGCCGCCCTTCCTCAGCCTCCCTGGAGTTCACACATTCTGACATTTGTGCTAGGGTCCATTATGCCAAACGACTCTCTCCACCCACTCCTCAGTGCCAGCTCATCCCTGAGCTCTCGTCAGCCTACACAGGGTCCCTTCCTAAAGAAAGCCGGTTCTTCCTCACTCAACCACAATCAGCTGCCAATATTTGTTTAGTAAGCAGCCAATATTTCTTCACTGAAGGTTGGCCTCTGCTACCCACTTCTGCAGTTCTGTGATGAGTTTTTGTCCCACTGAGCTTGCATGGTTATACCATTGCTGAGGTTTCTATGAACAGGGTCTCTGGAGTTTGTAGGATTTATTTCCATGTAGTCTTGCTCCAACTCCCTGGCTGTAAAAAATTTTTATGCCTCCTCTTCCACAATGTTCCTAACTCCTGGGTGGGTGAAGCTTAATATAGGTAACCTGTCCATGGAACCACACTCTGTAGACAACTAATCTCCATGGTTTGCCTATCCATTCCCTTTTGAGTTCCTGGCCTCCTGCTGCATGTGGGGGCTTCCTTAATGAGTGTTAAGAGGCAATTAATGCCTTCCTGGGTCCTTGTTCTATGTCCTTTGGGCTTATGTGTACAGGTTGCATTGTAGATATGTTGCGTAGGTATAAGGAATTCACAGATCGTGTTTGTGTGTCCGGTTGTTGGACTCTGTAATATTCTTATCTTGTGTAAAAGAAGCTGGTTCTCTGAGTGGTGTCTGGGATATTTGTCTGTAAATATAAGGATAACTCTTTTGTAGTTAGTAAGATGTTACCTTAACCTGGGCATGTTTCAGCCTTGGGAATTTCTCTAAGATCTATGACCTCTTCAGTTACGTGCACCTGGCTGTGTTTACGATCCACAAATGAGTTTCCTCCAACCGAGTAGACTTTAGGTCCAATTAATCAGCCATCAATTTAAAAGATAAAAGAGCTAATACTGCACCAATGTCATGTGCTGTGCTGGTCATTTATTTGAATATTTGGTATTAAATCTCGTGTTGGACCACTGATTGATGTTCTCACTTGGTGGCTTACACAATGCTCTCCAAAGCTATGAAAACTAACCTTCAGGGGACATGGCTTCAGGTCAGTTCCAGCTCTGTTGCTCCAAACCTGGTCTTCAAAGTATGTCCTGACTTCAGTAATTGTGTCTTACCTTCAATTTCTGGAAGGCAATCAAGGGCTGTGGCAATAGCCTGTGTAATTTTGGGAGTTCCTTGGACTACCCCACCCAATGATTTAAGGGAAAGTTTCTCCTGTATGCTTCTGTAATTTACCCAGTGTCTTTCATTTCAGGAAGCATTGTGCATAAAAATATTCTAGCTATGAGTGAAGGAAGGAAAAAATTACTCTAAGAACATGGAAGGAAAACAACCTTATTTCTTTATCATCTTTTTGTGGTGGTAATATGGCTAGAACCCTACATTTTGTGCATGTCATGCAAACATTCTGCAACTGAACTACACAGGGAGGTCTGATAAGCCTGGCAGATTTATACATAAAAATTGTTCCTTACAGTTTTTTTTTTTTTTTTGGTTTGTTTGTTTGTTTTTTGTCTTTTCAAGACAGGGTCTCCCTGTAGCCCCAGCTGTCCTGCAACTCGCTCTGTAGACCAGGCTGGCCTTGAACTCACAAAGATCTCCTGCCTCTGCCTCCTGAGTTCTAGGATTAAAGGCGTGCCCCACCATGCCTGGCTTAACTTAGAGTTTAATATATATAAAAATATTACCCTGAATCAGATGTTCATGCTATGATTTTCTAAGCATAAATTCTGGAACATCATTTTTATGGAGTTATTTTAAATTTTGTATAGAAATTATGCATTGAAAGTTCTTAGCAAATACTAATATTTAAGTACTCAACTGTGCTAAGTGGATTGATTTGTATGAGTAGAGTTTCTTATAAATTCAGAGAAGGAAACACACATAAACATATGTGTCTAAAGTAAAGGATAAAAGAATTCCATTGAAAATATCTTCAAAACAAAAAGAAAAAAAAAAAAAGAAAATAGCTTCAAGAGTAGTGACTTGATTGAATAAGCTATCAAGAATATTGAGACCTCCTCTCTTTTCAAGCTTAATGGCAGCTATAGCTAACATAGTGCTTTTTGTTGAGTAAATTCCTATTTTTCCAATGATCTGAGTTAATCCTGAAAAAAACTGTGAGGTAAGGAGCATCTATAGCTAATGCTCAGTTACAAGTCCTGTTGGTGGTAACAAAAGCCTCCGTTCCTGTCAAAGCCCAAGTTCTTGTTCAGTCTTTTAGTTCTTCCCCCTAGTACAGACCTTTCTCATAGAAAGAAAGAACAAGCATTTCCCAACTCACCTTGGCCTTTCTAATCAGAGCTCCCTGCAGACTCTTCATATCCAAGTTCTTTCCAGCTTATTCTGCAGTTAACTTTTTGCCCCTTGTCTTTTCTAATTAGTTTTAAAACATAGTAATTTCATGGATTCTTTGTATGGGGTCTAAATTACTGCAGAGACTGAAAGAAAGGTATAACACTTTGTTGTGAGGATTGGAGGGCTTAGAATTTATGTGAGAAAAAAATGAACTGAATTTAAATGTGTACATTTACTCAGAAATGGGCGGGAAAGAACAAAGGAAATGGTTTTCATTTATCTTCTTTTTATTCAAAACCTGCATTCTAAGAGATGAGGTAGTTTTCTTAGGGTCGAAGGGCAAGGGTTCTATAACGATCAGATATTAATCCATGGTAAAAAGACACTATTATTTATCTTTTTTCTAAAATGTGGAAAAATCATCAATTTAGCTTACCATCCCAAAAGATGAATTTTATGGCCAGTAACTTTGATGCTAAAAAATTTCATCAGATCTATTTTTCTGGTATTAGTTTGTTTATTTGTATACAACTGTCATAAGACAAAACTTATACTTTGTATAAAAAGAAGTCTGAGCCCCAAAATGATAAAAATGGTATTGACTAAAATAAAATTATTTTTAGACATTTTGTATATTTATGTGTTTTTTTGGCTTTTTTGAGACAGCTGGCCTGAACTCACTTTGTAGACCAGATTGGCCTTGAACTCAGAGAGATCCATACCTTAAGATATATTTTTGGGGAGTATAGGAAGTTAAAATAGATTTTTATTGAGCATTTGCATATGTCATACAATGGCTCCCAAACAAACCCAGTCTCCCCCAAGTCCCAACCCCTCCCATCAGAACTCATGCATTGCAACATCCAAGATAAGCTCTTTCTGAATGACTAATAATTCTTTAAATTTTAATGTTTGGGTAGGCTTACTATGATACCTAAATTTGGAGTGAACTTTTACAACTTAAAATGTCCTAATGATGCAATTTAATTATAAATGCACAAGCAAAGAGATGAGCATGTTTTGGGATCCAGAAGCCAATGTCAGGTGTCTTCCTCCACCTCTGTTCATCTTACTTTTTGAGACAATTCTCACACTGAAATTTGTGCTCCCAGATTAGTCTAGACTGGCTGACCAGCAAATCCTAGGGACCCACCTGTTTAAGTCTCTCCAGAGTTCAGATTGTAGCTGGGTACATTTAAGTTGATGCTTGTGGTTTGAACTCAGGTTCTCATGCTTGAATGGAAATCTCTATACTGACTGGTATATCTACCAACACAAGGATGTCTGCATTTTGACTGGTATATCTACCAACACAAGGATGTCTGCATTTTATTATTAAACAGAAATTTGGGGCTTTTGTGTTAGTACCTGCTCTTAATTCCCACACTCGGGAGGTGGAATGAGGAGTATCATGAGTTCATATTCATCCTCAGCTATATAGTAATTTAGAGGCTAGGCTGAGTTACTTGATATCTTATCTCCAAAACAAATAAATAACTAAATAAACAAACAAAAATAATAAATAAATAAATAAAAATACAGATTAGTTTAATTTACAAAGGATAATGTTCCTAAACATTTTTATTTCAATAGACATACATAATTCCTGAGTCAGAACCCTGCCAACTCAGTTGCCATCTTCCCCCTATGGGGCTAGGCCCAGAAGTGGCTGTTTGAATGCTCCTGACTACCATGTTGAACTAGCTAGAACCACATCCATTAGGTCCCTTCTCCTGCCTCTGGGAGGAGGCTTGGAAAGCAGTGCTTGAACTCTAGACTAGCAGAGTGTGCTACCTAGAACTGCATCACCTTGCCTTCATTTCCACACTCACTGTCCTAGATGTGATGACAGCACATCTGTCTCTCCAATAAAAAAGCAAATAAAACATGAGAACCTGAAGCACACACCAACCAACTATTCATACTTGGTCAGAAATTGGCCAAGGTTTGGCAACAATAAAAGAACTAAACAACAAACTTCCACTCAAAGACGATGGACTAGAATTTCATGAGACACACAACCAGAATAAAGAATGTTTTTGTCCAGATCACATTATAGAAATATAAATTATTATGAAAGAAACGCAAATAATTATGAAAGTCCAAGATAATGTTTCCACTAAATCTGACCAGTCCTATAGAAGTGTTCTTCAATGAAAAAAGAATTCTATGACATAGAAACTTAACAGAACAATCATAAACATGATCAAATTTTCAACAACTTTAAAGAATACATAGCAACTGATAGAGGATTGGAATAAACTCCTAACTGGAGACCAAGAAAATACAAATATATGGCTAAAAACTGGGATAATTCAGGGTTTGAAAAGATAGAAATATTAAAGAAAAGTATTGGGATGAAAATGAATTGAAATTTCAAAAAGCCCAGTTAAAAGACACAGTATGAACTGTCACCAGTACAATGATTCAAATGGAAAACAAGATTAAAATATGGGTACTAGATCACTCAAACGAAGAATATAAAAATGTAAAAACACAGGAATGGAAATGTAGGACCTGCCGGACACCATGAAAACACTTTAAAGAAGTAGAAGAAACTCAGGTCAATGACATTGTCCAAATCTCCAACAGGATTATAGAAAATAATAAAAAAAAAAACCTTTCCTAAATATACAGATACAACAAGAAGACAGAACACCAAATAGACAGGACCAGAAAAGGAACTTTTCATGAAACATTATAGTAAAAACACTAAATATACAGAACAAAGAGTGGGTAATTGAACGTTGCAAGAGAACAAGTTATATATGAAGGAAATCCTGACATATTAACAGCTCAATTTTCATTGCAAACTTTAAAAGCAAGAAAAGCCTAGAGCATTATGTTCCCAATCTTAAACAAGAAGAGAAGCCAACCTAGAATATTTTATTCAGAAAAAAGTATCTAACATAGTCAAAGGAGAAAAAAAATCTATATAAATATTTTAAAATAATTCATTTACACCAAAGCAGCCCTGCTGAGAGCACTGAAAGTAACATCATGAACTGAAGAAGAAGAAGAAGAAAGAGAAGAAGAAAGAGGAGGAGGAGAAGAGAAGGAGGAGGAGGAGGAGAGGAGGAGGAGGAGGAGGAGGAGGAGGAGAAAAAACCCTATACATAAGAGACTACACAAGAAAATAAATGATGCTGTAATAATAGATACTAAAAATAGGATTAAGAATATGAACAAGCCAGGTGTGGTGGTGCGCACCTTTAATCCCAACACTCAGGAGGTAGAGGGCAGATCTCTGTGAGTTCAAGGCCAGCCTGGTCTACAGAGCGAGCTCGAGGACAGATGGTACTAAAAGGGAGACCCTGCCTCAAAAAACAAAAAAGGAAAAAAAAAAAAAAACTAAAAAAAAAAATACCAACAAGATAAAACAGTAACAACACAAATTGTGCAATAATAGCTTTGAATATCAATGGCTTCAACAACTCAATCAGAAGACACAGACTCACAGACTAGTTGACTGGATTAAAGAATAAAATTCCTATTTTAGCTATAAGAAACTCATATTACTTTCAAGGACAAACGCCACCTTGGATGGAAAGAATATTCCACGAAAATGGAACCAAAAATAAGTAGGCATAATGTCTCATAAAATGGACATTAAACTAAAATCAATCAGAAGAGATAAAGCAGGCTTTTTGTGATTCTGATTTAGTAAGCAGTCGACCAAGAAGTCATTGCAATCATAAGCATTTATGCAACAAAGTGCTAGGATTAAAGGTGTGGGCCACCACACCTGGGAGAAAGAAACAATTTCATAAAAGGAATACTTTGGACATCGTGACACAGATTAATCCCAAATCAGTAATGGTAAGTGGCTTCTAAATACCACTTTCTTAAATATATAAGTCATCTGGACAAAGTACAAAGAAAAACTTTTTTTTTTTTTTTGGTGTTTTTGAGACAAGCTCTCCCTGTGTAGACAAGGCTGGCCTTGAACTCACAGAGATCTGCTAGCCTCTGCCTCCCAAGTGCTAGGATTAAAGGTGAGGGCCACCACTCCGGGCTTAAAGAGGGTTCTTAGCCACCACGTGGGTGCTGTGAATCGAACCCTGGTCCTCTGCAAGAGCAGTTGGAGCTCTCAACTGCTGAGCCATCTCTCCAGCCCTTTTTTTGGTCTTTTTAAGATAGGGTTTCCCTATAGTCCCAGCTGTCCTTGAACTCACTATGTAGACCAGACTGGCCTTGAATTCACAGTGATCCACCTGCCTCTGCCTCCCAATAGCTCGGATTAAAGATGTGGGGCACCACACCTGGAAGAAAAAAATCATTTGAATTAAATGATATCATACATCAAATGGACACAAAAGTCATCTAGAGAATTCTCAGAAGCACCAATGGATATACATTTATTCCGCATTCCATGGAATTTCCCCTAAAATAGACCACAAACTAGGACACACACACACACACACACACACACACTCTCACACACACACACACATACACACACACACAAATCAACAAATGCCCCCCAAAATGAAATTATTCCATATATTCTATCAGAAAACAAGCAATAAAAAAAAAATCAACAGCTCTAGTAACCATATGAACTCACAGAGATTAAGGAAAACTTCAAAGATTTTTTTTTCTCAAGAATGGAATGTGCATATTCTTGGAAGTATATGAAGACGAAAAAACATCACAACAAAGCTTCTAGAACACATTAAAGGCAATCCTAAGAAGGAAGTTGCTAGTAAGAGCTAAACAGAACAGTAATGAGTGAAAGTTAAAAAAAAGTAATACAAAGAATCAATGAATCTAGAGTATTGTCTTTGGTAACCAGAGATTACCATACTAAGTATCAAATAATGTAACAGAGCCATAGTAATAACAGCATGGTACTGGTGCAAAAACAGACATGTAGATCAATGGAAAAAGAAATATAACAATAATGTTATGTTTCTTTTTATGTGGAAAACAACTGTGCTGTTATAATATGAATCTCTTAACCAGCTCTAGAATTGTCCTACCACTTATTTTCAGACATCGTAATTACTGTATATGGGTGAAAGATATGTATTTATATTTTATTTTTTTAAATTATTTTATTTATTTTTCTCTGTGTGTGAATGTACTGTCTGCATGTAGGTCTGTGCACCCGTGTCGTGCAATGCCGCAGAGGTCAGAAGAGGGTGTCGGATTCCCCTGGAACTGGAGTTCTCCTGGAATTGGAGTTACAGATGGTTCTTAGCCACCATGTGGGTGCTGGGGATCGAACCCGTGTCCTCTGCAAGAGCGTCGGTGCTCTTAACCGCTAGGCTATCTCTCCAGCCCCATGTATTTATATTTTAAGGTAATATAAAATTAAAGGTAAAAATGTGAATGCACATATTTTGGAATTAACATACAGTTTATTCTCAGAGTTCATAATTTTAGTACAAAGGGAAGGGAACAACAACAACATAAGGACTGGGTCAAAGAACTGACTGATATAGTTAAATTCTGCCTAAAACAAGCTTCTGTAGAGAAAAACTTTGGAAAGATTGAAAGATGCAAGACCAGAATGCATGAACTAAGATGGGGTGGGGGACAAGGAGAGGGGAATGTGTCTAACTTGGACTGAAAGATGATGTATGAAATACACAAAAGATCAATAAAAGTATTTAAAAAGTATTAAGGGGCTTGAGAGATGGCTCAGCAGTTAAGAACACTGGCTGCTCTTGTAGAGGACCCAGGTTTGATTCCAAGCACCCACACAGTGGCTAATAACTGTCCATAACTCCAGTTCAGGGGCTCTGACACAGTCTTCTGACGTCTGAGAACACCACTGCATAATATGAGCACACTTACGTACATGCAAACAATTCACTCATACACATAAAATTAAAATAAATAAAATATTTAAAGTATTTAATTAGAAAAGTAAATATTACAACTCCTTTAATATTTCTTATTACCTCAATCAGAATAACTAAGATCATGAAATCAAATGACCACAAATTCTGGTGAATCGGTGGGAAAAGGGAACCCTCATTCACTTCTAGTGGGATTGCAAACTATTACAACCATTATGAAAAGTAGTGTGGAGACCACTTAAAAAACTAAAAATAAACCTACCCTATGACTAGCTATACCACTCCTTCCCACATCCCCAAATGGACTGGATCCTACCACCATGATCATTGCTGATCTTTTCACAATAGCTAGGAAATGAAACAACATAAATGTCCCTCAACCAACGAATGATTGATTAATATCTGGGACATTTATTCAATGGAGTTCTAGTCAGCATTAAAGCCAAACAAAATCCAGAAATTTGCTGGTAAATGAATGGAACTGTTATACTGAGTGAAGTATCCAGACTTAAGAAACAAAACAAAGGGTTCTCATTCACTTATGTCCTAGCTCCAAATCCTTAGATGTGAGCATATATAATAATATATATATATATATATATATATCTATATATCCAAATCCAGAATATATATATATATATATATAATTTATTATATATATATATATATATATGCTAATTATATTATATATATATATATTCCAAATCCTAGAAAATGGAAAGGAACCATGGGGAAAAAGAAAAAGAAAGAGCTCAAGAGACAGGTTATTAGGATATAGGCTTTATCAAGGGGGAAAGGGATAAAATGGGTTATGATTTAACTGTGCAGGGACAAGGTCGATACAGAGGTAGAGAGAGGACAGAGTAAAATAATGGTTAGAAGGTGTGAAAGACAAAGGGAAATTTAGTATTTATTACGATTACTGAAAAATACACATATAATAAAAATGTGAGTGCATGTATATAGCTGAAGACTATACATAACAAAAATTAGTGCCAAGCAAGGGAAATAGACATTTTGGATTTTTCATCATGGTAGTTCCGGGGACTCCCCAAATGATTCGTGCTATTGTCACAACCCTTTATTTCCTCCTAGATCTTGAAGGTAGACTCTATGGTTCCAAACCTGACATACTTCACACATAGGACTTGGAGCAGTTGAGCTGAAACTGACCTGGAAGCCTCCTCTCTGAAGATTAGTTCTCATAATATTACAATATGCTATGTAGGCTACCAAGGTAGAATGTAAATCAATGATCCTACCCAACTGTAAAGCCTATAAACCAAAATGACTGGCTGAGCAAATTATCTTTACTGGTTCAATACTGGCCCTTTTATCTTGGGGGTAATCAATAGTTGTCTAGTTGTATTGAAGGTCGATTAATGGGAGAGAATTCATGAATGGTAATGTAAGCATAACTAAGTAAAATGGCTGGAGAGTTCATAGACTCTAGAGAAGAATCTACTTCAGTCATTTTCCTAGACCAACATACTGTCCTACTATATTCTCAATATTTATCCTTATATTTACAGATACATATACATGCCATCACTCATCAAAGTTTCTTTGCGCAATAAATGGAGACTATTTACCAAGTTACACAATTGGCCAAATGCAGAGAATAAATAAACTGTGAGATCCCTGGCCCTAAGTGATATATCTAAAATACAACCTCTGATCCAAGGCTCAGGGTATACTGTGGATGTAGGGGCAGAAACAATGTAAGGCCCAAAGAAAAGACACCTGCTGCCAGCTAATGCAATCTAGACATGATAGGGAATCTACACAAATGAAATGCCCACTGCATGATATTCTAACAAGATTGCATAATGGCAAAACAGTTGACATGCTAAGGTGGGTGTGGGAAATTTTGTGAACACCAAGAGTGCGCTTTGGGTGTTAGTTTCGTTAGTAGAATGAGTGGATTTTTTCAGACTTTGCTTAATGGCAACTCCATATATCAGGATCATATCTGCAAATAGAAATGAAGCTCTGGGACAAATCATTGGAAACCGTATCTCAGTGAATTGCTATCTGTTTCTACACTTTTTAGCTCTAGACCATAGCTACTGACAACTGTGAGTGGCCTCACAGAGTAAAGGGCACTCTGGTTCTCTTGCTATCTATCCATCACTATTGGGGCCAAGCAGTGTGACCAGCACTACAGGTGTCCTGACATGTGTATCTTATTGCTTTTTGTTCTGTCATCCTGGAGTAGAAGGTCCTTCTTGGGACAATCTCTGCCTTTTCCTATAACCTAAACATTTAAAAATAAATTCTGGCTGGGCACTGTGGTGCATGCCTTTAATCCTAGCTCTTGGGAGGCAGAGGCAGGTGGATCTTTGTGAGTTCGAAGGCCAGCCTGGTTTACAGACTGAGTTCCAGGACAGCTGGGGCTATAGGGAGAACCTGTCTCAAAAAGGCAAAAAAAAAAAAAAATAACTTCTGCTGTAAGAATCCTTAAGATGGTCTTCAATCTTTTTTCCTTGTTCCTCTCCTCCTTATAGCTGAACACTTTAGTCCCAGTAAGTTACAGAAGATTAGTATGTATAATATGCAATTGCTCAAGGACTGATAGTACTTTTGTTTTTTTCTGTGTTCTGTGTATAGAACCCAAGGTTTTTCACTTGTTTGGGAACTGCTGTCCAATTGAGCAACTACTTTAGTCCTTGGCTCTATGAGATCATGACTTGATGTACACCTTAGGCCGACTTTCAACTTGTGATATTCTTGTCACTGTCTCCTGACTGTAGGAATTACTGGTATGCTTTACCATACCAATTTGACCAATTTTGTAAAAAATATTAGTATTGTCACACATATGAAAATAAATTCTTTATACAATGTATCCACTAAATCATAGCAATACACTGTAGCCTAAATTAGCTATAGATTTAAAGTGACTGTTTTTGAGGCAGGGCTTCCATTGATCCCCAGCAGGCCTGGAACTCTTGTTCCAGGAGGGCCTTTTTCTTACAGGCTGACTCTCCCTCTCCAGTACTGGGACTAAAGTTGTACTCTTCAAGCATGGCTTAAAGTGACACTTTTTTTTTTAAGTGGTGGATGATAATAAGAATAAAAACAATTTTAAAAGCATGGTATTAGGGGCTGAAGAAATGCTCCGTGGTTAAGCACACTGGCTGCTCTTCAAGAGGACCCAAGCGCTTCAGTTCCCAGCATGCTCATGATGCCTCGCAATCATCCATCATCTATAAATGCAATTCCAGGGGATCCAATGCCCTCCTCTGACATTTCCCGGGCATAATTCTAGGTTCACATACACACATGCAGTGAAACTCACATACATATAAAAATAAATACATCAAAAAGTTTAAAACCATGGTGTTCAACCTGCTTTGGCCACACAAGGCAATCAGAGAGATGTATGTTGAGCTGTGTTCTTGCAAATGTTAAGAATGAATTCATTAAGCACTTTGTATTTTTATAATACTTTTATTGATATTTTGTATATTTCAGACATCATTTTTCAGTTCAGTTTAGACATATTTCCCTTTCCCTTCCCCAACCCCACCCCAGCTCATGCATTCTGCCATTGATGTCTTGCATCTTTTCTCAGTCTTTTTAGAGATTTTCTCTGTAAAGATTCATTGTTTGGGGAAGAATTTAACTATATCAGTCTGTTCTTTGACCCAGTCCTTATGTTGTTATGGTTCCCTCCCTATCATATTGCTCCAAAATATGCCTATATAAATGTCCTATATGTACCAGAATTAGTTCCTCTGGGAAAAAAAAATGTATGTTAATTCTGATATATGTATAAGAATTCATGTTTTTTCCTTTTAATTTTATATTACTCTAAAATATGAATATATACCTTCCACCCATATACATTAATTACCACATCTGAAAGTAAGTAGTAAGTTAATTCTAGGGCTCATTAAGGGATAAATATTATAACATCACAGTTGCTTTCACATAGAAAGAAATATAACAGTAATGGTGCTCAGCTTGCCTTTCAATTGGGGGATTTGGTTATAGCATACACAAATGAGGAAAACTATTCTCAGTGTTTTTTTTGGGAACTGTGTTACTTCGCTTAGCATAATGGCTTCAAGTTCCATCCATTTACCTGCAAAGATCATGATGTCATCTTTCTTTACCGTTGCATAGAACTCCATTGTGTAGATGTACCAATTTTTTGTTATCCATTCATCAGTTGAGGGGTATTTGGGTTGGTTCCAGCTCTTCCCTATTGTGAAAAGATCTGCAATAAACATAGATGTGAATTTGGGTAAAATGGACATTTTTACTATGTTAATTTTTCCAATCCATGAGCATGGGAGGTCTTTCCATCTTTTGATGTCATTTTCGATCTCCTTCTTCAGGGTTTAAAATTTTTGTTGTAGAGGTCTTTGCTATCTTTGGTTAGGTTTGTTTCCAGGTCTCTTATTATTTTTCAGGCTATTGTGAGTGGGAAGGTCTTCTTATATGCCTTCTCCACTTGTTTATTGTTGGTGTAAAGAAAGGCTACTGATTTTACTAGGTTAATTTCATAGCCCGACACTTTACTAAAACTCTGGATGAGCTTCTTCACAGACTTGGAAAAAAAATCCTTAAATTCATATGGAAAAACAAAAGACCCCTTATAGCTAAGGCAACCCTGAGTGAAAAATTCAATACAGGGGGGATTTCCCTCCCAGACTTCAAACTATATTACAGGGCCATAGTCATAAAGACAGACTGGCAATGGCACAAAAACAGACCTGTTGACCAATGGGACAAAATTGAAGATCCAAACTTGAGCTCATACAATTTCAGCCACCTCATATTTGACAAAGGGGCAAAAAACCTTCAGTGGAGGAAGGATAGCATCTTCAGCAAATGGTGCTAGCAAAATTGGATAATCATTTGTAGAAGAACAAAATTAAACCCCTACCTCTCACCATGTATAAAAATAAACTCCAAGTGGTTCAAAGATCTCAATGTGAAGCCCCAAACTCTGAAGCTGATAGAAGAAAAAGTTGGCAACAACCTACAAGAAATAGGTGTAGGAAAAGACTTTCTAAATCAGATAGGAGCTGCACAGGGAGTAAGGTCAACAGTCAACAAATGGGACCTCATAAAATTCAAAAGCTTCTGTACAGTGAAAGAAATAATCAAGGAGGTGAAGAGAAAACCCACAGAGTGGGAGGAAATCTTTACCAGTGATACATCTGACAGAGCATTGACATCAAGAATATATAAACTACTCAAAAAACAAAGAATTAAGAAGACAAATGACTTACTCAAAAGATGGGGGAACTTTAGTGTTTCAGTCTGTTCCCTGTCCCTGTTCCTCTGCTGTTGTTCCCTCCAATCTATACTGCTTCAACATATGCATATACATCACACCTATAATAAAATTTTATCACCTGTACACAAAGTGTCATTTCCATATCATATTTCAGAATTTACATTTTTCCTTTTTAAATTTATATTACTCTAAAAATATGCCTATGTATCCTCCACCCATATACCAAGATTACAAAGTCTAAAAATAAGTGGTGGATTAATTCTAGAGGCTGATAAGGGATTTACATTATCAGAGTGCAGTGGCTTTCAGGGAAAAAAGTATATAAAAGTATAAAAATTTGATGTAGTTTTTAAAGTTTGAAATGTTGATCTAGCATATTAAAATCATCTATTTTATTTCTGTTACTAACTAATGCTACTTTTTCTCATATCCCATCCTATTTTTATGCAGTGGGTCTGGAACTGATAATTATATGTTAATGTGATGTGATTAAATATGGTGTTGGTGTTATTTATAATCCACCAATTTATTTATACTATACTTGAATTTTCCAAGGAGATAAACAACAACTTGGAGACAGGAGAAGACATATATTAATATTTCAGAAGAACCCTACATTTTACAAGTAAATTCCAATAATCTTCAATGCAAAATGTCAGCATTGTATTGATCTAAAAGTTGTATTCTTTGTCAACTAGTGGATATACTTTTGTAGATATGCTCATATTTAGAGATGCCATCTTTGAATTTTGGGATTTTTGTTTGTTTGAATGTGAGAGGTTAATCATAGTCTATTTATTATAGCTGGCTTCTACCGTTGTAATCTTAAGATACGCATGTTTCATTTTGAATATCCAGAGTAGTCCAAAAACTAACAAATGGATGTAGATGACGAGGGAGGGGGGTGTCGTGAAAGGGGTGGCAGAATGCAGTGACATGAAGGAGAAAGGGAAACATTAGACTCTGATGGTGTGGGGAATGGGGGATTCAGGACAGAAGAAGTTAAATAGCTCTAATGGCCTTTAGAAAAGTCTATATGGGGGCTGGAGAGATGGCTTAGTGGTTAAGAGCGCCGACTGCTCTGGCGGAGGACTTGGATTCGATCCCCAGCACCCACATGGTGGCTGAAAACCGTCTTTGACTCCAGTTCCAGGGGAATACGACACCCTCCTCTGACCTCTGCTGCATTGCACAACACAGGTGCACAAACCTGCATGCAGACAGTACATTCATACACATACAAGAATAAATTTTTTAAAAATTAAAAAAAGAAAAGTCTATATGGAAATCAGCCACTATGAAAGTTTCTTAAAGTTTATACATCATAAAAATAAGATTAAAAAGAAGTATTCCACAGCAGAGAGCTTTGCTCTTTCTAGATATCATAGGTTAATGAAAAATAAAATAAAATAAACTGCAATACTGGGATCTCCTTTTTTGAAATTAAGTTTTCTTAATGTGCTTTCACTGAAATTTTAATTAAGCATCAGAAAACAAGTTCTTTTGGATGTCCGTTGAATAATCCTGAGGAAGTCAGAATGGAAAAGTACTCAAAGGAGCCTGCTCTGGCTTCAGTTATATAGAAAAAGAACTGATATGAAGCAAATTGATTGATTTGGTAGAGAGAAGCACATCGTAAAGGTTGAATATGCTATGACAGGGAACCCTGATGCTGCAGTGGGCTGAGCCTGGGTTGCTCTGGATGGTTCTGATATCTACTCTACATGTATCTTTACAGAACTTCCACTGAATGGGAAAAATGTTCTTTAATAGTATGGTTCTAGGTCTAAACAATTAAGAGTTTTTAATCCAAGACCAGATAAGGTAAAATTACGCTAATGAAACAAATATTCTCTCTGAAATTCTTCTAAGAATTCCTTTGAAATTGGTTCTAAAATGTATTCGATATGGTAGATCATCATAGAATGGGATGCCACCTGTTCCTTAGGTTAAAAATCCTTTGTCAGTGGAATTAATTAGTACTTTTCACTGAGATGACCTCTTTTTTCATGTCTAAATATCAAATAATCTAGCACGGTAGTATTAACCAATAAACATTCAAGAAAACATAGGAGGTTTTTGTATTTGTGAACGAAAGTCAAAACATTTAGGGAAAAAGTTCTAAAGGGAACCTTTGCAACAAGGAAAAAAAAATCAAAGCTGACTCTTAGTGAGCATCTGCTCACCCAGAACAACTTTAAATTTTCTTCTGAAAGTTTACTTTTTGTCTTTTTAATCCAGATGTTGAATGTTAGAAATAGAATCTAGAAACTTCATTGTGATATCAATGCATTATTAATTAACACTGAATTCATTTATTTTCACCAGTTTATTTGTTCAAGATATTCATTATGTAAAAGTGTTAGCCCCAATGATGTTTAACTCAGTAACACTATTATGCTTGTTCTAGGATACTTAGTAACTTGTTGCATTTTAATTAGTTCTTCAAGATAACAAATAAAACTGAAATTATTTAATATACAGTAAATCCTTCTATCTGCAATTCAAAAACTATTTTGAAAGAATGAAAGGACAGCTGTCATAGGAATAGATACAGTTAAAATGATGCCCTGTTAAGTCTAGGTCCCCAGAGTGACAAAAGTTAAAAATCCATTAGCACTATGTTTCTATATTAGCCTCTTTTTCCATTTTAACTTTCAGGGGAGCTCATACTAATCTGTATTCAACTGTATTTTGTTGGAGCAGAAGGGCAATCCTTATTGGTTATGTGTTAAAAATCATTCGGGAAAATAGATCTTCAAAGAAAGTGTTTTTAAATAAAGGAGAATAATATTTATTATGGAAACCACATTTTAGACCTCTTTTCTTTGTCCTTGGAAGAATTTTAAGTAAAAAGAAATATCTGTTACACTTTTCTGCTGTTCTCTTGAGTCCTGTGATAGGATTAGGCCAGGGAAATCTAGGGAACAACTTGAATATATGGTTACCAGGGGAGAAAAGCAGATTGAATTCAAACTCTAGAAATTTCTCTGCCACATTAGCAGCTGAGTAGCTGCCAGATTTCCTGTGCTTTTTAGTCATTAAAAGCTCTGCCCTTTTTGTCCTTTATTATGGCAATTCTAGGCCTGGGTGTGATCCTTAGGACCTCATAGTGCTTTCTGAACTACTGGAATACAATTATGTTTTATTAAATGTGTTTTGGTCATAGGCAATAATTTTATAAATCCCAGTTTGCTTCAGTTGAGAAATAGAAAATCAGTGATTTGTATTTTATATTTTAAATAACACTCATCAAAGCATTTCTAAAGTCCTTGAGAATCACATTGTTTTCAACATTGCAACCAGGCCAGGGTCTCAATAAACAGAGGGAACCTTCATTTTAACCATAGTGTTAAAATTTCCTCTTCTGACTTAACTAATATCCAAAGTATATTATGGAAGTAAATTTTAATTCATATGTATTGGTTTTCCTTCTATGTACATTTTATTATTATTTATTACATATTCTGAAATTGCTCTAACTTTGAGTTTGTGCCTACATAATAAGTGACTTCCATGCTATGAAAGTAAGTAGGTAAGATGTGAATATTTTTTCACTATTATCTTTCTTCATGAAGTCTCTTAACAAATCACTAACCTTTTACTATGACCAGGCACCAGGGAACTGGTGGTACAACAAAGACACTGTCTTTTGCTTGTGATATTTACAATTTGTTTTGAAAAGCAAACACTGAATGAGTAATTACAGAGGTGTCAGAAGTTAGAGCCCGGTGCTGGGAAAACATAATTGGGCAGCCTACACCAATGCTAAAGTCAGAAGATATTCCTGGTGGGTCCCGTTTTTTCAGATGAGTTCTAAGTGTAAGCAGAAAGTTGATTTGTGGAGTGGAGATGTAAATAAGTAGTGATCTAACACAGCAAAAGAACAACAACAACAAAACAATTCCATCTTCCCACATTTCTTCCCCTACCACCTACTTACTTTTCTCATGAGGACTTAGAATTAGAAATGATAAAGAATGAATGTACACAACTGTGTCAGGAATAAGGAGTCACAATGATGTGGTGATTGAGCAGATGGGAAATGAGGGAGAGAATGATGGTGAACAAGTGCTCCGGATTCTGCTACCAAATAGAAGATAATGTCTTCTCTCGAAACTGGGTACACCAGAAGAAGATGACGTTTCAGGAATGCTTCTGACTTAATTCTGTATGAGTGAAAATGAGAGAACCAAGGGCCCAATGGGTTTTGTACAGTTTGAGTTTGCATAGGTCTTACGCATGCTGTCATTGCTGTAAATTCATATCAGCAAGCTCCCAGAAGCCTGGAAAACGCTGTTTCCTTGTGGTCAAGGAAAGAACATATTAATCTACTTATGCACCCAAATGGTACCCTACAATCTTGGTAACTGCAAATTCAATTATCTGATTTCTTATTATCTAGGTTGTTTCCGAGTGTGAAAATGCTTACGTGATATTTTGGACAAAGAAAAAGGATTCCTAATTACTAACATACTCATGGAATTAATTATAATTAAGAGACATATATCTGCAGACATGTATACCATACACCACTCATGAAAGAAATTTATTTTTGCAACAGATGGAGGCTATTTCAGAGTACCACAACTAGTCACACAAAGAGAAGTTATGTCTGAGAGGTACTCACCCCTCACTGACACATCTACATTGGATCCTTTACACCTAATGCTTATGGAACCTAGTGAAACAAGGAATAGAGAGAATACTAATGCATCTCTCAACTCTCACCAGTAAAGCTTTCTCATACAGCAGTGTGCAATGCACACAGAAAGCAACAACTGGTCAAGTTTTAGAGAGTAAGGGACTGCAGAATGCCTGTCCTTGGACAGGACACTTGCAATAAATCTTATCCACTCATGGCTCAGAGACCTTTGTCGAAGAGGGGATGGAGAGATGACAAGTGCCATGCTTGGTGCATGAACATAAAGAAGCTTATCTTCTTTAAGGGGTGAAGCTGAACAGGCTGAAGAGGGTCCAACAGATGAATTCATGTGGAGAGGCATCTGGACACATAAACTTGACTTGATACTTTTTAACATATATGACAAAATGCATGAAGTCCTGTAGGCAAGATATGGTGGGTGTGCAGATAAGGAAGGGAGTGCTCAATATATATATATATATATATATATATATATATATATATATATCGGTATTTTTATAAAAACCTACTGAATTTATTTACTTGTGTTGGTAGGAAGCAGAACCTTTAGAATTTCAACTATATGATTGCCCAAAGAAGACCTAGATAATGTTTACACCAGCTGACATAGCAACATGGATGGGGGACATTTCACAAGGTCATAGGTCTAGATGAAGAGCTATTGGTCTTGGATAATTGGTCTTGGACACAGACATATGGAGGAAATCTGAGAGTCCTAAGAGAAAAGGAAGATTAGACACACACTCTCCAGAATATTCTTTGTGTCTTTCCACCCAACACAAGATGGCTTTTGCGTTTGTTACATGGGTATCTCCAGAGTCTTAGTCCCATTTCAAGGGATCCATGCATTTGTCTATAAGTTCTGCCCAGTTTACAGAGGTCTTAGTCAAGCTGTGCCTGAAACGTGGTTCATAAGATCTTATTCATTAGTCTAAATTCTTTCTTCTCCCTGACCTGGGCTTTCCAGATGGATTTTGAGTCTCCCATTTACATAATTTCTTTCTCTGACACAGAGTCATTTAATGAAAAGAGAATATCTTAATTAAAATGTATGATTAACTTTGTCAATTCAAGTGAAAATGACTCTCTAATTTAGATACAGGCATAGAATTTTAAAGTTAGGCAAGGCCTCAGAGATCACCTAGTAAATGAATGGTTTTTGTAATTATTCTCCCCTGCTGTGCACATTAGCATCCCTACTGAACTGAGTGCTGTCAAATGCATACTTTTAAGAGAGACACTGTGACCTTAGGAACATGAACAGTGTCTGATAGTGGGACCTCCTAGCAACCTCACTGAGGTCCTCTAACCCTACAGTTCATGACATAATTATTTATTAAGCTTTTGCTAGAATCATTTATGGCTTAGTGCACATAATAAAAGGGATTACTACTCAGGCAGCTCCTCCCTTAAACTCACAGTTTTCCTAATCTCTCCCTATAGCAACAGAGCAATTACTTTCCAGCATGTTGGTTCCTTTCTATTTTAAATATAGATAAATGTAATCAGGCTGAAAACCTGGGGGTTAGCATACTCCTGAGCTGAAATCCCAAACTGCAGAATAGCATTGCTTCACAGCTTAGTTTTTTAAATCTCTTGTTTGTAACAGCACATAGAGAACCAAGTGAATCTCCAATAAATCCACAATTACTGTAGTGACGAAGAAGGGAGTCTCATATACCCACGTCTTCATTAAAACATGATTTTCAGAAAACAATTCATTTCGTGTGCTTGAGTTTGTCAGTTGTGTTTCTCTAGAAATTACAATGTGGTAGACATAAAAAGGAAATTTATGAAAAAGAAAAGATGAGTGGTTTGAGATGCGGAAGATGACACCATAAACAGATCCCTAAAGGATGCAGTCAGTCAGTCACACCACACCTTGAAACCAAGTCATATCTACATGCACCCATCTGACAAAGTGTACAAATCAGCAAATGAGCTTCAGGCTGTGTCCTGAGAATTGAGTCCCTACTAAGTTTGAAATATCTTGTTAGGAATATTTTTATGAGCCCATGTGTGAATTTACCCAAAATGACCTTTAATTTCTTTAAAAATGAAAAATTTGTTAAGATGTAATGAGAATTTGTGTCTTTTAAATGAATTGCTGCGATTTACCAATTCCGAAAGAGCTCGAAAATGATGTGAATAACCCGGTTAGTATTATGTGTTAAATATGTGTCAATAGTCTGTAATTACTATTATTATAACAGTAAACCTGGGTTTATATAAATTGAGTTAGGAAAGCTGGGAAGCAAATACTTAAAATCTTTGAAAATTTTCTTCCTTTTTTTTAAAGATTGGTATTTAACATATCGCTGGAAAGGCTTATTGTCTTCCGTTCTCTCATCTGAATGCCAGAATGTGTAGATTGGTGCATCTGAGTGGGATTAAAGTGCACAAAGGAAGAAAATGTCTTTTCTCCAAAGATAGAATGTACAGCATTTTGAATGTTCTTCTTTGTTGAGGGTACATTTAATGGTCCAAGACAATCTAATGTCTACTGCTCAGCTCTAATATTAAAAAAAAAAACAAAAAAACTGGGGCTCTAAATGATTGCTTGGTGGATAAAAAAGTTGGTTGATCTTGCAGAAGACCAGGCTTCAGTTCCTAGTACCCACATGACATATAACAACCACTGTAACTCTAGTTACAGAAGATAGGATACCTTCTTCTCACCTCTGGGTGCACTGCATGAACATGGTGCAATTACATGCATGCAAGCAAAACACTCAAATACACATAAAATAAAAATTAACAAATCAAGGACAAATTTTAATAAAGCAAAAATTGATGATGGTGAAAGTAGTTCATTTGACCACAGATATTAGTGATATTGCCTAAATTTGTAAATGCTATTTTTATACTTAATATGGAATTTCAATACAATAAGGCAGCATTTTTATTTTTAGTTACCAATGATTAAACACCTATATTCTCACATCTTGAACACTTATATATAAAAGTTGTATTTGGGGGCTGGAGATATGGCCTAGCGGTTAAGAGTGCCGACTGCTCTTGCAGAGGACCCGGGTTCGATCCCCAGCGCCCACATGGCGGCCGAGAACCGTCTGAAACTCCAATTCCAGGAGAACTCCAGTTCCAGGGGAATCCGAGACCCTCTTCTGACCTCCGCGGCATTGCACGACACCGGTGCACAAACTTGCATGCAGACAGTACATTCATACACATACGGAAATAAATAAAATTAATTAAAAAAAATTAAAAAAAAAGTTGTATTTGAATCCTACTGATGAGAACAGGAGACAGAATCTGGCTAGTTATTTTAGGTTAAGAGACTTGAAAATTGAAAGGGTTTTTTTTGTTGTTGTTTGTTTGTTTTTTTTTCCCTTGGTTAAGCATCAGAATTGCCTTGTTTCTCCTTGACCAAAAGCTACAAATAGGAAAATGAATATCTAGTTCCTTATCTCCGTTCTCCTCAGTTCTGTTTTGAAGCCATACAAGAGTCTCTGAGTCAGATACTAATCCCTCTTGCAAACAGTTGAGAACAAGACGGCTGGATTTTCATGGGTAGCTGGGTTATGTCCATTCTCCCTTTTCAGCCCCTATATTAAATGGTGTTAGGGTTCACCTTTTCAGAATGGGGAGACCATTACAGTAGCCTAGATGATGGCTCTGCTGAGACCCACTAAAGAAAATATATTTCTCCCTGGTCAAAAGAATGGACTGTACCTCTGGCTTTGGGTGCAGAATTAACATTCGAAGTCACCCCCAAACAACAGTTAATCCATTGAGGCCTACCAATCACCTAGTCAATCAAGATACAACAACTCATGAAGGCTGACTGACCTTAAACCATAATAAACATGGAAGGAATAATTAACCTTTTAATGAGATAATATACTTTCAGAAACTAGACTTTCATTGTAGATTTTTTCAATTTTTTATTGTTATTAAACTTTTTCCATGAGTCATACACCATTTCTCAATCGAATCTAGAGTCACTTCCCTTTCCACGCTCCCCATCCCACACAAGTCCCTGCACTCTGCCATACATGTCCCGCATCTTTTTCTGAGTCTTTCCAGAGTTTGTCTTTTTTTTTTTCTTCAGTTTTTTCATATTGGTTTTTTGACACAGGGTCTCCCTGTAGTCCCAGCCTGCCTGGAATGCACTCTGTATACAAGGCTGGCCTTGGACTCACAGTGATCTCTGCTTGCCTCTGCCTCTCTAGTACTGGCATGAGAGGCATGTGTCAACATGCTCAGCATCATTGTAGTTTCTAATGGAGTTACACCTATGTATCTGGGATAAACCTGTCTGCTTTTTTTGAATTACATAAAAACTGTAACTTTTTCTATTTTCTTTTTCCCTTTTGCTTTCGAATACTGGCCATAGCCCAGACAAGCTGTCTGCTGGACTCTCCCTGGGGGGGGGAGGGGCTTCTTCCTATTCCACTAGAGTTTCCCCCTCCCTCCATTCTTCCATTCTCTCCCCACCCCCTCTGGGCCGTTTCCAGATTTATAGCTTGCCTGCCCTAATTTTTTTTTTTAACTTTATTCAGTTGCCCCTATTCTTCTGAGTTCATTCTTAAATACTTTTATTAATGAGACTGAGAATCTCAAGTGGAGACCCCGATTTCCCTGGCAACAGTACAGATCAGAGAACACAGAAATAGTACTAAATAGATGAAATGGTGGGCTGATTGTTAATAGCCTTAATGTATAAAAAAGCTCCTCTTTATCATTTAGTCAGTGCTAATCCCAAAGATCATTGTTTTGGTTTGAATGTGAAGAATTCCTCCTGTGTTCATTCCCACCTAATATTACTGTTTGAGAAGATGTAGAATCTTTTCGAAGAAGAGTCTTGCTGGAGGAAATGGGTCAATTGGAAGTAGGCCTTAAGACTTCATAGCTCAGCCACATTTCTTGTTCATTCTCAGACTTCCAAGAATGGGATCCTGTAGCCTCCTGCTTTTATGCTTTTTCTACCATGAATGTATCTGCTAGAACCTTAAGCTAGAAAGTACTCTTCCTCCCTTAAATTACTACTTGTCAAGTATTTTGTTACAGCAGTGAAGGAAGTAAATAATACAGCCTTTATTTTTGGTGATTTGGTACAGGGTGAGGAGAAGAGAGAGCAACTAAAAAAGGAAAAAAAATGTAAAATAAGCGTCATGCTTATATAGGTTTGGTAGTTGGTGAATGATTATTTTCTCTCTCAGGTAGTGAGATACAGAAAAGAACATATTTGAAGAGGAAAGTCGATTTTATGTTGTGCTTGAGATCTTCACCTTTAGCTTCAGTTGACAGTGAGATAATGTTGATCTTGAGATGATCCCGAGATGATTGTGAGATGAGTATATAGCAATGCCAGCTAGTCAGGTTGAGAATTTCCGTTGGTTGGAGAAATAATGAGTATGGCGCTGATAGCTTAGAGAGAGAAAGCACATGAAAAGCTACCTAGAGAAAGTCTTAGAAACATTATCATTAGGTTGAAGTCAAGGTGAGGAGGGTGTATAGAAATTAGTTGTGGAGGAAAAAAAATAGAAAATTCTTCAAAGGTTGATGTTTAAGTAGTCAATTTTCAACAGGTTTTTTGTTGTTGTTTTAAATATATATTTTTTGAATTTTTGTGAATTTCTTTTTTTATTTGTTTATTTTTTAAGGGATTCTACAATATAAGACCACAGTTGTTTTCAGAACACATTAATATTGCTCAGTTTGCCATACAATTAGGTAACTGGTGCTAGCATCCACAGATGAGGGATACCATTCATCGTTTGTTTTTCTGGAACTGTGTTACTTCACTCAGCATGATATCTTCTAGCTCCATCCATTTACCTGCAATGTTCATGATGTCATCTTTCTTTACCACTGTGTAGAACACCATTGTGTAGATTTTCTCTATCCACTCGTCAGTTGTTGAGGGGCACTTGGGTTGGTTCCAGCTCCTTGCTAATGTGAAGAGACCTGGGATAAACATGGCTGTGCATGTATCTCTGCGGTAAGATGAATCTTGTGGGTACGCACCCAGGAGTGGTATGGCTGGGTCAGGTAGCAAGTTCATTCCAAGTCTTCCAACAGTTTGCCACACTGCTTTCCATAGTGGCTGTATGAGTTTACATTCCCACCAGTAGTGGACGAGTGTTCCCCTTTCCCCACAACCTCTCCAACACTTGGTATCATTTGTTTTCTTGATCCCAGCCAGTCTTATTGAAGTGAGATGATATCTTAAAGTGGTTTTAATTTGCATTTCCAGCCAGGCGTGGTGGTGCCCACCTTTAATCCCAGCACTCCAGAGGTAGAGGTAGGCAGGCCACTGTGAGTTCAAGGCCATCTTATTCTACAGAGTGAGCTCCAGGACAGCTGGTACTAAAAGGGAGACACTGCCTCAAAAATACCAAAAAAGGGGGGGCTGGAGAGATAGCCTAGTGGTTAAGAGTGCTGACCGCTCTTATGGAGGACAACCGGGTTCGATCCCCAGCACCTACGTGGCAGCCGAGAACCGTCTGAAACTCCAATTCCAGGAGAACTCCAGTTCCAGGGGAATCTGACACCCTCTTCTGACCTCCGCAGCATTGCACAACACGGGTGCACAGACATGCATGCAGACAGTACATTCAGACACATACAGAAATAAATAAAATTTTAAAAAATTAAAAAAAATACCAAAAAAGGAAAAGAAACTAAAAAAGATAAATTTGCAATTCCTTAATTATTAGTGACGTTGAACACTTTTTAAGATGTTTCTCAGCCATCTCTATTTCCTCACTTTTGAAGTCTCTGCTCAGCTCTGTTCTAGTTTGTCTTCCATTGCTGTGACAAAACACTCTGACCAACACCAACTTGGGGAGGAAAGGGTTTATTCAGCTTACATCTCCTGGGTCACAGTTCTCACTCAGAGAGCCCAAGGCAAGAACTCAGGGCAGGAACCTGGAAGCAGAAGCTGAAGCACAAGCCATGGAGGAATGCTGTTCACTGGCTTGCTCCCCTGGCTCATGCCCAGCCTGCCTTCTTATATGGTACACAACAACCTGCCCAGGTTGGCACTACTCATTGTGGGCTGGGCCCTCCCACATTGGCCGACAATCAAGACAATACTCCATAGATGTGACCACAGGCCAATCCAATGGAGCCAATTCCCCAGATGAGGCTCCCTCAACCCAAGGGTGTCAGGTTGACACTAAAGTTATCCAGCACAAGCTCTTTGCTCCATCGTTTGAGTGGGTGATTTGTTTTCTTTCTCTTTCTTTTTTCTTTTTTTTTTTTTTTTTTTGAGTAGTTTAATATACTCTGGAAATCAATGCTTTGGTCAGATGTATCTTAGGTGAAGTTTTCCTCCTACCTGTGGGTTTTTCTCTTCATTCCTTGATTGTTTTTTTGATATACAGAAGCTTTTGAGGGCTTTTTTGTTTTTTTTTTTTTTTTTGTCCTTTTGAGACAGGGTCTCCCTTTAGTCCCAGCTGGCCTGGAGATATGAGGTCCCATTTGTGAATTGTAGACCTTAATTCTTGCACAGCTGCAGCTGCTGTTCGATTTAGGAAGTCTTTTCCTATGCCTGTGTCTTGTAGCCTGCTGCCAATTTTTTCTTCTATCGCCTTCAGAGTTTGTGGTTTCATGTTGAGGTCTTTAATCCATATAGAGTTGACTTTTGTACAGGGCAAGAGGTAGGGGTTTAATTTCATTCTTCTACAAGTGGTGATCCAGTTTTGCCAACACCCTTGCTGAAGATGCTGTCTTTCCTCCATTGTGTCTTCTTGGCCCCCTTGTCAAATATGAGGTGGTTGAAATTGTATGTGTTCAAGTTTTGATCTTAAGTTTTGTTCCATTGGTCAACGGATCTGTTTTTGTGCCATTACCAAGCTGTTTTTATGACTATAGCCTTGTACTATAGTTTGAAGTCTGGTAAAGAGATACCCCCTGTATTGCTCTTTTCACTCAGGGTTGCTTTGGCTATTTGGGGTCTTTTGTTTTTCCAAATGAAATTAAGGACTATTTTTTTCCAAGCCTGTGAAGAAACTCTTAGGGATTTAAACTGAGATTGCATTAGAGTTTGGGTAGAATGGACTTTTTTCTATATTAATTTTCCCAATCCATGAGCATGGGAGGGTTTTCCATCTTCTGATGTCTTCTTCAATTTTCTTCTTCAGGGGTTTAAAATTTTTTTGTGGAGCTCTTCAGTGTCTTTGGTTCGGTTTGTTCCCAGGTATTTTATTGTTGTTGAGGCTATTGTGAGTGGTAAGGTCTCCTTGTATTCCTCAGTTGCTTGTTGTTGGTGTAAAGAAAGGCTACTTATTTTTCTAGGTTAATTTTGTATCCTGTAACTTTACTGAAGCTCTTAATCATTTCTAAGAGTTTTCTGGTGGAGTTTTTAGCATCCCTTAAGTAAAAAATCATTCACCAGCAAAAAAGGGATAGCTTGACTTCCTCTTCAAATTAGTACACCTTTAATTTCCTTTTCTTGCCTTATTGCCCTAGCAAGTGTTTTAAGCACTATATTGAAGAGGATTGGTGACAGGAGGCAGCCTTGCTGAGTTCCTAACTTTAAAGAGAATGATTCTGTTGTTTCCCCATTTAGGATGATAATCGCTTTGGGTTTCCTGTATATGCCTTTGATTACATTGAGGAATGATCCCTCCAATCCAGTTCCCTCTAGTACTTTAAGCATGAAGCAATGCTGGATGTTGTCAAAGGGTTTTTCTACATCAATTGAGATGATTGTATGGTTTTTGTATTTCAGTGCATTTATATGTTTGATGATATTTATTGATTTTCATATGTTGAACCATCCCTGAATCTCTGGTATGAATCCAACTTGGTCATGATGGATGATCTTCTTGATGTAGGTCTGTATAAGATTTACAAGTATTTTGTGTAGAATTTTTGCATGTGTTCAGTAAGGAGATAGGTCTATAGTTCTCTTTTTTGGTTATATTTTTGCCTAGTTTTGGTAATAGAGAGATGCTGGCTTCACAGAAGGAATTTGGGAGAATTCCCTCTGTTTGTATCCTTCTAAACAATGTGAGTAATAATGGTCCTAAGTTTTTTTGAAATCTTTTATAGAATTCTGCCATGAAACCATCTGGGCCTGGGCTTTTTTTAGTTGGAAGATTTCTTATTACTTCTTCAATGTCATCATATATTATGGGCCTGTTTAAGCTGTTGATCTCTTCTTGGTTGAGCTTTGGTGATTCCCAGGATTTCAGATATTCATCCAATTCTTCTAGGTTTTCAAACTTATTAGAGAATATAGGTTTTTGAAGTATTACTGTATGATTATCTGGATCTTTTCATTGTCTGCTGTGATATTTCCCCTTTCATGACAGATTGTATTGATTTAAAGTTGTTCCTTCTTTCTTTTGGTTAACTGGGCTAGAGGTCTGTCTATCTTGTTTGTTCTCTCAAAGAACCAACTTTTGGATACATTGATTTTTTTTGTGTGTGTGTGTTGTTTTCTTTGTTTCTATTTCATTGATTTCTGCTTTGATTTTTGTTATTTCTTCCTGTCTGTTGTGTTTAGGGTTCATTTGTTGTTGTCTCTCAAGTGGTTTTAGCTGCAGTGTCAGATCATTCACTTGTGGTCTTTCTGTTTTTCTATTTTAAAAAAAATTTTTTATGTGTGTGAATGTACTGTCTGCATGTAAGTCTTTGCACCGGTGTTGTGCAATGCTGCAGAGGTCAGAAGAGGGTCTCGGATTCCCCTGGAACTAGAGTTCTCCTGGAATTGGGGATACAGACGGTTCTTAGCCTAAAAAAAAATAAGCGGCGTTTCTTTACACCACCAACAAGCAACTGGAGAAGGACTTCAAGGAGACCTTCCCACTCACAGTAGCCTCAAAAACATACCTAGGAACAAACCTAACCAAGATACCAAAGATCTTTACAACAAAAATTTTAAACCCTTAAAGAAAGAAATTGAAGAAGACATCAGAAGATGGAAAAAGCTCCCATTCTCATGGACTGGGAAAACTAACATCGTAAAAATATCCATTCCATCCAAACTCTTGTATAGATTTAATGCAATCCCAATTAAAATCCCTAAGAGTTTCTTTGCAATCCCAATTAAAATCCCTAAGAGTTTCTTCACAGGCTTGGAAAAAAATAGTCCTTAAATTCATTTGGAAAAACAAAAGATCCCAAATAGCCAAAACAATCCTGAGTGAAAAGAGCAACACAGGGGATGAGGATCTCTATACCAGACTTCAAACTATACTACAGGGCTGTAGTCATAAAAACAGCCTGGTACTGGCATAAAAACAGACCTGTTGACCAATGGAATAAAACTGAAGATCCAAACTTGAACACATATAATTTCAGCCATCTCATATTTGACAAGGGGGCCAAGAAGACACAATAGAGAAAAGACAGCATCTTCAGCAAGTGGTGTTGGCAAAACTGGATCACCACTTGTAGAAGAATGAAATTAAACCCCTACCTCTTGCCCTGTTCAAAAGTCAACTCCAGATGGATCAAAGACCTCAATGTGAAACCCCAAACTCTGAAGGCGACAGAAGAAAAAGTTGGCAGCAGACTACAAGACATAGGCATAGGAAAAGACTTCCTAAATCAGAGAGCAGCTGCTCAAGAATTAAGGTCTACAATTGACAAATGGGATTTCATTAAACTCAAAAACTCCTGTATATTAAAAGAAACAATCAAGGAAGTGAAGAGAAATCCCACAGAGTGGGAGGAAACCTTCACCACAGAAACACCTGACAAAGCATTGATTTCCAGAATATATAAACTACTCAAAAAACAAAGAAAAAAGAAAAAAATGACCCACTCAATAGATGGAGCAAAGAGCTGAACAGAGATTTCACAAGTGAGGAATTAGAGATGGCTGAAAAACATCTTAAGAAGTGTTCAACATCATTAATCATTAAGGAAATGCACATCAAAAGCACTTTAAGATATCATCTTACTCCAAAAAGACTGGCTAGAATCAAGAAAACAAATGATACCAAGTGCTGGAGAGGTTGTGGGGAAAGAGGAACACTCATCCACTGCTGGGGGGAATGTAAACTTGTACAGCCACTGTGGAAACCAGTGTGGAGAACCCTTGGAAGACTTGGAATGAAATTGCCACCTGACCCAGCTGTACCACTCATGGGCATGTACCCACAAGACCCATCTTACCACAGAGATACATGCACAGCCGTGTTTATTTCAGCTCTCTTCACAATAGGAAGGAGCTGGAACCAGCCCAAATACCCCTCAACTGATGAGTGGATAGAGAAAATGTGGTACATCTACACAATGGAGTTCTATGCAGCAATAAAGAAAGATGACATCATGAGCCTTGCAGGAAAATGGCTGGAGCTAGAAGACATCATGCTGAGTGAAGTAACACAGTCCCAGAAAAACAAACTATGTTACCTAGTCATAAGCATTTCTTGTGCACGGCTCCTTGAGTTTTTGTCTAAGCAGTTGGGAGTGATGCATATTGGAAACAACAACAACAACAAACAACAACAGAAAGGACTGCATCAAAAACTGACTGAAACAGTGAACTTCTGCTCAAAATAGTCAACTTCCTCATGGAGAATTTTGTGAAAGACTGAGAAAGAGATGAAAAGCATGTTTGGCAGAATGCATGAGCTCTGGTGGGGTAGGGGGATAGGGTGGGAGACACGGGTCTAGATTTGATAATCTTGTACAAAATATATATAAAAATAAATAAATAAGCAAAATATAAGAAAATGATAAAAGAAAAACTGACATTTTGGTCATAAATCAAGATATTTAAATATTATATTTATTTATTTATTTAATTTGCACACTTGCATGTGATGTGCCTATGTGTTTGTGTAGGAATGCTGTTTATGTGGGGGTCACTGTTTATGTGGGGGTCAGAAGAGCTTTCTGGAGCTGGCTCTTTTTTCACTATGTGTCCCAAGGATTGAGCTAAGAATGTCAGGCAAGACAGCAATTACCTTTTCGTATTGAACTATCTCACTTAACCTAATTACCTCATCTATAATCCTCATTAGGGAAAAGATTAAGTAGGACTAGAAATACTAAAGATTGATTTCCAGAAGCTGAGTTTCCTGGATAAGAGGCATTATATTTTGTCACATTGAGGATTTAATAATAAGAAAAATTTCACTAAACAAAGAAGTAAAATTATATTTTTATAAATTATGTACATTTTCTACTATGATAATATAAATACATTATAAACCATAACTAAATATTTCAAAGATTTATTTTTATTATTTTTAAGAGTATGTATGTGTGTCTGTGTGTAGGTATGTGAATGTCAGTGCCCATACCTTAAGATACCAGAGGTATAAGATCTACCTGGAAGTAGAGTTACAGGAAGTTGCAAGCCAGAGAGTATGGGCACTGGAAACCAAACTTAGGTTTTGTGCAAGAATATTAGACATTCCATTATTGCTAAGCCATATCTCCAACTCCATATCTAAAGTGTTTTTATTAGATATAGATTTTATTAGCTTTTGGAACTGAGAAAAATACAGATATATTACTGACTTTGGGAAAATCTGTATCTTTGTATTCAGATAATGTCATAAGAAATTGTTCAATTCCTGTTTGTTTCATAACTCAGTATCTTAAAATAACTGAATAAGGTAGAAACTAATATAAAATATTTAAACAATTATATTTCAGCTGATACAAATTTGTTACATTCTGGTTTTCTTTAAAATTCGTGGACAAAATAGTCTTCAAGAGTCCTCTCAGATGTTATAAAGATGTTTAACTGGCAAAAAGAAACTTGCAAAAATGTCGGACAGGAAGTTGTTCTCTTCAAAGTACTAATCAAAACTTATCAGCATCTCTTTCTAATCAGGAAGATCCTATATTCTGAATAACAAAAAAGAAATCAGTGGTTGAATTTAAAAGGGAAAGAAAAGTTATGCTGTAGGTTATTAATATTGTTTTGATCAAAATATCTTCTGATTATCATTAAGGAGGTAGATGTCTAAAGTGAATTCTTATCCTATGAATGGAAAAATCCTATTATAATTATTTAAATAGTCACCAGCATTTCCTCATGTCCCCAGGACAAAGAAGGGAAAACAATTTCAAAAGCTTTCAGAGGCAAGTTGATCCCCCTGATGATACAGGGAGACACAAGTGCTGTGAATTCTGAGCATTGGCCACATCCAAATAGAATAACCCCTACCTTCATTCAGACAATTTGCCATTAAGATTTGTTTATTTTTGCACAGGATATTAAACTCTTTTCAAGAAAAATAGATTCACCTAAAAATAGAGGTTGTTTTCATTTGTAATATACACATATGCATTCCACCTAGGAACTACAGCATGCCATTTAAATAGTAGCTGCTACTGGATGCCACTATTTTTCAGTTATTACTATCATATAATTTCAGGACCACTTGGTTCCATTGTTTTCTGTTGTGTCAGGAAATCTATAGTTCTCAGGAAATGTATAAATAGCCCTTTCCTCCATCATGTATATGCATTTTGTTTATGAAGTATTTATTTCCCTGTTAACAGATTCAGATGGGTGACCAATCTGTCATGTTTTAAATAAGATTTAGGTAGAATTTGGGAGTCTTTTCAAAAGATATGAACATAATTAATTCAGAAAGACAACCAAGCAAGAAAAAAATCTTCAACAAAATCTATCTAATGTTAACCCTTGATTATTCAAAAGGATTCTGTCACCTCCTTGAATGATCAATTCTGTCAGTGACCCTCACCCTGGAAAGAGGAATAATCTATGTCATATTTCACTGAGATTTCATGATACAGTGCTAATTGCTTATTACAACATATTCAGAAGAAACAAACTCTAGTTAATAATCAAGCTCTGGGCAAGATTCTGTCTTTTCTCCCCTCTGTGACGTGACCTTGAAGGAGTCACATGAGACCCAGAACTTTGATTTCATCACAACAGGATAAAGCTTAAATTGGCATCAGAGGTCCTTGTGGACTTTCTTTAACTAATTAGCTCAGCCTTATCTCCTTTGCTTCTTCTTTTCATCCTTTCACAGCACATTTCATATTTTATTCTCTAACAATATTCAATGGCTTGCATTGCTCAGGAATTGTGCTATTTCTCCTGTTTCTGGGCTTTCATTCTTGCTTTTTTGTAGGCCCCTCTCAGAAGCAGAGCTACTATTATTCTCACCATTCCTTGGCTCTCTTCTGAAGGCCTTCTCCATGCATGTGGACATCTATGATGATAATGCCCACTTCACAAATGTCGGCCAATTTTTAGTAACTTGATTGACTTCAAGTTGGTCAAGGATACTATGGTTTCAGGGAAATGAACTGCATCTTGCTATTGCTCCATATAAATTGTTTAGCATCTTTATTGGATATACTTACATTGATTTACTGAATACATTTTATCAAAAAATAAAAATTATGAAATTAATGTACTACTCTATGTTACAAATTGGAGAAAATTCTAAAACATTTGCCCAGCAATTACTATGTGCTAGGATAACTGGTAAGTACTAAATATATGTGGCTGATTATTACCTCATAATAGTCCTCATTTCTTACCAATATTCAGTACAGAGAAGTGTCCTAAAGAATGAATAAATAGATAACAAGATGATCTACTGAAAGCTGTTAGGGATAAATAGTTTTCTGTACTATGGCAGGTTCTTGAGAGACTGACTCTGCCTAAAGAGCACTGGGGTGATTTCTGAAGCAGGTAAAGTCTAAAGCAGTTGAAATGTGGTTGAGGTTCCAGTAAAAAAAGGAAATAAAGACCATTCTAGGAGAAACACTCATCATTTGCATTAGAAAGTGAAAATTATTTTTAGAGGATGGGAGTACATGATTGTCATGAGATATGATGTGTATACATGGGCTGAGTTCAGTTTCTAGAAAGAAGTCGACAGTTATCAACATTTGAGATTTTAAGAATGAAACATTGAGAATTTATCCCATTTTAAAGATGTATTTCATTTTTAAGTATGTGTGTGTTTGTGTGTGTATGTATAGGGGGGGTGTTCATGTATACACTTGCCTGCAGAGCTCATAAGAGAATGTGAAAACCTCAGGAGCTGTGTTACAGGTGGTTGACTGTAAGCTGTCTGATGTGCATGCTGGGAACTGAACTTGGTCTTCTGTAAGATCAGTACTTGTTCTTGACTTTTGAGCCATCTCTCTAGCTCTACTTTTAATGTGTCAGAACAATATCTAACTTGCTTAAAGAAGGGCACATTTTTTAAATCTATTTTTGAATGTGTATGAATGTATTGTCTGCATGCAGTTCTGTGCACCCGTGTCGTGCAATGCTGCGGAGGTCAGAAGAGGGTCTCAGATTCGCCTGGAACTGGAGTTCTCCTGAATTGGAGTTACAGACGGTTCTTAGCTGCCATGTGGGTGCTGGAGATCGAACCCGGGTCCTCTGCAAAAGCGTCGGTGCTCTTAACCGCTAGACTAGAAGGGCACATTTTAAAGTAGGGGAAGAGATAGGTTTGAATGGAAACACAGAGGTAGAGGAATCTTTTGTCACATCTGGGATGAGAGATGAGGACCTTTGAACATGAAAGTCTTATTCTTGTCCGTATCTTGACTAAACTTTAAATAACTTTAAAAAAACAAAAGTCCCTATGGTCATGTACTTCCTCCTTGGCTCTTACAATCACTCTGTCCCCTCTTCCATAATGGTCTATGAACCATGGGTGGGTTAAGATTAATATAAGAGTCTTCTCCAAGGACCCACACCCTGCAGGCTCCTCATCTCCATGCTTTGGCCATTTTTGATCTCTTGTGTTCCTGGCCCTCTGTTAAATGAAGGAGCTTCATCAATGAGAGCTGAGAGATTCATTAGTGTCCCCCTTAGCCCTTCTGTATTCTATGAGCCTTAGGAATAGAAATTGTACTTTGGATGTGCCTCAGCCTTGAACAATTTACATATGGAAATGGAATCCAACAAGCTCCTGGGACCTGCTCATATGAACAAACAAAAATGGTGTTAGGATGTACAAGACTCATCCAAACTGAAATAGACCAAAACCCAGCAGGGAACTGTGGAAATGGACAGTAGACTCAAATATTAATTTAAATATTTTGGCAGCTCATTTCTGTAGCATGTGGAAGAGCTGATTTCCTTAAAAAGAAGACCTCTGGATAGGCTGACTAGACCTCAGTAGATGAACTTGCACTGAGGATGCTATGAGAACACTAACTTGACACAATAGGCCTTAATACAAATAATAGAATGTATGAATTCTAATGCAGTGGGGGGGGGCTCTGGGAGGGTGCCAATGAGGAAGGGGGTATAAAGGTAATTAAGATTAATTGAGATACTCTCTACAAAATATATAAAATCTCAATATAAAATACCGTGTTTTTTTAAAAAAGAAAAAGAACAAAACGCAAAACAAGTCCCTATCTTTCCTTTACTAAGTTTACTTTAGAAAATTTATATTGACTTTGCTCAACTGAGACACAATACTCTCCCAGACTTTGGCCAGTTTTATAACCCAAGAACTGGTAATAATTTATTTGAAATAAAATACTAAACAACATGAGCACATTTCCATACAGCTGACCCTTTGCTATTACAATAGTGAAAGATTTGCTAGCTATGGAGATTGCTTAGTAAGTAAAAACTCCTACTGCCAAACCTGAGAACATGAGTTTTGATTCCCAGGTCTCATTTGGTGGAAGTAGAGAACTAACTAATTCCTGCAGATTGTCCTCTGACCTCACATGCACTCCGTGGCATGTGTGTACCCACACACATAAACATATACATAGAAAATAAAGTATTCTTTCAGTTTTTTTTGTGCATGGAACATGTTCTTCATTCAGGACTAGTGAAAGAAAGCTCTAGTGATGAATAAAAGCACATGATTGTGATAGACATCTCATTTCTGAAGTAGCATCCTAATGACTTGATGACATATCACAAATGGACAAATGGAAGTGAGTGACTGGTGTTACCCTTGTGGCCTGGCCTTTGTGACCGTGAATGCCAGATGGCCAACACCTCATGGTTCTGTTCCCAGGACTGCTCTGCTTTGATGGACTCAACACTCAAACTGTCAGCCAAAATTGACCTTCCCCCTTAATTTTCTTCTTGTCATCATAGCAAAGAGAAAAGACACAAATACATTTTCAGACCTAATAAAACAAGTATCCTGAGTAATCGCAGCATAATTTTAAATGATTTTAACTTAGTAGATGTACAAAAATGTAATGTGAACAGTTTCTTAGAGAGATGGTTGTTCTTTTTTTAATTTTATTTTTATTGATGTTTTGTGTATTTCAGACATCATTTTTCAGTTCACTTCAGGTATATTCCCCTTTCCCTTCCCCCCCCCCCTCACCCCACCCCACCCCAGATCATGCATTCTACAATAACTGTCCTGCATCTTTCTCTCAGTCTTTTTTTATGCTCAGGAATTCACATTTTACTCCATTAATTTTATATTACTCTAAAATATGGATACATACCCTGCACCAATATACAGTGATTATAGAGTATGAAAATAATTGGTGGATGGATTCTAGAGCCCATTGAGAGATTCATATTATAACAATATGGTTGCTTTCAGATAAACAGAAATATAACAATAATATTATTCAGCTTGCCTTTAATCTGGAGGACTTGGTATTAGCATCCACAAATGAGGGAAACTATTCTCCATTTGTCTTTCTGGGATTGTGTTACTTCACTCAGCATAATGGCTTTGAGTTCCATCCATTTACTTGCAACGTTCATAATGCCATCTTTCTTTACTGGTGAATAGCACTTCATTGTGTAGATGTACCACATTTTTGTCATTCACTCATCCATTGAGGGGCATCTGGGTTGGTTCCAGGTCTTCACTATTGTGAAGAGAGCTGCAATAAACATGGATGTGCATGTATATTTGCGGTAGGATGAGTCTTTGGGGTAGATATCCAGGAGTAGTATGAATGGGACGGGTGGTAGGCTCATTCCAAGTCTTTAAGGGTTCTCCAGATTGCTTTCCATAGTGGTTGTACAAGCTTACATTCCCACCAGCAGTGGACGAGTATTACCCTTTCCATAAAACCCCCCAGAATCTGTTGTCTTTTGTTTTCTATTAAATTTTATTTATTTATTTATTTTATGTGTATGGATGTACTGTCTGCAGGCAGGTTTGTGTACCCATTTCGTGCAGTGCTGCGGAGATCAGAAGACGGTGTTGGATTCCCCTGGAACTGGAGTCAAGGACCATTCTCAGCTGCCATGTGGGTGCTGGGGATCTAACCTGGGTCCTCTGAAAGAGCAGTCAGCGCTCTTAACCACTAGGCCATCTCTCCAGCCCCGTCTTTTGTTTTCTTGATCTTAGCTAGCCTTATTGGAGTGAGATGATATCTGAGAGTGGTTTTAATTTGCATTTCCTTAATTATTAATGATGTTAAACAATTTTTAAGATGTTTCTCAGCCATCTTCAATTCCTCACTGGTGAAGTCTTGGTTCAGCTCTTTACTCCATCTTTTGAATAGGTCTTTTGTCTTCTTACTTCTTTGTTTTTTGAGCAGTTTATATATTTTTGACATTAATGCTCTGTCAGATGTGTCACTGGTAAAGGTTTTCTCCCACTCTTTGGGTTTTCTCTTCAACTCCTTGATTATTTCTTTTGCTGTAGAGAAGCTTTTGAGTTTTATGAGGTCCCATTTGTGGACCATTGACCTTACTTCCTGTGCAGCTGCTGTCTGATTTAGAAAGTCTTTTCCTGTGCCTATGTTTTGTAGGTAGTTGCCAACTTTTTCTTCCATCACCTTCAGGGTTTCAGGCTTCATGTTGAGATCTTTGATCCACTTGGAGTTGGTTTTGTACAGGGTGAGAGGTACGGGTTTAATTTTGTTCTTCTACAGATGATGATCCAATTGTGTCAGCACCATTTGCTGAAGATGCTATTCTTCCTCCATTGAGGGTTTTTTGTCCCTTTGTCAAATATGAGGTGACTGAAATTGTATGAGTTCAAGTTTGGATCTTCAATTTTGTTCCATTGGTCAACAGGTCTGTTTTTGTGCCAGTACCAGGCTTTCTTTATGACTATGGCCCTGTAATATAGTGTGAAGTCTGGTAGGACAATCCCCCTGTATTGCATTTTCACTCAGGGTTTCTTTAGCTCTTCAGGGTCTTTTGTTTTTCCATATGAATTTAAGGATTTTTTGCCAAGTCTGTGAAGAAGCTCGTACGGATTTTGATTGGGATTGTGTTGAATCTGTATATCAATTTGTGTAAAATGGACATTTTTACTATATTAATTTTCCCAATCCATGTGCATGGGAGGCCTTTCCATCTTTTGATGTCATTTTCAACTTCCTTCATCAGGGGTTTAAAATTTTTGTTGTAGAGGTCTTTGGTATCTTTGGTCAAGTTTGTTCCCAAGTATCATTGTTTTTGAGGCTATTGTGAGTGGGAAGGTCTTCTTGTATTCCTTCTCCACTTGTTTATTGTTGGTGTAAAGAAATGATACTGATTTTTCTAGGTTAATTTCATAGCCTGACACTTTACTAAAACTCTTACTTATTTCTAGAAGTTTTCTGGTGGAGTTTTTAGCATCTCTTAGGTAAACTATCATATCATCTGCAAAAAGGGATAGCTTAACTTCTTTTCCGATTAGCACTCCTTTAATGTCCTTCTCTTTTCTTATTGTTCTAGCAAGTGTTTCAAGCCCTATGTTGAAGAGGAGTGGCAATAGGGGGCAGCCTTGCCGGGTTTCTGCCTTTAAGTGAAATGGTTCTAATTTTTCTCCATTTAGGATGATGTTTGCAGTGGGTTTGCAATATATGGTTTTGATCATGTTGAGGAATATTCTTTTCAGTCCTATTCCCTCTAGGACTTTAAACATGAAGGGATGCTGGATCATATCAAAGGCTTTTTCTGCATCAACTGAGATGATTGTGTGGTTTTTGACTTTTAGTCCATTTATGTGTTTTGTGATATTTATTGATTTACACATATTGAAATATCCCTGCATCTCTGGTATGAATCCAACTTGACCATGGTGAATGATCTTTGTGATGTGGGTCTGTATTAGATTTTCAAGTATTTTGTTGAGAATTTTTTGCATCTATGTTCATTAGTGAGATGGGTCTATAGCTTTCTTTTTTGCTTGTAACTTTGCCTGGTATGGGTATTAGAGTGATGCTGGCTTCATAGAAGGAGTTTGGGAGAATTCCCTCTGTTTATATCCTTCTAAACAGTTTGGATAGCAGTGGTTGTAGGACCTCTTTAAATGCTTTATAGAATTCTGCTGTGAAACCATCTGGACCAGGGCCATTTTTTGTTGGGAAGATCTTAATTACATCTTCAATTTCCTCAAATGTTATGGGTCTGATTAAACTGTCAATTTCTTTTTGGTTAAGTTTTGTGGGTTCCAAATATTTCAGATATTCATCCCTTTCTCTTAGGTTTTCAAATTTAGTGGAGTATAGGTTTTTGAAGTATCCCCATATGATTGTCTGGATCTTTTCTTTGTCTATTGTGATGTTTCCTCTTTCATCAGGAAAACTGCTGATTTGGAGTTTCTCTCTCTCTCTCTCTCTCTCTCCATCTCTCCTCTCATCTCATCTCTCTCCACTTCCTTAGTTAACTGGGGAGAGGTCTGTCTATTTTGTTTTTTTCAAAGAGACCAGCTTTTGGATTCATTGATGTTTTATGCTTTGTTTTTCTTTGTTTCTATTTCATTGATTTCTGCTCTGATTTTTGTTATTTCTTCCTGTCGTGTTGGGTTAGGTTATTTTTGTCTCTCTCAAGTGTTTTAGCTACAGTGTTAGACTGTTTATTTTGTTCCCTTTCTGTTTTTTTTTTTTTTTTTTGTTGTTGTTTTTTGTTTTTTTTTTTAATGTGGGCACTTAGGGCTATACATTTCCCTCTCAAAACTGCTTTTAAAATATCCCACAGGTTTTGTTGTGTTGTTTTGTCTTTTTCATTCAGTTCCATGACTACTTTTATTTCACTCTTTATTTCTTCCCTTACCCATTCATTATTCTGGTTTGTGTTCTTTAGTCTCCATGTGTTCTTATAACTAGTTGGACTTATTCTGCTGTTCATATTGAGCTTTATTGGACTGTGGTCTGATAGCGTGCATGGAATAATTTCTATCCTTTTGTATTTGTTGAGGTTCCTTTTGTGCCCCAGTATGTGGTTGATTTTGGAGAATGTTCTGTGGGGTGTTGAGCAGAAAGTATATTCTCTGGTATTTGTGTGGAATATTCTGTAGATGATTGTGAGGTCCATTTGATGTATTGGTTTGTCCAGTTCTGATGTCTCTCTGTTTATTTATTTTCCTGTTGATCTATCCAATGGGCTCAGTGGGGTAGTTAAGTCCCCCACTATTAGTGCATTAGGTTTAATCTGTGTCTTGAGATCCTCCAAAATTGTGTTTATAAAGTTAGGTGCACCAGAGTTTGGTGCATAGACATTTAGGATTGTGTAGTCTTCATTGTTCATTGTTCTTTTGACAAGGATGTAATGGCCCTCTTTGTCTCTTCTGATTAATTTTACTTTGAGATCTATTTTTGTCTGATATTAGAATAGCCATTCCAGCTTGTTTCTTGGTACCATTTGTTTGGAATATTTTTTCCATCCTTTCACTCTAAGGTGGTGTCTGTCCTTGAGGGTGAGATGGGTTTCTTGTAGACAGCATATAGAAAGGTTCAGTTTCCTAATCCATTCTCCTAGTCTATGCCTTTTGATTGGGGAGTTTAGACCATTAGTATTTAAGGTTATTATTGAGAGATGTGTGTTGCTTCCTTTTACCTTATTTTTTGTTTGCATTCTTGGTATAGGTTTATATATACTCTATTATGATTTTGTTGCTTTCTCTCTTTAATTGCTTAGGCATAGTTGCTTCCTTCCTCTGTTCTTTGGATTGCTTCGAGGATTTTCTGAAGTGTTGGTTTCTTAGACATGTATTCTTTCATCTTGTTCATGTTGTGAAAGATTCTTCTTTCTCCTTCAACTATAATTGACACTTTTTGCTGATTATAGTAGTCTGGGTTGGCATCTAAAGTCATTTATTACTGAGAATACTTTGTTCCACATTCTTCTAGCAGTCATGGTTTGTACTGAGATGTCAGCTGTGATTCTGATGGGTTTCCCCGTATATGTAACTTGTTGTTTTTCTCTTGTGGCTTTCAGTATTTTGTCTTTGTTTTGAGCATCTAGTGTTTTAACAATGATATGGTGTGGGGAGTTTCTTTTCTGGTCCTGTCCATTTGGTGCTTCTTGTATTTGTATGGGTTTGTCTTTTTTTTAGTTTGGGAAATTTTCTCCTATTATCCTGTTGAAGATCTGGTCAATAGTGTTGTCTTGGGATTCTTCTTCCTCTAGCCCTATGATGCAGAGGTTTGGTCTTTTCATCATGTCCCATATTTCCTGGTTGTTCCACTCTTGTGTTTTTTTAAATTTTTTGTAATCATTACTTGAGCTTTCTATTTGCTCCATATTATCCTGCAGGTCTGATATTCTTTTTGTCTGCTTCTTCCATTCTGCTTCTGAGGCTTTTTTCCATTCCAGCCCTGGTGGTTGGCTGAATGTTCAATATCCTTTTTCATTTCATCCTGTGGTTTCTTTAGATTTTCCACTTCCCTCTGGTGCCTGTCATTCTCATCTTGTAGCTCTTTGGTTCATTAGTAATTTTCTTTTTTCATTTCGACCTGAGATCTTTTCATCATTTCCACTTCGTTCCATAGTTTGTCATTTTCTCCCTCTAGGTCCTTCTTGAGTTTTTCATCCTCTTCCTTGTGTTCTCTAATTTCGTTGAATATGTCTACAGTTGTTCTTCTAAGGTCGGTGTCTTGGCTTCTTTCGTTGGAGATCTCATTGTAGGGATCTTCTGTAGGGTTGGTAGAGTTCAGTGTGGATTTATTATGAGCTTTTCCTATGTTGTTTTTTCTTTGTGTCTTTGGCATGTGGATTTGTCTGTTTATTTGTTTCTTTGAATTCTGGCACCTCAAAGTTGGCTGCACAGACTATAATAACCAAAGCTCCACCTGTTAGGTCCTCTGCACCAGAGCTCTACAAGGATGGGGGGGGGTATGTCGGGTTGCTACTGTGGCCTGAGCACCAGTAAGGCCTCCAGTGGTCAAGGCAGGTCTGCGTTGCCTCACTGGTACCTCACTGACTCTGGGCGCCTGTCTGGATTCCCAGCTGGGACTTCTGGGGGAGGGTGGCGAGCCCCCCCCCCCAGGGTCAAGGCATGTTTGCCTTTCCTCACCAGCACCTCACTGTCTCCGGGCACCTGTTTGCAGTCTGAGGTGGGACTTATGGGGTCAGATGGTGAGCCCCCCAAGGGTCAAGGCGGGTCTGCCTTGCCTTGCTGGCTCCTCACTCAAGATGGTTATTCTTATAGATTTAAGCTGCCATAGCATTTCAAATATAATCTGAGTCTTGCCAATTTGAGTCCACCTTTAAAACTATTCATATATTGTTTTCTTCTGAATCTAGTACTTTCATCCATCATGGAAAAACTTGCCCAAATCTCTTGTTATCAGAATCCCTTTAAAAATTTATAATGACTTTTGGGCATATTTTTGGTTTTAGTGTTAAATAATACATTAAAATACAAACACTTTTATTCACAACTGACACACTAGTTCATTGTGAACTTTAAAAAATTAAATTAAAAACAGATGAGTTAGTGTGGTAGTTAATTTTCTTATTGCTGTGACACATTTCTTGACCAAAACAAGGAACAAAAGCTTACAGTTTGATTGCACTGTGCATCATTGTAGGGAAGAGATAGAAGCAGGAGCAGAAGGTTGCTGGTCGTATTGCATCCACTATCAGGAAACAGAGAAACAAATGCTGCTGTTAAGCTCACTAGCTCTTTTTTGTTTGGTCTGGCCTGCAGCCCATCTTATGTCATCCCTCTTTTTATAAACAAGTCATTCCATCTCAAGTAACTCAGTCTTGAAACCCTCTTAGAGACAAGCCCAAAAGTTTGTCTTTTGGGGAAATGGGAACACCTATCCACTACTGGTGGGAATGTATACTCATACAACCACTGTGGACAGCAGTGTGGAGAACCCTTAAAACACTCAAAATAAGCCTACCACTTGACCCAGGCATACAACTCCTGGGTATATACCAACAAGATGGATCCTACTGAAAAAGATACATGCACAGCTATGTTTATTGCAGCTCTCTTCACAATAACAAAGAGCTGGAACAACCCAAATGCTCTTCAACTGGTGACTGGATAACAAAATTGTGGTACATTTACACAATGGAGTTCTATGCAGCGGTAAAGAAAGATGACATCATGAACTTTGCAGGTAAGTGGATGGAACTCGAAGCCATTGTGCTAATTTAAGTAATATAGTCCCATAAAAAAAAAAGGCAAATGTTTTCTCTAATTTGTGGATGCTAACATCAAATCCCCAGTTGGCAGGCAAACTGAGCAACTTTATTATTATATTTCATTGTATCTGAAAGCAACTGTGCTATTATAATGTGAATCTCTTAATGGGCTCTAGAATTGACTTACCACTTGTATTCACACATTGTAATTACCATATATGGATGGAAGATATGTATTCATATTCTAAAAAAAAGAATGTAAAGTTAAACATATTTTTACCTGCATGCAACTTTACTGTGAAAATGTGAATATCTAAATGTGTTTTGGAATTAACCTATAGTTTATTTTCATATTTTGCAATTTTGATTTATGTGTGGAGTATATATATGCATATTTTGGAATAGTATAAAATTAAAGGGAGCAAAATAAGAGAGAGAAAAACCTATTCAAAGAATTGACCAAAATAATAAACTTGTGCATCAAAAAGTTTATAAAAGACTGATAAAAAGATGCAAAACAGGACTTAACATGTATGACAGAGTCCATGAGCTTTGGTGGGGAGCGGGGGTCATGAAGGGTGGGCATGGATGGGGAAAAGGTCTAGATTTGATTAAGAAATGTTGTATGAAATGCACTCAAATAAAATTTAACTTTAAAAAAGTTTGTCTTGTACATGATTCTAGAACCTGTCAATTTGACCATAATTATTGTTTTAACTTTTCATTTATTATTTTTATTTTATGTATATGAGTGGAATGCTTACATGTGTATTAGCACACCCATGTCAAACATTGCCTTTGGTGGCCAAAAGAGGGTATTGGTTTCTCCTGGAGATGGAGTTACAGAGAGTTGTTAGCCACAATGTGTGTACTAGGAATTGAACCTGGGTCCTCTTCAAGAACAGCCTGATTTGCCATTTCTCCATCCCTGAACATCATTATGAATCACCACAGTTAGTACATTATACAACTCCATACATGGTTTTATTCTATTAATTATAATTCTGATTGGTACAATATAATCTGTTTAAAATGAGCTAGAGACATACATCTGGTTATTAGCTAATCGATTAGGAATGAATAAGAGTTCTTGTTTACTAAGAAATAAATGGCTTAAGATTTTAGGTCCAATCATGGATAGATGTCTAAATAGCAGGACCTTGGAAATTGCTTTACTGGGAAATCAATTGTTTCTAATTTGGAATAACTTCTAGAAACATCAGAAAAATCATATATAATGAGCCATCCAGAGGCAAAAATTATTAGTTATGCAGGCACCTTACCAATACAGAGGCCTCATCTGTATACATTTGAGCTCCATGTGTCCAGCAACCAGAGGGTAAATAGTTGTTACCAGGGGATCATGGTTTTTGCTCTCTGTGTAGATCTCTTTATTTTCATTAACTTTCAGGGTCATCACATTTTGAAATTGAGTAGGAGTGAAAGGACTCACTCCCTATGGCAGGTAACAAATTAGCATCTTACATTCTTTAATAACTGCATCCAATTGCAAATGTCACCAAACAGCTATTACACAGCAAGTCTCATGCACAAAGTTCAGTGGTGCATGACACCACTGATTACATGAAGCTTTTTTTGAAAGGGTGATTTTTCTTAGGAGAAATATTTCATTACCTTTAATCTGAAACTAGTTTATGCATACACACACACAAAAATCCCATAAGGTCTATAACTAAACTTCAGCATAAGTCTGTCAGTTTGTGTGGGTTATCTCAGTGAACCTTATGCATGATTCAAAGGCACTATTTTAAGTTACATGTCAGAGCTCATTAAAACTATCATCAATTGCACTGTTAAAAATTTTAAAAGGTTCTACTATTGTAATGTGTGATTTGTAATACCCTTCACTTGAAACAAAGCAGTGCTGAAATCAGTTTCCAAGCAACCCATCTTTTCCAATTACTATTTAGCATTGAACTCTCTCCCTAGATATTCCTACTGAACTTGCATTCTTCACTTTGTTTATATTTAGAAACTTGCTGAGGAATAAAACTATTGCATTACGTTGAGCAAATATGATATATGTTATGGGTAAAATGTCTATAAACAACATAAATGCATTAGGACATCCAAAACTGAATTACATGGGCTTAATTTACTTTCTGTAAAGGAAGAATTCAATTTGCTTAAAACTATTCAAAAAAGGATTTTTAGTGATTAGGTTTTTCATATTATATAAGAAGAAAATACAGTAAAACTTCTGAACTCAGCTTCCATATTTCCTCTTCACGTAAAATTTTTCTAAGACTCTAATACCTACATAGCAGAAAAGGAATTAGATTAAGAGGAACCATAAATGTGGGTTTTACAATCACAATTATAGCTACACAGAGGTCTGTTTATTATATGCTTGGCTCTTATGAAAGTCCCTTAGATGTATCAGCTTTATTAATATTGGGATTACCAGAAGATTAATATGATATTCTGATAATATGTAGTGGCAGAGCCAGAATTCAAACAACATCTGAATTATACAAATAAATTATAAGTTAATATTCTAAAATTATCTAATTGTTATAGTTTATTGCTTTAGTTAAATCAAATGACATATCAAAAGAAATTACAATTTAGTTTCCTCACATCCGTAATGAGTTCTAATTATTTAGTAATTATATTTATAAAAAAGCATTTATGGGGCTCTGGAGAGATGGCCTAGCGGTTAAGAGCACCAACTGCTCTTGCAGAGGACCGTCGATCCCCAGCACCCACATGGCAACTGAGAACCGTCTTTGACTCCAGTTCCAGGGGAATCTGACACCTTCTTCTGACCTCCGAGGCATTGCACGACACGGGTGCACAAACCTACATGCAGACAGTACATTCATACACATACAATAAATAAAATTCATACACATAAATTAAAAAAAAATTATGATTTCCTGAAAAGCCCTTTTGTGGAAAATATTCCTAGAGGGAAAATAAGAATATATATTTCTTGGGAATTTGAGTTAATCATTTTCTCTAGAGAATCCACTACCTTTAGGTGAAAGTTTTCACCCTAAAATCATAGAAAGGGGCTGGGGCTGGAGAGATAGCCTAGCGGTTAAGAGAACCGACTGCTCTTTCAGAGGACCCAGGTTCGATCCCCAGCACCCACATGGTGGCTAAGAACCGTCTGTAACTCCAATTCTAGGAGAACTCCAGTTCCAGGGGAATCTGAGACCCTCTTCTGACCTCCGCAGCATTGCACGACATGGGTACAGAAGCCTACATGCAGACAGTACACTCATACACATACAAAAATAAATTTAAAAAATTTAAAAAAATCATAGAAAAGGATGAGAAAAGTTTTAGAAATATCTATTACAAGTTCTGGAGATATGGCTCAGTGGTTAAGAACACTGGCTGCTCCTGCAAAGAATTTGGGTTTGTAAGGGCTGTGATTGGGGTGAATGGTAAAACTACAGCAATATAGCCTGGACACTCATTTGATCAACTTGATTGAAAATACAAGCCCCCCCCCCTCCGCTGGATGGTGGGACCAAGGGGCTGTGTGGGTTTGGGCACAACTGCTTGCAAATTGGTTTTACATGAAGGGTGCTTGTACTCATAAATTATCACTTTTTTCTAAAAAATGAAAAAAAAATACTGAGAGAAAAATGCAGGACAGTTATGGCAGAATGCATGATCTGGGATGGGGTGGGGNAATTCACAGGCCTCCCGGACCACATGGTTTGTAACCTACCACAGAACAGAAATAACAAGTCATCTTAATTCATGTCTATCTGAATTTAATACCATTGTATTTCAGCAGAACAGGTTTTGCATGGAGATTTTCAAGCCAGCTTGCTCTAACAAAAAATTAAAACTGATAAATGTTCTTTAACAACTATTTGTTATTTTTAAGTTTTGGTTAAAAAATTAACTTATAGGGCTGGAGAGATGGCCTAGCGGTTAAGAGCGCCAACCGCTCTTACAGAGGACCCGGGTTCGATCCCCAGCACCCACATGGCGGCCGAGAACCGTCTGAAACTCCAATTCCAGGAGAACTCCAGTTCCAGGGGAATCTGAGACCCTCTTCTGACCTCCGCGGCATTGCACGACACGGGTGCACAGACTTGCATGCAGACAATACATTCATACACATACATACATAAATAAAATTAATAAAAAATTAAAAAAATAAATAAAATATATTTAAAATAAATATCTATTGCATATGGAATCCTCAATATGGAAATTTTCTGGAAATATTGTTGTTGGGCATGGAGCCTCTTGTAATTTGTGGATTTTTCTTCCATGTTGATATGTTACTGCTATGGTATAGGCCAAATGGAAAAGCAAGCTCAATAAAGGTCCATCGCTTCACCATATAATAGGTTCTATTCCTTTAGTTGAATATATATGATTTAGGTTTTCCACACCTCATGGTAATGTAAGTCTTAGCTTGCTCTATAATGTGTCAAGGAACACCTGTTAATAAAATGACAAGTACAGAAGACCAAAACTGACTTCTGAAAAGCTAATTTTAATTCTTTTCTTAGTTTTCATTCATTAACTATACAGAATGTGTACAGAATGAAATGATAATATGCAAGAGATTTGACAGTTTTGATATGACATATCCTGTACAGTAATGTAAACTGCTTAGCAGCATACACTTAGAAACCAAAAATTAGGTTACCATGGATATATAAAAATAGCATTGTATACCTAGGTTTTTTTTTTCCAAAGTCTGAACTAATTGGCACAATTCTTAACTTTATTTTGAGTGCCTTAAACCAAAAACTATTTCTCTTCTATTTACATATGTATTGTTTCATCTGATCCTTTCATAATCAATACTGGATTATGCACTATCCCCATATTACCTCAAATACAATACACAGGATACTTAGGAACTAATTTAAGTGATTAGAAATGCTTTTCCATATTTCATGAGACAATGACCATGTCTACTTTTGGAAGAAAGACTGATATAAAAATGAGCTCTGTAGCTTTTAACCACCACTTTAATACAAGGACCAACTTCAGTGTGACATAGAAAGCAAACAATCTAATCAAGCACTGTTCAATGAGGAAAAAAACATCCTTAATGCTCCAGCCAACCAGTATAGTCTACAGCTTCATGAAAAGACAACAAAGCAACCAGTGAAAACACTGTCATCATTCACAAATAAGAAAATGCTTTGTGCTAGCAAATCTTGTCTTATTCTTCCTTACAAATAAGAACAGGAGACAGGTAGCTATGTTTGGGGTGGGGGAGAGTGTGTTTGTGCACTAGGCAGGAGCATTGGAAGGGGATAGGAGAGCAAAAATAAAGTCAGCTGCAATTTCTGTATGTATGATTGTGTATTTTTGTGCTTGAGTTGAAAACATATGTGTAGGGGAGGTTGCATGGGTATACATGTATGTGCTTGCATGAGGTGGAGGGCAGAGATGGATATCAAGGGTCCTGCTCTATCATTTTATTCTTTAGACAGAGGGCCTCTCAATGAATCTTGTTCTATGCTGGCAGCTAGCAAGCCACGAGAATCCCCCAGACTTTGACCCTCACAAGGTTAGGCTTACAGGGATCTTGTGGCCCCATCTGGCTTTTTTATGTAGGTTCTGAGACCTGAACTGGGGTCCAAACACATTTTTATAAGCACTCTACCCAAGGAGGAACTTGTCCATCCTAACAGCAATTATTTTATTTAAAGAACTATTCTCAGGTTGGTTTATTTCCAGATTTGCCACAGCAAATCAGTTCTTGGTTGTAGCTAAGAAGTCTTTCTGAAGCATAATTTTTTTTTTTTTTTTTTACTTTTTTTTGGTCTTTTCGAGACAGGGTTTCCATGTAGCCCCAACTGTCCTGGAACTTGCTCTGTAGACCAGGCTGGCCTTGAACTCACAAAGATCCTCTTGCCTCTGCCTCCTGAGTGCTAGGATTAAAGGCGTACGCCACCATGCCTTGCTGAAACATAAATATTAATAGTATTCTCTCTCCACATAAGTTCCTTTCATTTTTGTCCCATATTTTTGCTTGTAGGCCTCACCTCATTTAATTAGCATCACCCTTCTTTCTTGGTCCAGATAAATGTAAGGTGTGCTATATTGGGGAAACACATTCTAGACTCCAAAATGTTAAATACATGTCATCTATGGTTAGTCTCACCCCACTTATCAGCAGGAAGTATCTTTTGTAAAATATACTCATTCACCACGTGTTCTCATCCATTCATAATTGTAACCCTTCTTTTTTCTGGAAATATCTACACTGTGCAATGCCTCTATACTTCCTTGTATCTTAAAGTCTTTTCTCTTTGTAGAATTCTTCCAATTATCATTTAAACATAAACGTGCAATTTCATAAAAATGTCTCTCTGAGTCCATGCTGTCTCTTATACCTGTCACTCTTTGCTTCTTCTCTCATGTATCCCACAACACTACCTACTTCTATATCAATGATATCATTGCAACTGATTTTGCTGAAGTCAGTAATGCCTTCCACTGCACTCGATAGGGGCCTCTTTTCTGTTGACAGCTCTCATTATCATGTTATGATTTTATTTCTGAGTTGTGCTCAATGTTTATTTATCCTCCCAGATTTTTCCTTCTTGTTTACTCTTCATTCTTTTTCGGTTACCATTAACACCTTCTCCATAAAACTCCCAAGGCCTTTGTTTAGACATATATGAGCCTCAAATTATACTATGCATGAACAGAATCACACCTCTTTTTTGATATTTTCTTATATATGCTTCCTCACTTCCTTTTGTATTAGAATTACTTAAAGATAAGCTAATTTTTTTCTATTTGACTATGGCCTCTGACTGCTGTCACACATCTTTTCTGAATTCACTGTAATAATGTCCATAGAGATGCCTTTCCTGAAAACAGTGAAATGTTCTGCAACTTTGATCACACTTTCTTTCCCTTTACGACACTCGACCTTTTCCTTGCTTTTAGAATCACACTTAGACTCTTTACCTGCAGGTAGATGCTTTGGTGCTCATAATTGTCTACCTTGTAAATTTGAGCTCAGTCAAGTCTCTTCTTCTTTGCTGAACATGAGCACTCACCATCCTTTCTCAGAGGATAGCTTGTTTGTATTCTTTGACAAAAATCTTTGAGCATCCCTTCAGCCTCAAAATTTTTTTTAACAGCCTTCAGGCCCAATAGTAAATCTTACCAGTTCGGAAATATATTTTTGAGTTATATGGTTATTTTATTCAGAGGAGGAGTAGATTGTCTATTTAAATTCTCATGGTATTTTGCCTTTCATTTGTTAATTTAAAAGCAATTGGAAGAAATAATTCAATAGTATGTTAAATTTTGCTTACCCTACCAACCATGATTTCCATGTGACCTCAATATGAACATCTGTCTGACCCCAGCGTCTTTTCTATCATATAATACAGACTAAATAATAGTATTTTAAAAATATTTACTAAATCACTCAATTCAGTTGGTGGTAGATGGATTTCTTTAATGCAATTTTATGATCTTGACAAAAATAAGAAGATTCAGTCAGCTGTCCCATTTAAGGTAGTTTTCTTCTGACTTTTAGTTATTTGGCCTTTTGTATCCTATAGGTTTAAGGTCTTATCAGCCATGGTTTATTAACCTGGTAACTGTCCTTTTTGCTATAGTATAGAAACTGTAAAACTTTACTTTAGACTTTGACCATCGAGGAGCAAAATCTATATTCTTTTGTGTAAATCCTATGTTTCATACAAATTTCTCTGGTATTATACTTGAAATTTATTTTTTTTGAAATTTATTAATTTAAATAGATCATTTGATATTTGTTAAGAATGCAAGTGTATGTACTTACTGAAATTTTTATTAAAATGTTATAACTACATCTGAAACTCTGAAGGCAAAATTATAACATTTTTCCAGAACTCTGTTTATCATTTAGTTTAAAGTTTTCCTCAGACTTATTTCCAGTTAATTTAAAAATGCCATGTCAGGAAATTTCATTTCAGTCAAGTCCATAATTCATTCATCATTTTTTTCCCAAGGAAATAACAGACAAATTAACTCAATAATTGTATTCATATTTTTTTAATTAATTAATTTATTTATTTTTTGGTCTTTTCAAGACAGGGTCTCCCTGTAGTCCCAGCTGTCCTGGAACTCTCTCTGTAGACCAGGCTGGCTTTGAACTCACAAAGATCTGCCTGCCTCTGCCTTCCAAGTGCTAGGATTAAAGGTGTGCACCACCATACCCAGCTATGTATTCATATTTTAAATGTGATATTCTGACAATCATAGTAGTGAATACCTATATATTGTTAGGACTAGGGATTCTTGTGGTTGGTTTGATGAGAATGTCTTCTTTGCCTCTTAGTATTTGTGCACTTGGCCCCAGTTGATGGTGCTGTTTGTGGAGATTTAGGAAGTAAGACTTAGGCCCCTGTAGTTGGGGTCTGAGGGTTCTTAGCCTTGCCTCACTTCCAGTTTCTCTCTTTGTTTTCTGTAACTGAGGATGTGAGTGCTCAGCTTTCTGTTCTGGCTACCTCCTACCAACCCTCAGTGGCCATGAAGGACTTTCAACACTCTGGAACCAGAAGCCCAAATAAGCTCATCCTTCTATAAAGTGCCTTGACTCTGGTCTTCTTACACAGCAGCAGAAAAGTTTCTGATACAGACGTTGATAGCCGAGAGTGGGATGTTGCTGTGAAGAACTTGACCATGTTCATTTATGGAGGACTGTGAAAGATTTTGGAATTTTGGAGGAGAAAAGCCATTGAATTCTGTTAACAGAGGATGATGGGGCCTTCTAGAAGAGGGCTGGCTCAAGTTGTTCCAGTGGGAGACAGAAACAAAGGACTAAAAGAGTAACTGGGATATTTTGGGAAAGAATTTTGCTAAGAACTTGCCTGAGTTCAATATTTTTAAAAAATTGACTAATTTCTTTGCAGAGGAAATTTCTAGAAAGGTTAATGCAAAATCTGTGGTTTGTATATTAATGGTGAATAAGCTGTAGCTCTCTCTTAAAAAAGGAGTAAATGACTCAGGTAAAATATGCACAAGTAGAAGAGAAAGTTGCACTAGGATGCTTAAAGTTCCATCCAATGCTGCCAAAGTGTGTCCTCTCAAAATGGACCTCTTGGTTTAGGAATTTAGACCCAGATAGTAGAGGGTTCCTGCTCTACTGCATAATAATGAGTGCTCTCAGGGGAGGAAACAGCCCAGCTATGCTTCTAACTTGTGACAAGACACAAACTAAGTGTTACGTTATAAATGCCCGAACCCCCAGATAAAAAGGCATGAAACTTAAGTCACTCTGGGAACATGGTTTACCCCCATTGGAACTGCCAAAGCTGGCCACCTGTGGGCACGTGGTGGAATAGCAGCAGGAGCAGCCCAATGATAACTGGGGCCCACCCATTTGTAGCCATGGGGGGAACCTCAGGAACAGGGGAAGAGGTCAGAAGATTGACAGCCTCTGGATGAAGTGGACATCTGTGTGTTCCTTGGAATTCTGGGAAACACAGAACTAATATTCCAGCTTTTTGATTATGATAAGGAAATGGGATGTTCTTCTCTCTTCTGTATCTGCTTTAGAGATGAGGGGGGTGGGGTGAAGTCTGGGGGATCGCCTGTCAGGCTGGAGGGTTAGAATCTTGTTTCTCATCTTGGCAGCCCTGGGTGTTCTGCCAGGTGGTTTTGGTCCACATCGATAGTGGCTAGTACTTAGTGGACATTTTCTCTGCACCTGAAAAGACAAGCTGGTTGAGTCTTATATGAGTATACCAGTACAGGGAATTCATAGTTACAGCAAGGGTGGCTTCTGGGTGCATTAGCAATTGGAAGGTCCCAGTCTAGGTTCTCAAGAGGGAGAGAGGACCTGTGCTCTATTTCAGAGGAATTGGAAAAAAAAGTTTTAGTAAACAGAGCTCTCAAATGAGGGCCAGTTTTAGTACACAGGGCTCTGGAATGAGAGCCAGCATAATCATGAGAATACAAAAGGTGGTATTTTCTGGCATGGCACAGTGAATCTGTCACTTATCTCAGATATTTTCTAACATGACACAGTAGGTTTCTAACTTGGCACAGTGGGTCTCTCACCTATCTCTCTGAGATATTTTCTAACATGACACAGTAGGTTTCTAACTTGGCACAGTAGGTCTCTCACCTCTCTCTCTCTGGTAATAAGTTATTTCATTTTCTGGTATTTTTTTATTATAGTTTCCTGTTGGGTTGCTTAAAACCAAAAGTTAGCTCAGATAAATGAATTAATTTTGGTGTTAAGGTCAGTTGAGCTTCTGGTCCTTGGGGGGGGGGTCACTCAAACCTTGTGCCCAGCTCTTTTCACCAGTTCCATCTATGTGAGGACAAAGTCAGGTCTTGCTTGACCGGAGCTTCCCTTTAAAGCATGAGGAGTTTCTACTCTATATGGGCTTTCCTCCCTTGACTGGACAGTGGCCAGATGAAGTCCTTTTAACTGAGTATCCAATACCTCCCTGGCCCGGGATGACTGGTGACTCATTGCTACAGGACATGTACAAAGGTGCCTATGCCAGACCCTAGGACTTATGTCGACCTTAGAGGGTAAAGGCAAAAAGATTGTCTCTTCAAATCCCCCTTGCCAAATCAGATTGGAGCTTTAAGTATAGTGGCTAAACCTCTAAGAGGATCATTTGAATGAAGCTGATATTTTAATTACTATATAACAGCTAAGTAAAGCTTGAACATCAACTTAAGCTCTTTTAACAAATCCTTAATTACTGTGGCAAAATATTCTGACTAATAATAAAAGTTCATGGTAGGAACCTGGTGGTAATAACTGAAGCACAGACTAGGAAAAGATGCTACTTACTGGCTTTTGTTGCTGGCTCATGTTCAGCCTATTGTAAACAATATAGAAATATCTGGCCCAGGATGGCACTGCCCACAATGGGCACAGGCCAGTAAGGTCTACAATTTGCTCTTTAAGGTCTATCAAGTTCATTTAGGTACTCAAAGTAGAATGGATTTAAACCATGAAAGGCAAAAATGAGTTCTAACATGAAACAAACCCAACATAATAAAATGGCTAAAAGCAGTGCCTTCTAGGACTATCACAAATGAAGGCCATGTCACTTGTCCCCAGATTTTGAATTATAGATTTGAGAAGGAAAAGGAGGGGGCCATTACGCTCACCCAAGTTGTTTACATTTGGACTGTCCCATGTAGTCCCAGGAGTAAAATCTAATTTTCTTAAAAATATTAAAGGTAACATGTGCATAAAGCAGTTTTAGTATGTATAGGTAACTCCATACTTATATATGTCTGTTTCACTTGAGGCTGTAACAAGGCATATAGTACCTGCTAGTTGGAACACAATTTCTTGTATACGCCATAATTATATTATAGAATTCTTAAAAGTGGGGCTGGAGAGATGGCCTAGTGGTTAGGAGCGCCGACCGCTCTTGCAGAGGACCCGGGTTCAATCCCCAGCACCCACATGGCGGCCAAGAACCGTCCAAAACTCCAATTCCAGGAGAACTCCAGTTCCAGGGGAATCCGAGACCCTCTTCTGACCTCCGCGGCATTGCACGACATGGGTGCACAAATCTGCATGCAGACAGTACATTCATACACATACAGAAAAAAAAAAATTAAAAAAGAAAAAAAAAGAATTCTTAAAAGTGAACAGTACTTCATGCATACACTCATAAATAAGGTTCTAATAAATAAATTTGGCAATGGCAGTTTATAAAGGTTGTATTGAGCAGAGGAACATACATTGCTATCAGACAGACAGATCTTAATATGCTGTCTATATTATATAGTTGTTAACATACATACATACATTTATCCACACATTTATACAAGAGATTTTTTATCCTAGTGTTTGTACTGAACAGTCACATAAATTGGAACAAACACCTTTAGAAATATTATTTAAAGCATGCAGCTCTAATTAATTGCACTGCCAGGGCTGAGATGGCTAATACAGTTTCTTTATCATGTCTTGCACCTTTGGTTCTAAAACTATGAACTTATTGAAATATTTTAGCAAGTGATGGAAAACAGAATTATATATATCTAGCTATGACTAAAGTTACAATACAATAATTAAAGAACTGACAATACCAAAGGTATTTAGGCTGCTTCATTGAAGCAAAGAGATTGCAGGGGAAGCCATGCGCCACTCTCCAAGTGCCAGAGTATGAATGAATACAGGAATTTTTTAATTGGTCTCTGGTCAGAGGGAGGGTCGCACAGCTGTCAGAAGCCTGGTTAAATAAGAGAAAAGGAAAAAAAAAATCATCGGTTAGTGAACCCTTAAGGGTCAAAAACCAGGTCTTCAGAGGTCTGGAAACAAGAAAAAAAAAAAAAAAACTGGAAAGGAAATTTTAGTTATAATACCTGTGAAGAAAATAATTTGGACAGATAAGGAATAAAATTTTCAGATAGCCAGTGTAGAAACTTAGGAACCTGGGTTCAAATCAGGACTTTGAAAAATTTTAAGAGGCATGCCAAAAGTAAACTTAATTTAATTTTTTGTTCACAATACATAATGAAAGAAGTTTGAAGTGGCCACTTTGTTTTGACAGAAATTAAAATACAGGAGAACATGGACACATGACAGTTACATGAACCTGAAAGACACATTGGAGAACGGTTGTAAAACACAAACAGGTTGGAAAGACATGTGACTTAATTGTGTCTATTAACTCTGGACAGTGGGAAATCTCTTTTTTTTTTTCTTTTTTTTTCCTAAAATATCATAGGTAAATGTTGGGTTCCAGAATTACTTGATGTCAAGGCACAGAAGGTTCTCAGTTCCATGATCTGATGCACACATAGATCTAAAGTTGTCCATTGTTGTGCAGGGCTGAGGAACCATTAATTTTAGTTGTCACATTTACACAGAATCATTTAGAGTTTAAGACATCTACTCAGGTAAGAACTGCCTATGTGCCTATAGTGTGCTTTGCAGCACAGACTGTGTGTGTGTGTGTGTGTGTGTGTGTGTGTGTGTGTGCACCTGCACAGGGTGGTGGACAGACAGGCCAATCTGGTTTGTGTAGATTACCTGCTAATTTAATGAGAATAAATTGATCTCAGATGCATAGGGTTGTATACAGAAGCAGAAACAAAAATGGATTTTTGAATAAAATGGGATTTATAAAGAAAACCAATGAAATGGAAAAATGCCAAAATCTAAAATAATGCCTTAAAAAAGGTAAAAGTCTTGTAAACAAAATATTAAAAAAAAAGAAAAACAAAACAGCATTTGTTAAAAAGCCAGATGATATAAAAATCTTGAACAAAAGCCTGTAAAAAATTAACTAACCATACAAAAGTAAAAATGGAAAATTGATATTTTAAAACAGGTCTAAAATGGTAAAACAAAACTCTGTTTATGGGGGCTGGAGAGATGGCCTAGCAGATAAGAACACCGGCTGCTCTTGAGGAGGACCGGGGTTTGATCCCCAGCACAACCGTCTTTAACTCCAGTTCCAGGGGAATCAGACACCCTCTTCTGACCTCCGCGGCATTGCACGACATGGGTGCACAAACCTACATGCAGACAGTGCTGGGAGCCAAAGCTGTCAGACATACATGCTCTCAGAAAATTACTAACCTGCTTATCTCATGAGTTCACCAATGCAGTTTACTTACCTCAGGAATTTACAAGCCAGCTTACTTACCTCAGGAATTTGCTTATCTCAGAAATTTACGAGTGCCAAGAATTGTGAGTGCCTGGCACTTCTCCAAATGTACCCTCTCCCTGAACTGTGCCTGCCCCCTTTCCCGCCACAAATTTCCCGCTCCCTTGTCCATATAAACTCTGCACCTAATAAAGACAATGAGACCTCGATCAGATTATAGACCTGGTCTTCTCCTTGTGTTTGGTTTTTTGTCTCTTAATTCAGGTTATTCTCTCCCCGGACCCTAGCTGAAAACCCTGCAGGTCAGGGTGAATACAAATGGCGCCCAGCGTGTGGGGCTTGGGGTACGAGAGCTGACCTGAACGCCGCTCACAACAGAAAGGGCCCTTCACTGAATCGCCACCGATCCGGTGAGTGAAGATTCGCATGGTGATCACTGCAGGAGTAACCCGCCTGTAATACAGATCACGAGGTGAGTATAGAGCGGCGAATTACGCGGTTGGTTTTTCATTGGATCGCCACCCATTAGGTGAGACAGATCCGCATAGTGACCACTGCAGGCACCTGCTTGTAATACAGGTCACGCGATTATAAAAAAAAAAAAAAAAAAATGGGACAAAAAACTCAGTAAACGGAAAATTGTTTACATACAGGGTCAGTGAACCCTCAAAACACAAGGACAGGGTTAAGAAACAGAGTTCAGTAAAAGATCCCTCAGGAAAGAAGGAACTATGGGACAGACATTGGACAAACATGGTTTATTTTTAAGGGGTCTTAAGGAGTCACTCAGGATGCGAGGAATTAGAGTTAAGAAAAAGGACCTTGAGAAATTTTTTGCCTTCATTTTTGATGTTTGCCCTTGGTTCCCCGGAGAAGGAACCATTGATGAAAAAAGATGGTGCCGAGTGAGAGACTGCCTACAGGATTTCTATAAAACCTTTGGTCCAGAAAAAATACCTGTTCAGGCGTTTTCCTATTGAAATTTAATTCATGATGTCCTCAAGGTTTCAAACAAATGGCCAGACCTCCAAGAAGTAGTTAAAGGGAAAAAAGGCTTTAAAAGAACAGTCTCGGCCCCCCTCAGTTTGTGATTCTATTTCCATCTCAATGCAGGATCTGGGAGAGCCCGCCTCTGCAACTGTGCCTCCGACAAACCCCCCCTCCCCGCTGCGCGCCGCTTTGGCTGCATGGAGGAGGAGGCGGCTGTTCAGAGCACATCACTGCTACTGGCTCTGTCCCCAAACGCCCCAGGCAAAGCCTGTCAGCCCCCTTTTTGCTCTCCACTGCTCAACACTCAATCTGACTTAGAAAAAATGACTAGACAAGCCACTGTTCCCTTATTTCAGTTACCCAATCCCATTCCAAAACCACCGAGAAAGATTTTAACGAGGCTATGCCTCCAAACTCTGATAAGGGAGAGACAGAACCAGACAGAAAGACCAGGTAAGTCGATAGCCAGGAAAAAAGAGGAAAATACAAAATCCATCATATTAAGATGCCAGGCAGCAGGCCCTGCTTAACATAACTGTTAGTTAAGGTGAAACAGACATTTAGTAAATCAATCCAACATTTGGTGACTTTGAGTACAAAAGTATTCTAATGGAGTTAACTAAAAAATGTCATATGTCCATGCTAGCTGTCTGTGTGTTAACTGTTCTCTCATGTGTCTGAGATTTGTGTCATGTGCGTTCTTCTGTGTTGGTTTCTGTTAAAAGTGGCCACTTCAAAGTTCTTTCATTCTATATTGTGCACATAAATTAAGTTTACTTTTGGCATGCCTCTTAAACTTTTTCAAAGGCCTAATTTGAACCCGGGTTCCTAAGTTCCTACAAAAAATTCTAAACTGGTTTTCTAAAGGTTTTATTTGTTATCTGTTAAGACTGGATTTAATCTCCAAATTAAACTTTTAAAGTTGCACATATTCTAACTTCAGTTTCCTTTCAAGCTGTTTTACAACAAAGTATGTGAGTTTATGCAATACAACCACTAGGATAAAAATCTCTTACATAAATGTATAGATAAATTGCGTATCTATGTGGGTGATACTGTTAACAGCTCTGTAACAACATATTAAAAATCTATCAGACCATTGATGGACAGTATATGATGTTTTCTCCAATGTGTGTATATCTATATATGATAACAATGTATGTCTGTGCCTCTGTTCAGTACAACTTTTATAAATTGCCATCACCAAAACTAAGTTCTAAAACCTTGTGTATAAGTGTGAACATAAAGTACTGATCACTTTTAAAGACTATTTTACACTTAAAGTAAAACATACCTTTTGTTTTCCTTAGATGTGTTACAGATCTAGTCTTTAATTTCTTGTATGTTTATTGTAACTTCCTGTTGGTACATTAGCTTCTATAACACTGCTATATATTTATTATACTTGACACGTCACTTTTAACATTTTTAAGAAAAATTAGGTTTCATTTCTAGAGACCACATGAGAACAGCCCAAGTGAAACCAATTCTGGTGAGCTTGATAGATTGTTGTTAATTATTATTAGTAATCGTTATTGATGGTTACAGTTATTGTTATTGGATATAATTATTAATAACAATTGATAAAAATGCAGTCAAATGGCAAATTATTCATTGTTGGCTATTATTGACAATTATTAATGATAATTATTAGTGATTACTGTGACTAATAATGGTTAATAGTAATTATTGATAATAATAATTAATAATGCTTATAGTTGTTATAATTATAAATAATTATTATTCTTCCAAAGTCCTTAATAGTAAGACAACATGGAACATTCCAAGACTACAAACAACTTTGACCTGTCTACTTTAATATGGATTTTTTTCTCTTACAGGTCAACCTAACAAATCTTTCTTATGTATGTGTGTATGTATGTATGTGCGCGCACACGTGTGTATGGATGAGTGTACTTTTTGTGTTCTAAGTATATTATGTTAACAGACATGATAAAATAAAAACATTGCCTCTAAGCTGGAACTGGCCCTTCCATCTTAAGACGCAAATTTATATTAATCAGCCAAAACATAGTTCAATTTCAACAAAGGTTATGGGTTATCTATCAAAAAATTTAAAATAATAAATCTACACTGGTTACACTCTTTCAACATCTAAAACAAAGATGCAACCAGATTTTCAGTGTATTAAAGTGTTAATAAGTTTTTGGATATTTGAAAATAAAAAATAAAAGGTATAAAAAAAATTTATTAAGAACTAGATATTAAAAAATCTTTAAAGTAGGCTTTCATGCCAGGCCTAGAAAAGGCCAAGAACTTGGAAAAAGACAGCTATTATAATCCACCTTGTAAGGTTTACAGTTTAAAATGGTAATACATTTAAACTAATTGGAAAAATAAGATGTTAATTGTTTTATTTGTAATCTGTATTGAATTTCCAACAATGGCTTTGGGGTTAAGGCACACAAATGGTCTCTGTATTTTCCTGTGTTATACAGTATCACCTTATAACATTTTTCCTTTACTTGTAGGATAATTTAAAGAAATTAAGTCTGAGTTCACTTCCCAAATAAGCATACAGTCAATGATAAACTGATTTGATGAAAACTTACACCTTGGTTCCTGTTTATGGGTATTTGTAATACAATTTAGTCATCTATTGATCAAAAAAGAGGGAGGTGGTATAATATTCCCTCTATATTCCAAACTTTTTGATAAATTTTTAATTTTAAAATCTTGAAACTAACAATGGAAGGAGATTTGTATGTTCTCACAGGTAAAAACACCAACCTAAATGCCTGAAAATACACAATCTTTGACTGCAAGATGGACTGAGAAATGCCAGCAGAGAGGCTGACCCATCTGAACATTAAAGAAAAAGAAACCTCAGATTGCCTGAGTCACAGACACTGAACATCTCTCTAAATTCTATTTGGGATAACTGTTTATAATGTGATCTAATGAAGTTTACCTTCCAGATGCTGAGAAACCTTTCTACCTCTCACCTTTATATAAAAAAGAAAAATATGATGGTAATAAAGTCATTCCCCAACTGTAAATTAGAACCAACTGCTATAATGGTAAATGCTTATAAAACAGGTATAACTACCTTCTTTAATTGATTGATAGACATAAAAACTGTACAAAGATAATACTCTATCTAGAGCCAAATATAAATGTAATTTATAAGTGGTACAATTGAGCACAATATGTTAATACAGAAAAGCCCTGATGGCAACAATGGATTGTTCTGCCAAGGAGATGTTGGCTGGGGGATCCAAGCCCCCCAAATTATAAAGGCCCTTGCCTATAAAAAATGGGATATCTGCAAGGAGAAAGGTGGTAAGTCCCTGTTGTCGAAGACCTGGTGTAAGCATGAAAAAATATTTTGAGACATCACTTGCTAATGTGCAGTTGGCCGCTGAAATGCCAGAGAGCATTACCAAAGGCCACTAATGTGATAAAGCAAAATATTGGTCTCCTTGAATCAAGCAAGACTCCTGTGTCAGTATCAGCTACACCTCAACTGCCTGGAGATACTGTGCAACAGTGGCAGCCATGTGTCTATACATATCCCAAATCTAATTGGCTATTAGCTCTCTCCTTGGAGGAATAATTCATGGCTGATGCCATAAGCTTATGTCCTCTAGTGGTTAGGAGATTATATGAGCCACAATAAAAACTTGTCATCTTTTATAGAAAAACCACAGCTTGTGGATTAACATACCATCCAAACATCTGTGTCTATGCTCACAGCTTAGCTTGCCATAATAATATTGTTTAAATGCCTGTACATCTAATTGCTTGTGCTTTGTTAATAGGACTAAAAAGGTACCCTGGATAAGCTGTCAACCCATGAAGGGAAACAACCTGACTAGAGTCAAAAATTACATCCCCAGAGAAAACACTGCTTTGCTTCTCACCCACTGTGCCCCTCCCCTCTCCCAAAGCCTAGGGAACAACTTGCGGAAGAGGAGGCGTGGTAGAATGTAAGGGCTGCGGAGAGACTGGGGTGAATTGTGAGACTACAACAATATGGACTGGACTCTTAATTGATCAACATGCTTCTTGCATACAAGCTTCTCCAATTAGACTATGGGAACCTTGGGTTGTTCAACATATAAACATAGATACTTGCAAATTGGTTTTACATGAATGTTACATTCATTGCTTATACTTGACAATCAGCTTACTTCATGGTTGGGATTCTTGAATATTAATTGGCCTTAGTGAAAAAATAAAGTTTACAGCCCAATTTATTAAAACCCACCTTTACAAGTGGGGCTCCCCCTCTTTTTGTATAAAAGAAGGGAGGAGATGCTGGGAGCCAAAGCTGTCAGACATACATGCTCTCAGAAAATTACTAACCTGCTTATCTCATGAGTTCACCAACGCAGTTTACTTACCTCAGGAATTTACAAGCCAGCTTACTTACCTCAGGAATTTGCTTATCTCAGAAATTTACGAGTGCCAAGAATTGTGAGTGCCTGGCACTTCTCCAAATGTACCCTCTCCCTGAACTGTGCCTGCCCCCTTTCCCGCCACAAATTTCCCGCTCCCTTGTCCATATAAACTCTGCAACCAATAAAGACAATGAGACCTCGATCAGAATATAGACCTGGTCTTCTCCTTGTGTTTGGTTTTTTGTCTCTTAATTCAGGTTATTCTCTCCCCGGACCCTAGCTGAAAACCCTGCAGGTCAGGGTGAATACAAGACAGTATACTCATACAAAAATAAAAAAAAATTAAAAAGAAAAGAAAAAAATCTCTGTTAAGGTACCAGGGAAATGGTAAACATAGCTAAGATGACTGCTTTTAGGTGGTCACGATGGCGGCTGAGGAGAGGGTGCAGTTTCTGTACAGTGGAAGTGGTAAACATAGGTAAGGTGGCAGCTGTGAAGGAGTGGGTATGGTTTAGCATAGCTACCATGGAAATGGGTCATTTGCAGACACAGTCTCCTCCACCCATTCTTATTTGAATGTGCAGCGGGAAAAGCCATAGTAAAAAAAAAAAAAGAAAAAGGAGGAGAATTAAAGCCTGGATTTAGGGTGCAGACCTTACTGGAGAAATCTGCTAAGGTTGCAGGCAGGCTGGGAGAGAGGGAGAGACAGATATCAGAGCACGTGGGATGGAGGAGGGAAGCAAAACAGCGCAGAGCAGGAAAATTCAGCCTTAGAAGTACTTTTGAGTATTAAGGACTCAACCTTTCTTAAACTCAGAAGTACAGACGGGACCTACATGCCTGTGGGCTCAGCATTCTGAGGACACAGGGGAGGTTAATTAAACTAGACCATAGTCTGTAGTTTCAGCATCCTGCGACTGCAGAAAGGGTTTGGAGCGTGGCAGATGTGTGAACCCAAGGAGATAGTCTGCAAATCTCAGTAGGTTCGAAATGGCAGTGGTGGGCTAAGGCTGAGAACAAAAGCAGAGAGAAGAGAGAGAATCCCCTAGAGGTAGAAGTGGGGAGAGAGAGAGGGAGGGAAGGAGGAAGAGTGGGAGATCAGAGGGAGAATGGTGCCTCATTGTGAAATGTGGAAGATTTCCTGGAGAAATATACTTCTGGTAGTTTTTCCAGGGATTTAAAAAAAAAAAAAAAAAAAAAAGGTTAGGTGGTTCTTTTCAGCGGGAGAGCCAATGAGTGCTCCATATGATCAAAAACATCTCGACCTCTGACAGAGTCACAGCACCATTATGTTAGGTTATAAAGGCACACACCCCCAGATAAAAAGGCACGTGAGACTTATGTCACTCTGGGAACATAGTTTGCTTCCACTGGAACTGCCAGGGCGGGCTACCTGTTGGCACGTGGTAGAATAGCAGCAGGAGCAGCCCGATGGCGACTGAGGCCCACCCATTTATAGCCATGGGGGGGGACCTCAGGTACCAGGGAAGAGGTCAGAAGATTGACAACCTCTGGAGGAAGTGGACATCTGGGTGTCCCTTGAAATTTTGGGAAGCTCAGACCTAACACTAAGGAGTTTTCTGCTCATAGAAAGCTACAACTCAAAAAAAAAAAAAAAAGCTGATAATGTGAATGAAGGGGTCCAAGGTGCAGATATTTGGTAAATGAAATCCTAAATACCTATTGTCATACACCTGGAGAGAGAGATCAGTAGCTTCTGATGATTGTTCAGTGCATCTATCACAGAGATCCATCAAGATCAAAGAGTGATGAGACCACTACAAAGGAGTAATTCTTCTGAATTAGGTCACAATGGATACTAAGAAAGCTAAAAGAGTTCAATGAACAAAAGAGTTAATTAAACAAATAGCAGGAACGAATGACTTGAGAATTGTGAGATCTGCTCTTTACTATAATTGAAATCTTATTTTCTGCTTAGAGTTGTAGTAGGTAGAAATGTAGTATAGTAAGTATCGAAGAGGATCAATCATATCATTCATCTATGTGGTTAATAAATTCTATAATATTAAATAAATATATGTAATACTAAAATATATCCCAAAGGATAAATGGATGATGAATACATTTAAATTATATATATAGATATATATATATAATATTATATTCCCAAAGAAGAAATGGATCTAAATCCATTTAAAATGTAAATTACCAGCATCATTTTCTGTTTTTCAAGGATGCTTGAAAAACAAACATATAAATTAGTTATCTCATTATGTGTGATTTAGCAAGTTGTGCAGTGATGCTGGGAATTACTGATGTTAGATAGCTGATGGTTAAAAGGCATTTGAGCATGAAATTTCTTTATTTTTTTCAAAGCCAATGTTTTATTGAAGCTCTGTGCATTTCATACAAAATTACATTACAAATCAAATCCAGACCTTTGCCCCCCCCACCAGAGCTCATGCAGTCTGCCAAACATGTTTTTCATCTTTTTCTCAGTCTCTCTCAAAATTCTCTATGCAGAAGTTCACTGTTTTGAGCAGAATTTCACCATTTCGGTCAGTTCTTTGGCACAGTCTTTTCTGTTGTTGTTGTTGTTGTTGTTGTTGTTGTTGTTATTGTTGTTCCTTCCAATATGCATCACCCAAGTATGCATATGTCATAGGTTTTAGCATCTTCAGCTTATGATTTTTTTCCCATTAGACTGAAAGATGTCATGTTTGAAGTTTCCTCCTTGGCAAGCCCAAACCACCATCAGTTCTACCCTTCTGTTCCAAACTGGGGTTTTTCCTTCCCATGGTCACCAAATGAAGTTCAGTAATCCCTGCATCCTATCTTGATCTTCCCGTACTGATCTCCATGATTCAGCCTGGATAGTCCAAAAATGGCAGTGCATACTCTGAAGAAGCATAAACTCCAGTAGCTCAGTTCACAAGTTGGATGTCTCAGCAGTCCCCATCTGGCACTGAAGGTTTGGAGGATTCTTGGAGAGACATGAGTCATCAGACCATATTGGAAGGCTGAAAAGCTGTGTCTTCTCATGTCTTTGAAGGATGGCAAAAACAGTGGCAGCCATAGTGTAGCTGCACTTTCCAGTAATACAGGCAAAACAACTGTGTGTGTGTGTGTGTGTGTGTGTGTGTGTGTGTTTTGTCTTTTTACTAAGATCACAATTGTACCTGAAGTACAATTTCTCAGAAATTACTATTTATTTCTGGTTATACTTTCCTTTTGGATGTTTAAGGCCACACAGTTAGCCCAGATTAACCAAGGTTTCTGTTTTCTCAAGGTCAGATGAGGATCTGGTCTTCAAGGGTCACTCAAGTTTTTTGAGGGGGGGAGCCCCTGGTTCCTTTTGGCTTTTCAATCATCAGTTCCATCCACTCAAGGACAAAGTTAGGTCTCCCTAGACCAGGCTTCCCTTTTTGAAGCATGAACAGACTTTCCTCTTTATAGACTGGAGACTGGCTGAAGTCCCATTAGTGGATCTCTAAGACCTCTCTGCACAGGAAGACTGGTGACTCAACATTTGCAGGACATTTCAAGAGATGCCCCCATGAAAAGATGGAGCAGAGAGCTGAACAGAGACTTCACAAGTGAGGAATTAGAGATGGCTGAAAAACAGCTTAAAAAGTGTTCATTGTCGCTAATAATTAAGGAAATGGAAATTAAAACCAATTTAAGATGTCATCTCACTCCGATAAGACTGGCTAGGATCAAGAAAACAAATGATACCAAGTGCTAGAGAGGTTGTGGGGAAAGGGGAACACTCATACCCTGCTGGTAGTAATGTAAACTCTTACAGCCACCATGGAAAGCAGTGTGGAGAACCCTTGGAAGACTCAAAATGAGCTTGCCACCTGAACCAGTCATACCACTCCTGGGTATATACCCACAGGACTCATCTTACTGCAGAGATACATGCACAGCCATGTTTATTGCAGCTCTCTTCACAATAGCAAAAAGCTAGAACCAACCCAAGTGCCCCTCAACTGACCAGTGGATAGAGAAAATGTGGTTCACTTGCACAATGGAGTTCTATGCAGCGGTAAAGAAAGATGACATCAAGAGCTATGCAGGTAAATGGATGGAACTAGATATCATGTTAAATGAAGTAACACAGTCCCAGTAAAACAAACGACGAATGGTATCCTTCATCTGTGGATGCTAGCACCAACTACCTAGTTGTAAGGCAAACTGAAGAATGTTAATGTGATCTGAAAACAACTGTGCTCTTATACTGTGGATCACTTAACAGGTTCTAGAACTAAGCTACTATTTATTTTCAGAGTTAGGAAGTTTTGGCATATGGATGAAGGATATGCATGTATATTTTAGATTAATATAAGATCAAAGGAATGTGGAAAAACTAGTTTGTAATGACATTATGCCTAACCACAATATTTATTTTATGGAAGTGCTTCTTAGTATTTCTTATACAAGGCTGCTTGAGCTTTTGTCCAAGCATTTTCTAAAATATTATAGTTAAAAGTATCAGGCTGGTGTAACTTAACCTTTCTGGATGCTTAACGACCATACTTAATGCCCATACCTATTTGGCTGAAGGTCTTAAGGAATAACTTTATTCCTTGCCCTCAGAGTTCAACTAAGTCCCAGGGGAAATTTCTTTAAAAGCACCTGCTAGCATGATAGGGAACTCCAAAACAAGAACAGAAGTATCTGGAAGCATAATAAAACAGTAAAGCCTCTTTCACAGTTGCAACATTTTTGTACTAGCATTTGACATATTCTATATTTCTCCTGCCAAATCTTGTAGGTATTATAATTACAAGGATTCTCCATTCCATGAACTTTTCTTTCTTGTTGTCTTTGAAATATGGGCTCATTTGCCCAGGATAAACCCTTGAATCTATGGATTTTCCATCAACTTAGGAGACTCACTGAGTAGTGCACAATTTTTACTTGTAATAAAGGTTAAAAATCTTGGGAAGAGGAGATTGTAATCTGAAGTATGAACCAGAACTCTTTTTTTTATTTTATTTATTTATTTATTTATTTATTTATTTATTTATTTATTTATTTTTTTTTTTGGTCTTTTCGAGACAGGGTCTCCCTGTAGCCCCAGCTGTCCTGGAACTCACTCTGTAGACCAGGCTGGCCTTGAACTCACAAAGATCCGCCTGCCTCTGCCTCCCAAGTGCTAGGATTAAAGTCGTGTGGATGAATGTACTGTCTGCCTGTAGGTTTGTGCACCTGTCCTGCAATGCCTCAGAGGTCAGAAGAGGGTGTTGGATTCCCCTGGAACTGGAGTTCTCCTGGAATTGGAGTTACAGAGGGTTCTCAGCCACCAGGTGGGTGCTGGGGATTGAACCCGGGTCCTCTGCAAGAGCAGTCAGCACTCTTAACTTCTAGGCCATCTCTCCAGCCCTGAACCAAAACTCTTTTATACGTATATGGGAGCTCTAAGCCTTCAATCTGGTTCAAATTTTTTTTTCAGTTCAGCTTTTTTTTACATCTCATACAACAGTTATAAACCAAATTTGGATCCCCCAATGCAACCTTATATATTCTACCATATATGTTAAGTCTTTTCCAGTTAAGCATTTGTACCTGGATGCCCTCATGTGCCAGCCAATTAATCCCCTAGAGTCTAGATAGCCTGTCTGGAAATCATAAGGTCTTCTCTCCTTCTCCCTGTAGCAATCAGCTTGCAACATTTCCCAGACTAATGCTGGCCCAGAGTCTATTTCCCCCATTCCACTCTCGGCCCCTGTCTGACTAAGATAGCATGGGTCCTGTGTTTGATGCTATCATTGCTGCAAGTTTACGTGTGCAAGCTTCTAGTGGCCTGAAAGCCTCTGCTTCCCTGCCTTCCTCATTCAACTCTGGCTCTTACCATCTTTCTGCCCCCTCTTCTTCAATAGTTCCAGGGCTGAGGGTGGGTGAGTTTTAATACAAAAGTTCTATCCAGGGATATACATTCTGCAGTCTCTTATTCTTTAAAACATCCAGTTGTGGCCTTCAATGTGCATCAAATTCTGTTGTATAAGAAAGCTTCATTGTAAGAGCTGAAGGATGAACTATTTGTTTCCCTCCCCTCTATTTCTGTCTAAATCTTTAAAGAGGCAAGAGATTGCTGCTGCTGCAGATACTTGCTAATGTTTTAATAATTTTAAGCTATACACTTGCCTCTTTGCAAGACCAGTAGCTTGCAGATAATGTATTGATCACCGTGTCTTTAATTTTTATGTGCATATAGGCATACATGTACACAGATATTTAAATATCTTCTTTCAAAGTTACAAAATAGAAAAAAAAAATCCATGTCCAGTGCCGATTTATGTAAAAGGAATCTGAGTCTAGCCTGAAGGGAGTCAGAAAGAGCCAACTAATGGAATGACATGTAGCTTTGACCTGAAAGTTAGAATAAATCTAGCCATAGTTAAATGAACTAGAAAAACAAAATATGTTCATGTTCACAATGATATAGTGGTCAAGCAAGTGTTCCCACATACAGAAGGCTTTGAGAGACAGGCCTGAGCCCTCGAGTGCCCTGAGAGAGCAAATGCTTCTCTCAGATGTAGATCGTGAGTGCAGTGAAAATTTACCATAAATATGCAGAGTGGATAACTTTGGTACTGAATCATAAATCCTCACATCATGTGTTAATATTAGGTACAACACAACTTTTGCAGTAATGCAAGTTATTCTTTATTATTACCTTACTCAGAGGGAGGCCTGGCTATGAGAAAAGTTTTTTTAATTGGTTGGTTTTCCACATCTTGTAACATGCACTTTTAAACACATACTCTTTAGCAGCATAACTGACATTTTGCAATGCTTGTGGAGCCTCTGTTGTAATGAGATACAGGGGATATTTTTCAAGGATGGAGTGGATCCTGCTGAAGATTTACATTTGGTTTGCTAAATAATTAAATAAGAACAGAATTTCTCAAGTTAACTCAAGGTCTCATGTCTGATGAAATACCAGTTAGGAAAGACAGCACTGTGATGATTAAGTCTGGATGGATCTGATTATCTGCAAAACTGATACTTGTTTACAGTAGTTGTTCTCAAGTTGGCATCCTGTAACCAACAGTCTCAGCATCACCTGGGAGCTTGTTAAAAATGAAAATACTTAGGGCTTACCACAGTTTTACCAAATCAGAGACTCTGTGAGTGGACCCAGGACTCTGCTTTATAAACCTTTGAGCTGATCCTGAACAATGTTACATTTTGAACACAGTTACTACTTCTTACTTTAACTTGTCTCTAAGTAGGAACTGCACAAAATGAAACCATAGTATAATGTATACTATTCTAATGATACAGACATATATGTATATGTATATATATATATATGTATATACAGGTACACACATATACATGAAGAGTATATGCATATACTTTTTACTCGGATTGACTGGAAATGGTATTTTCTCCTATAATTTTGGAGGCTTCTTGAGAATTCTCAAGATCTGGTATCTTCAAGATCCTCTGAAGACCCGAGAAAGCTGATGACATTGTCTGAGGATCCGTGAGCCAGAAGCACTAGGGACTAGATTGCTTTCCCAGAACAAACAATTAGGCAAAAAGATGGCAGACCCAAACCTTTTCTATCATTTTACTATAGTTAGACCCAGAAGAATAATATTACCTATATTAAAGCTGAATTTTGCTTTTACACACTCTACCAATTTTTTTAAAATGATTTAATTCTATGTGCATGAGTATATTGCCTACAGGTCTGTAAGTGCACCTGCACCATCTCTCCAGCACTCACATTTCACCAATTTAAATACCAATGTTTTTGAGGAAGAATTACCTTACAAGCACACCCAGAAAAGTTGATTGAGTCTTCTTCCTTGACCCAGTCTTACATGTAAAATTAACCATCACAGTGTACTGGACATTGGTAACAAAACTCAAGGTTGTATGGTTTTGCATCTGCTAGTAGCCTTTTCTTCTTATTGCCTATGAAGTGTGGTAGAATTCATGGTTGTCTTATCCCCTTGGACATCACCCCTTCGTTATCCCTTGGCCACATGGCTTACATCCTGGAGTCTAATTCTTGAAGCTAAGTATTAAATCTTCATTGTTAAGTACTTATCTATGGTCTTAAATTATATGAGCAGTTTTGATTGTCAATTAGAATTTTTCTTTTTTAATATTTTTTAAAAACTCTATATTGTCTGTATATATTTTATTTTTAAATTTTATTTATTAATTATTTTTTATGTGTATGAGTGTACTGTCTGCATGTAGGTTGGTGCACCCATGTCATGCAATGCCATGGAGGTCAGAAGAGGGCGTCGGATTCCCCTGGAAATGGAGTTAAAGACGGTTCTTAGCTGCTGCATGGGTGCTGGGAATTGAACCCAGGTCCTCTGCAGGAGCAGTTGGTGCTCTTAAACGCTGAGCCATTTCTCCAGCCCCATTAATTAGAATTTAATCTTCATTAGAAATATTTTATTCTTCTGTTACTCATTAAGGACTCCCCCCCCCCAAAAAAAAAAAAAAAAAAAAACAGAGTACCTACCCTGAGGACCAGATCCTGAACTGATCTTAAGAAAACAGAAACCTTGGTTATCTGGGCTGTGTGGCCTTAAGCATCCATAAGGAAAGTACAATCAGACACAGATAATCAGTACGACCTGAGAAATTGTACTTCTGATATAAAACTTGAGATCTTAGTAAAAAGACAAAAAGAAAAAAAGAGAGAGCACTTTTGTTTGGCCTGTCTTCAATTCTTACGGCAAGTGCTCTACTCTGTGGCTGCCACAGCTTTTGCCATTCTTCAAAGACATAGACACAGCTTTTTTTTTTTTTTTTTTTTTTTTTTTTTTTTTTTTTTTTTTTTTTTGTCTTTTTGAGACAGGGTCTCCCTGTACTCTCAGCTGCTGTCCTGGAACTCACTCTGTAGACCAGGCTGGCCTGAACTCACAGAGAACCGTGCCTCTGCTCCCAAGTGCTAGGATTAAGGCATGCGCCAGCCACCACGCCGGCATTTATTTATTTCTTGTATGTGTATCAATGTACTGTCTGCATGCAAGTCTGTGCACCCGTGTCGTGCAATGCCGCGGAGGTCAGAAGAGGGTGTCGGATTCCCCGGGAACTGAGTTTCATCTGGAATTGGAGTTTCAGACGGTTCTCAGCCGCCATGGGGGTGCTGGGGATCGAACCCGGGTCCTCTGTAAGAGTGGTCGGCGCTCTTAACTGCTAGGCCATCTCTCCAGCCCCAAGACACAGCTTTTTAACCCTCCAATACAGACAGAAGACTCATGTCTCTCCAGGAATCCTCCAAACCTTCATACCCAGCTTGTGGACTGAGCAGCTATTGGGATTTCAGCCTCCTCAGAGTATAGACTGCCATTGTTGGACTACCCAGGCTATATCATGGAGACCAGTACAGAAAGATCAAAGCAGGACATGTGCTTACTGGACCTCATTTGGGGGACCATGGGAGGGAAAGACCCCAGTGTGGAGCAGGAGGGCAGGATTGATGGTTGTTTAGCTTGCCAAGGAGGAACTTTGAGCACTTCCTTAAGGAAAACAAGACATCTTTTAGCAAAAAAGAAAATCTGCCAATTCAGGATATATATATATAATATATATATATATATATATATATATATATGCAATACAAGTTAGAGAGAGCAACAACACCAAAACCAAAAGAACTGGAATAAAAACTCTGGAAAGACTCAGAAAAAGATGCAGGACATGCATGTATGGCAGAGTGCAGGGACTCAGGTGGGGTGGGGGGCATGGAAAGGGAAGGGAAGTGACTCTAAATTCGATTGAGAAATGATGTATGATGTATGGAAAAAGTTTAATAACAATAAAAATAATAAATAAAAATAATGATTACCTAAGCCAAAAATTGATATTTTTAAATGACTGAAATAAATTTCCCATTATTCATCTGACTCACATCTCTGATTCATTTGCAAGCTTTCCAAATTTCATGAAAACCCCCACTCCAGACATCTGCTTTCCACATACGGTTTTGAAAGTCCTTAACTCTTCAGCTTTCTTCACATGCTTCTCTGTTTTCTTTTTCATCTTTTGCGTATTCAGTTCTTTTACTACTTGTTCCTGGGTAACTTCCACAATGGCTACTATACCCTACATTATGAATAATAAAAATGTTAATAATTTAGTTGTGCTTATCTTTTCCAAAACGTGTTCTATATTTATTATTTTACTTTAATTATATGAATGTGTTGCCTGAATGTCTGTAAGTGCACCTGTGTTGTACAGTGCCAGAGAAAGTCAGAACAGGGTATGGCCTCCCCTGGGACACGAGTTACAGATTATTGTCAGCTGCATGTGGTTTGGGGAAGTGAACTGAGGTCATCGCAGGAACAGCCAGTGCTCTTAATTGTTAAGCCAATCTTTCAAGACCCTCCTTATCTTTTTTTTTTTTTTAATAAAGAAGTGTTCATGTTGTTTCTAATTTTAGCTTTAGACTATTTCATTTAATTCTACTGTGATTATTGTTTCTTCCTTTCCACTCATTTTGGGTTTAGATTGTACTTTGCTTACTTAAAGTGGAAGCAGGACTAGAATGCAAAGGGATAAATGTACTGTTTTAATGTAGGTATTTATTGCAATAAACTTCACATTTAGAATTAGTTTGTTATATCTCGCAGGGTTTGATATGTTGTGTTTTGATGTCATTGTGGGAAGAACAGACCTTTGAAGTGATTCTAACTTCATAGATTTGTTGAAATTTGTTTTGTGAACTAATATTTGATCTATCCTTGATCATATTGGTTGTGCTTCTCAACAAATTGACTTCTTGCAGCATTTGGGTGTCTTGTTTTGTGTACATCTATGTAGGTCCATTTGTTATACAACATATTTTAATCTTATTCATTTTCTTTTTTTTTTTTTTTTTTTTTTTTTTTGGTCTTTTCAAGACAGGGTCTCCCTGTAGCCCCAGCTGTCCTGGAACTCACTCTGTAGACTAGGCTGGTCTTGAACCCACAAAGATCCACCTGCCTCTGCCTCCCAAGTGCTAGGATTAAAGTTGTGCACCACCACGCCTGGTTTTCTTACTAAATTTCAAGTAATGTGCATTAATGTGAAAATGTGCTGTCAATAAATATTATTCTTCATATTAAGAACTTTTACAATAACATCTAAACCCATTTTAAAAAAGGAAAACTTGATTCTATAAGTTTATTGTTAAAACTAACACTAGCATAAAAATAACTCTAAATTTTAATTATTGGGGTAGCTGGATTTGATAAAATAATTTAAAAAACCCTGCATTATTTGACTGAATTATATATATATATATATATATATATATGTATGAAAAACATTAATGTCAAAGATATGAATGTAGAAGTGATTCCAAGGAAACTATTGTCCTCAAGACTCTTAGTTTCTCCTGAGGGACAAGAGCAGGAACTATTAAGAGGCACACAATGTAAACTGCTAAAGTTAATAAATGAAAAGGAAATGCTTGGCAGTTCCTCTGAGGAAAAGAAATTAATTTTCACAGAGATGCCTGGTCCCATTTAATACCATAAGTGACATTTGGCTCAAGTCACAGCCAAAGGAAGATTTAATTAGTTAGAAGTAGGAAAGGAGGTAACTAACTCCAGGGTAGGAGTGAAATGTGAGGCAAAGCCCAGAGTCAAACAAGTGCAAGACTGTGCACAAAGCCATTTGTAACAGCATATGTGGTTTGTAGCATGAAATGAGGCTCGAATTAATGGTTGGAATCAATTAAGTCAGAATACCACTCAATTAAACACGAGTGCGAACACAGCTGTGGGAATGACCGCTTTTGCTTTGTTTACTTTCTTTATGTTGTTATTTTATAATTGATCAATATTTGATTTTTTTACTATTCTACACACTATTTGCATTGCATTGTGATGCATACTCGAAATTTTTCCTCCACTTCCTCTGCACAATGAGTAGACACATACAGAATTTTGTTGCAGTTTTCTTCAAACATTTACCCCGCAATGTTCTATTCTGGAGTTGATTGTATAATAATAAACAAAAGAGAAAAAGTTCATATCCATACCAATTTTAAGTTTCTGAGGGAAAATACAACATAATCTCCCACTTATATAGCATATGAAGAAGAGATAAATTCTACAAATTAAAAGGCAAGGGTATCTAGAGGGAAGGAGGCCTCTGTTATTTGCAAGTGTTTAAGTCCAGCCTCACTGAGGAGAAGCAGTTGGTCAGGTTCCCATCTAACTGTCTCTGTGTAGCCAGAGACCATGTAAATTTGTCTACAGCCATACCACACTTAACATGCCAATCATGTATGATCTCAGATGCTAAGGAGGGCTGCGTGGGTTGGAATTTGGATGGGAGAAGATGCAAATTGAGTGACATAGAAATGAGCCAGGGATGCTCAGGGACCAGAGAAAAAGAGTGCAAGATTTCTTCAGTGTGAGAGCTAAGGTCTTCCAGGATATCACACATCTCCCAGCGACTAAATGAAAAAGTATTTTGCAGTGGGGGAGGGGACTTGGATTTTATTTTGGAGAATAAAACAATACATGAGAGATTTTTAAAAGTCTAATAACTCTTAATTGCATGTGGACAATATTGTTTCTGTTCTGTGGAGAATAAGCTTCATATAAGTGAAACCAAGTATAAAGATGCTATAGAAGAAATCCATGTGAAAAATTACCAAGAGGGTGAAGAGCTTATGTTACTGTAGTAGAGAACTGGCTGGATTTCACCCATTCACATTGTACATGTGTAATTTTTTTTTTTATACATGGATCAAAAAGGACACTTATGAAATGAGTAGCAAGGACTGGGTAATGATTTTGTGATCAAATGGCCTGAAGGAATGGAGGTGTTGTTTACTTGTAAGTGAATATATTGGAGGAACAGATAAAGAACAGAATTAGGATTTTTGTTTGAAAAGACCTCCAGATAGTGCATGGGAATATGGTGATTTCAGATGATTAACTATTGTAGAAATCTTAAGCTGAAGGAGAGCTGAAGTTGGAGCTTGGGGTGGAGGCGTAGGTATCAGTGAGCAGAGAGTGTTTGTAGACTGACACTTAGAGCTCATACGAAACAGCATAAAAAAGCAACTGGCAGGCACTGAGAATTGGACTTAGAAGATTCTTATGTTCAGGAAATAAAAATTCCAATATTAGATCCATAAAAAGAAAAACTACTACAGAAGGAAAACTAAGAAGACAACCTTAGAAAAGGAAAAAAAAATGTTTCAAGGAGAAATAAGTGAACAGCTATGCCATACACTAATAAATCAAATAGTGTGAAGACTCGAAATTTATTGGATTCAAATAGGGAGTCACTGGTGAAAATTATTAGGACCGTCTGAGCAGAAGAATTGTTTACTTTGTAATATTTTGGAAAGATAACAGTATTTCATATGAAAAAATGAAAAGCAATTAGTATATATTTTCAATGATTTAATATCTAAGTAATTCAAAACATTTTATGCATAGTTGAGATAATAATGTATGAGAAAAAAGCTTAAAGGAAAGACAATAACAAAAAATATATCAAAACACCCCATGTGAATACTGTTTCCAAACAGATATAGCCACGGGTGTTCTAAATGTGTCTCCTGAATGTTTTGCCATGGGGACTATGTGTAACTTTCAAGAGGGAGAGGAGAGGAGGATCACAGCACATGTCAAGCAGTTCTAGGAGGTTAACTTAAAAGCCCTTACTAACTTGGGATCCTATCACTACTCAAAAGGTGACTGAGAAAATAAATTGACACCCACAAATAGATAAATGTGTGACCTTTACAGTTGTTAGCTGTGGTGGAAGTAGAAATACAGGAATTAAAATTTTGTTTTCTTTAATTTTGGTTTTGCCTTTTATTTTGATATGGGGTCTTCATGTAACACCAGCTGGCCTGAAAGTCACAATTTAAAATAAAGCATATAGGCTTGGATCTCACAGAGATCTGCCTGCCTCTCCCTCCTCAGTGCTGGGATTAATAGTGTGAATCATCAAACCAGGCTAGGAATGGAACACTTAAAATGCAAGTCCTTTTTCACACAGTTTGTGTCCTGATTACACTTCACTCTTATTCAGTATGTAAATGGAAAATTGCATTTGCAAACAGATGCAAATTCTTTTTTCTCATGCTAATGGGAGCTAACCCATGGATCTTTCCATCCAGGAGTCACAAGAACTTAGTCTCTGGGGTCTTTTATAACCCTGTGACAAACGCAAGCAAAGAACATATAACAAACACTATAGCACTTAAATGATAATCAAATAAGTGGTTTACAGGTCACATGCAATTACAAAGGCTACAGGAATGTGACATCCAGGTTAAACAAAGAAGACTGCTATCCTGGGTGACCACAGGAGGCAGAGGGGAAGGCTCCAGAATGCCCCCCCCCATTGTCTTTGACATTCCAGGGTCTTTTTTTTTTCCCTTTACTTTCATAAATATTTACACATGTTCCTACTAGCTCTTTATAATGGATTCTACAGCTTTCCGTACATACAACCTTACTATTACAATTTCTTCAATCACTAATATATGTGATAAGTGTAAGGTCTTAGCCCACCTAAGTCAGGAATTCCAGGAAACCAATTGAGACAGAAGTCATGAGAAATAATTACCCTGGGCTGTGCTCCTGCAGTCCAAGAAAAGTTGCTGCAATCACACCTCACCAGAGACCAGATCCAGGCCTCGGTCTCTCTGGAGATGCTCCTACTGATACCAGTCACAGGTCTCAGTTTCCCTGGAGATGCTTCTACTGATACCAGCTGCAGACCCACCTATGCCCATTCCCCCACCCCTTTGCCCCCACTTCCTTGTAAATTCACTTCCTTGTGTGCTTGGGTATAAAATTACCATGGGGGGGCTGTGTGGTCATTCTAATGCTGGTCATCCTAATCCCAAAACAGGCAGGCCATCCACCATACCTAAAATAAACCCAACTTCCTTTTTACTGGAGTCCTGACTTTTTCTCCTCTCTGCTCCCTCTCCCCTCAAAATGAACCTAACAGTAAGTTAATTTTTATTATTATTTTTTCATAATTTTTATTGAATTAAAGGAATCATCTTCATCCCTTGATTGAATACTTTTCCTAGATAAGTATCTAACAAAACCACCAAAAAGTAATAGAATGTAAGTAAACGAGATACAGTAGTGAAAGCCAGCCAATAAAGCAAAGCAAGCAAGCAAACAAAAACAACAGTTTAAGAGCTTGAAGAGTGACATATTGGTTTGAAGCAGGTTTAAGGAAGAGCTCCCCTTTTTACAATCTGGAGATTGTAGATTTGGGCTAGCTTCCAGCTGGTTAACCTCTTCTGTGACTCTATAAAATCTCTTAAATTATGAGATTGAATTGAATTCTTTTATTGCATTTTGTAGCTTTTCTAAATATAAACACCTTATTTTCAAGTTTATATTATAGATCTAAAAAGTTATTTGAAAATAGATTTCAGTTTCTCATTTTATACCTTGATAGTGAAAAAAAAAATAATGAACGGAAGACTGAAATATTTTTAAATCTCAGTAAATATTATCTATGCTGTAAAGAGTCATGATTGGTTTGATTAGCATCTGACCATTGATGATATATTTTAAATTTGTCATTATATTGTTAAAAAGTTCTGTTCAAATTCACTCCCAGAAACATTTCCTCATTTGATTAGTAATGCCACTTAAAGTGTCATAGTGCTCCAATTCTGAATATTTCTTCACAGTTAACTATTTATTGAGTTTCATTTTGATTTTGATTTCATGCTTTTCATCTCTTATTAGTTTTCATTATGTAAATTTCAGTCTTCTAATAAAAATAGCATATGGCCTGAAAAATAAATTCTTGATCATTTTAATTAGTTAACTAATGTCAGCATCTGGTTATTCTGTTTTTGATTTTTTTTTTTTTTTTGGTATGGTTCTTTTTATTATTTTGGTAATTATTTTGATTTTTTTCTTCATTTCCTTTCTTAGTCTGTATCCGTGTAATTCAAGATGATATTCTTCTTAAATGAGGATATATTCATTAGAGGATATATTCATTATGCAAAATAAAAGTTTCATTAGAACATGTTCACACACCATATGCAGAATGACTTTGTCATTATCATTTATGGACTCACTTTCCCAATGTGTTTGAATTGAATTCCATGTGTGTGCTGAACAGTTTGCAGAGAGTTTGAGTTTTGAGAAGATCCTAGAGAGAATTTTATACTGATTTTAGTAGAAAGTTATTAGAGAATCAAATCTCCCTGATGGTTTGTGATCTGAAATTTGTCTATTTGCAGTTCATCTTTTTCTTAGCTTTCTTTAATTTTCATAAGATATTTTATTCGGGAGTGGGTTGGGTAGCTGCATATTCCATGGTGCATATTTTATTTGGGCGTGGGTTGGGCAGCTGCATATGCCATGGTGTATATTTTATTCGGGGGTGGGTTGGGCAGCTGCATATGCCTTCTTATATATTTTACTCGGGGGTGGGTTGGGCAGCTGCATATGCCATGGTGTACATGCACAGGTCAAGTAAAGAACTGTAGACCTGGTTTCATCTTTCCACCTTTTGGTTTTCAGGAACTGGACTCAGATTTCAGGCTTAGTGGCAACTGCCTTGGTGACCACTTAACATCCTTAACTCAAATCACAGATTTGCCAGAACCTTTCCTTTTATTTCCAGAACTGTAGTGATAATCCCAGTAGGTTGCTTTTCAGCTGCATAACTTTCTAATTGTCATGTATTGAAAAGCTTTCAAGCTTCCTTCCTTCCTTCTTTCCTTCCTTCCTTCCTTCCTTCCTTCCTTCCTTCCTTCCTTCCTTCCTTCCTTCCTTCCTCCCTTCCTTCCTTCCTCCCTCCCTCCCTTCCTTCCTCCCTTTTTTCTTCCCTTCCTTCTTTTTTTCCTTCCTTTCTTCCTTCTTTCCTCCTTCCCTCCCTCCCTCCCTCCCTTCCTTTCTTCCTCCCTTTTTTCCTTCCTTCCTTTCTTTTCTTTTGGTACTACTTGCTATTTCCTTTTTTTAATTTTTTAATTTAATATTTTTATGTGTATGAGTGTACTGTCTGCATGTAAGTTTGTGCAGCCGTGTCATGCAATGCCGCAGAGATCTGAAGAGGGCATTGGATTCCCCTGGAACTGCAGTTAAAGATGGTTCTTAGCCACCATGTGGGTGCTGGGAATTGAACCCGTGTCCTCTGCAAGAGCAGTGGGTGCTCTTAACCACTGAGTCATCTCTCCAGCCACCTATTTGCTATTTTCAAAAGAAAGTAGCCCAAAGGTAGAATTTTACCACTAGGAAATCATTAGGAAATTAAATAATTTTTAAAAATCATAGAAAGCATTTGCCACACTCAAGTTATAAGCTTGAAGGCCTAACGATGCCCGATAAGCATTTTATATAAAAAAACACCATACAAACATATACCCATTACATATTCAATAGTACATGTCCTGTGTTTTATTTTTGTAAACTGAAAACATCCAGAGAGCTGTAAAATAAACATGAAACGAAAGAGTAGGAAAGTTTCTAATTCTGTTGTAAAGAGAAAGGTTTTAATTTGGACATTATTTCAAAGGCTACAGAATAGAAGGAGAACTCATCATTCGCAGTCATGGCTGTCTTGAATGTTTCAATGCTGCTATGGTCTGGTGTGAAAAATTGTACTAGTTAATTTATGTAAAGCTCAGTGTAATCATCTGTACTTCCAACAGGGCTACTATGTGTTTGAGCATCATAGCGAAGCATTTTCAGTTCCCAACACCACAAAACCAAATCAAAACACCCCAAATGAAACGCTTTTGTTTTCCTTTCTGTACTGTTTTCACATTAAAAATTTCCGACTGTTGAAAGAGAGAGCACAGAGTGTTCATGACATCAGCAGAACAACAGAAGTAAAAAAGTCAAGGTAAATTCTCCTAAAAGAGTTAAACGTATGAGCCAATGTAAGAATGAAATCTTTGAAGAATGTGAGGTAGCCATGCACAGATGAGGCACTCAAAGTGCAGTTTACTATTTTAACTTTTATTTCCACATTCTAAAATGATGAAGCTGTCTGAAGTGGAAATTATATTTAAAAGATTTTAATTTGGTGCTTTATTCCAGTCTATCTATAACCTTCCATACTATGGCATTGTGCTCCTTTCTGAAGAGCCAGGCTGCTCAGGAAAACCTGTGTCTGTCTGACTTCAATATTACTAACTCTTAATCCGGAGCTCTATGTGGATCAGATAAAGGCAAATGATTCTTTTATTACTATAGTTAAATGTATTAATGTATTCCTTTGACGGAGTCTGATTTTCTGCTCTGATTGGGAAGAGAATCTCAGAACAGGATGGGAGTTATCTGTGTACGCATAAGGAATCTTATCTACTTGGATGTTTGGTATGTATTAAGCTGGTAAGTTTGGATTCTAAGTCCCTTAAATCTCTTGAGATGGGTAAGCTTTTCAGTGAATTATCATTCTTTGATATACTAAATACTCTTCTATGTACAAAACTGGAGGCTTTTCACTTATGAGAGGGTTACATGGTTATGAAAATGTGAGAAATTATGGCAATGTAATTATCATAATTGACATTATGTCACTTGATATTAAAACTTAGTATAACCTCACTATCAGTCATCAAACTAATATCTTTCTACAGGGGAGAAACTTTATGATAAAAATATTTTTAAGAAAAATTGTCTTACTATATAAAATGTGCCACATCCCATTTGTGAGTCACTGTATTCCAGAGCTATCAGTCTTATGAAGCAATAAATTTCTGCTATGTATTCCATAATCTCCCTTGATAACACTTTATATTGCTTATCTGATGCCTAGAGGAGGAGGGCAGGATACTATTTTAATATGAATTTTGCATCCAAGGAGACTATACCTGTTTATTGCAATAGTCCCATTTTTACTCTAGGGCAATGTTGATCAGATATGAAAAAGAAAATGAGAAGGATTTGTTTTTCTTCCCCAGGTAGAGTGAAGAAAAGAAGCAGGGAAGGAAATGAAAATGGAAAGAGATGAGAAGCCAGAGAGGTCTGGGGTGGTGAATTCTAAGTAGATGATGGACTAATGGAGGCGGCCAGCCTTTTGGTAGACATTGGCTCTTTTAAGAATGAGATTAGCAAGCTAATGATATTTAATGGCTATTGAGTGGTTAATGTGGGATAAATCTTTAAGTCTGAACTGCCAGTACATAAGAATATGCTGTTCTGGAACTAGGGTCATTGCATACAAGTTATTGTGAGGGCATACTGGAGTAGAGAAAGCCTTTTTGCAAGTGATTGGTGTCTTTAAGATAAGACCCCATATAAACAGAGAGACATGTACAGCAGAAGACATGCAGAAAGAGAAACAAATCACCATTATCCACTCACCAGGGCTTTCTTCCAACAGCTTGATTTTAGAGTGTTAACTTTCAAACCTGGGATACAATATGTTTCTTTACTTTAAGCCATTAAGTATATGGTTGAAGACTACCATTACTTGCCAAAGAAGAGAAAAAGTATAAAGGAAAAGTATTTTTCCAGAAGCATGAAAGACGCAGGAAACAAGTGGAGTCTTTAGACTCCATGCAGTACATGGCTGGTACCTATATAAAGGAGGAAGAAGAAAGAAGGACTAGGAGGGTAGTGTGACACTAGGTCCTATGATGGGGACCACAGACAAGCGGATGCCAGGCATAGTTGTTCACACCTACTGTCTCAGCACTTTTGAGTCTAGGGCAGAAGGATTGCTGGGAGATTGAGGCCTTTGGGGGGCTGCAAAATGAGATAGGTACAGTCTGGCTTGAGCTACAATATGAGACCTTGCCTCAAAAATACAGAAGAAAGCAGTTAAATAAGGTGTTATAAATCACATCCTATGACTTCAATCCAGGCTTGGACTGATTTTTTTTTTAATGGCTTGTAGACTAACAGTAATTTTTACTTTTTTGGCTCTTCTATTTTTGAATCAGCACCTTATTCATGATTCTCTTGTATCGTATCCTGAGTGCTGGGATCACAGGCATGTACCTCTATGAGCAGTAGTTTTTATTTTTATTTCTGTGTGTGAATGTGGTGTGTGTGTGTGTGTGTGTGTGTGTGTGTGTGTATGTGTGTGCACACACTAAGACAAAACCTAGGACTTTACCTATACTACACATCTGCTATACTACTAAATGCGTATCTAATCGGTATTTTTCAGATTATTCGAGAGTAAAGAAAAAACAGAGAGGATACAGGAAAATCAATAAACAAACAAGCAAATAAAAACCCTAAAATCACAAACTAGAGGAAGAAGGAAGGAGTAAAAAATGGAGAGATGAAAGATAAGGGGTGTAGCTGATACTGACGGAGAAGTCTTGCTTGACTCAAGGAGACCAATGCCTGGAGATACTGTGCAACAGTGGCAGCCATGTGTATATATATATNAGCTCTCTCCTTGGAGGAATAATTCACAGCTGATGCCACAAGCTTATTTCTTCTAGTGGTTAGGAGATGTTATAAGCCACAATAAGAACTTGTCACCCTTTATAGAGAAACCACAGTTTGTGGATTAGCATACCATCCAAGCATCTTTGTCTATGCTCACAGTTTAGCTTGCCATAATAATTAGTACTGTTTAAATGCCTGTACATCTAATTGCTTGTGCTTTGTTAGTAGGATTAAAAAGGTATCTCTGGATAAGCTGTCAACCCATGAAGGGGAACAATCTGAACAGACTAGAGTCCAACATTACATCTTCACAGAAAATAGACTGTTTTTCTTCTCACCCACTTGTGCCCCTTTCCCAAAGCCTAGGGAAAAGTTGCGGAAGAGGAGGCATGGTGGAATGTAAGGGCTGCGAAGAGACTGGGGTGAATAGTGAGACTACAGCAATATAGACTGGACTTCTATTTGATCAACATGCTTGTGCATACAAGCTTCTCCAACTGGACTATGGGAACCTTGGGTTGTTCAAAATTTGGACATAGATATTTGCAAATTGGTTTTACATGAATGTTACTTACATTCATTGCTTATGCTTAGTAATTTGGCTCACTTCAAAAAAAATGCACCAATTACCTAATTGTATGGCAAACTGAGCAACATCAATGTTATCTGAAAACAACTGTGGTCTTATATTGTAGAATCCCTTAAAAATAAACAAATAAAGGAAAAAGAAAAAAAAGCATCATAAGCCGAAGATGCTAAAACCTATATGTGGCATGCATACGTGCATATTTTGGAGTGATGTATATTGGAAGGAATAACAATAGCAACAACAGAAAAGACTGCATCAAAGAACTGACTGAAACAGTGAAATTCTGCTCAAAACAGTAAATTTTGCACTGAGAATTTTGAGAAAGAGACTGAGAAAAAGATGAAAAACATGTTTGGCAGAATTCATGAGCTCTGGTGAGGTGGGGGGCAGGGAGGGAGCACAGGTCTAGATTTGATTTGGAATGTAATTTTGTATGAAATGCACAGAGCTTCAATAAAACATTGTCTTAAAAAAAGAAAGATAAGGAGAAGAGGAATTCAAAAGGGGCCCTATGAACAGACAAATAGAGGTGTGCTGATACTTAACAAAAAGTCATTCACAGAGGTCTGCTTGAGAAAATCGTCAGTTTTGGGCTCTATGGTTAAACAGGGAGAAGTCTGAGGGCAGTCATTTCTAGACTCATGCCTCCATATTAGCAAGATTAGACAAAAGTTAAGGAGGACAGCTGTGGCGGGCTCCCTGCGAAAGCCAGAGAGAGTTCATTGGACATAGACACCAGTGACAAGAACATCATCGTTGTTACTTGGAATGAAAAAGAGAAGCGGGCTGGAGAGAGGGCCTAGCAGTTAAGAGTGCTGACTGCTCTTGCAGAGGACTCAGGTTCGATTCCCAGCACCCACATGGTGGCTGAGAACTGTCTTTAACTCCAGTTCCAGGGGGATCCAACACCTTCTTCTGACCTCTGAGGCATTGCACGACACGGGTGCACAAACCTGCATGCAGACAGTACACTCGTACACACACACACACACACACACACACACACACGGACGTGGGTACACATTTGTTCCTTGAGGTAGGGTATGTCTGGGAAGTCAGGGCTGATACTGAATTTTCCATCTCTCACATGTCAGTCTTAGATCATGACTCTCTTGTCTCATTCCCCTGATATATGGGATTATCCTGTGACTCACTACCATGCCTAGCTGAATTTTCGGCTTTTTAAATTTGTTTCTATTTATACACTTATTTATTTTTTCATTCTTCAAAAATATATTTTCATTGTTTTTTGGTAATTTCATGTGTGTATTTTGCTAATATGCAGCATTTTTCTTCTTAGATCTACCACCCCAACTTTCAGCATCATGTGCTTGTTTTAATAACACACTGAGTTGATTGTGTGATGGTCAGTTACTCCTGGGGAGTGAAGCTAGAGACCACACTACTGAAGAAAACTGACTCTCTGTTCCTTAGTAACCATTAACTGTCAATCAGTAGCTCTTCATAGAAAAACGAGGGCTCTTGACCCTTTCTTCCCTACGTGCAGGAATGTTTACTGGCTTGATCTTGTACAAGTCATGTGCAAGCAACCACTGCTTCTGTGCATTCATGGATGTATCTCTTCTGTAATGTCCCATAGAAATTGCTTTTCATGGTCTTCCCTGACCTCTGGCCTTTACAGTCCATCTGCCTAGTCTTCCATAAGGTTCCCTAAGGTTTGGGGGGATGAGGTATGATAGAGTTGAATAATGTATGACAGAGCACTCTACTATGGATACTTACTTTCTGCACTTTAACCAGTTGTGAGTTTATGTATTTTCTTCAGTCTATTGCTTGTCAAACTTTCCTTCATGAAAACTGGGAGCTGTACCAATCTATGATTATAGACATATGTATTTAGAAACCTGTTTGATATGATGGCATTAGGATTTTATAGTTGTTGTTTGTTTATTGAGACAGGGTGTGTCTCCCTGTAAGCTCAGTTGTCTTGAAACTTGCTATGTAGATCAGTCTGGCCTCAAACTTATGGAGATCTACCTTCCTCTGCCTTCCATGTAATGAGTATGAAAGGCATGAACTAACGCGTTCAGCTCCTGAATGATTTTTTTTTAATTTTTAAAAAATTTATTCTTGTATCTGTATGAATGTACTGTATGCATGTAGGTTTGTGCACCCGTGTCGTGCAATGCCCTGGAGGTGAGAAGAGGGTGTTGGATTCCCCTGGAACTGGAGTTAAAGGTGGTTCTCAGCTGCCATGTGGTTGCTGGGGATCGAACCCCTGTCCTCTGCAAGAGCAGTCGGTGCTCAGTGCTCTTAACCACTAATAATAAAGCTAAAAATAGCATGTAGTTAAGTGTATCCTACCTCTTTCTACCATGGGCTGTGCTATGGGCGAAGATATTTTTCTTTTTTCTTGTTTTTTTCTATTTTCAGAATTTTTTTCTTTGTTTATTTTTAAGGGTTTCTATAATATAAGAGCACAGTTATTTTCAGATCACATTAATGTTGCTTAGTTTGCCATACCATTAGGTAATTGGTTCTAGCATCCACGGATAAGGGATAACATTCATCGTTTGTTTCTCTGGGACTGTGTTACTTCACTCAGCATGATATCTTCTAGCTCCAGCCATTTACCTACAAAGTTCATGATGTCATCTTTCTTTACTGCTGCATAGAACTCCATTGTGTAGATGTACCACATTTTTCTCTATCCACTCGTCAGTTGAGGGGCATTTGGGTTGGTTCCAGCTCCTTGCTATTGTGGAGAGAGCTGAAATAAACTTGGTTGTGCATGTATGTCTGCGGTGGGGTGAGTCTTGTGGGTACATGCCCAGGAGTGGTACGGCTGGGTTGGGTGGCAAGTTCATTCCAAGTCTTCCAAGGGTTCTCCACACTGCTTTCGGTAGTGGCTGTGCAAGTTTACACTCCCACCAGCAGTGGATGAGTGTTCCCCTTTTCCCACAACCTCTCCAGTATGTGGTATCATTTGTTTTCTTGATCCTAGCCAGTTTTATTGGAGTGAGTTGATATCTTAAAGTGGTTTTGATTTGCATTTCCTTGATGATTAGTGATGTTGAACACTTCTTAAGATGTTTCTCAGCAATCTCTAATTCCTCACTTGTGAAGTCTCTGTTCAGGTCTTTGCTCCATCTATTGAGTGTGTCATTTGTTTTCTTTCTTCTTTGTTTTTTTGAGTAGTTTATATATTCTGGAAATCCATGCTTTGTCAGATGTTTCTGTGGTGAAGGTTTCCTCCCACTCTGTGGGATTTCTCTTCACTTCCTTGATTGTTTCTTTTGATGTACAGAAGCTTTTGAGTTTAATGAGGTCCCATTTGTCAATTGTCAACCTTAATTGTTGAGCAGCTGCTCTCTGATTTAGGAAGTCTTTTCCTACACCTATGTCTCGTAGTCTGCTGCCAACTTTTTTTTCTATCACCTTCAGAGTTTGGGGTTTCACGTTGAGGTCTTTAATCCATCTGGAGTTGATTTTTGTACAGGGCAAGAGGTAGGGGTTTAATTTCATTCTTCTACAAGTTGTGATCCAGTTTTGCCAACACCACTTGCTGAAGATGCTGTCTTTTCTCCATTGTGTCTTCTTGGCCCCCTTGTCAAATATGAGTTGGCTGAAATTGTATGTGCTCAAGTTTGGATCTTCAGTTTTGTTCCATTGGTCAACAGGTCTGTTTTTGTGCCAGTACCAGGCTGTTTTTATGACTGTAGCCCTGTAGTATAGTTTGAAGTCTGGTGTAGAGACCCCCCCTGTGTTGCTCAAATGATGCTTTTATATCATTGTTCAAATTGTAAAGTGAGACTAGAATACGAGAGCAGATAATGAGAGAAAAATACCTAATTTCTAGAAGTAAACTTGTGAGCATACATGGCATGTATACTAGCTTAGTCGTAAGCTAGTAATTGAATAACAGGTATCACTTTCCTGTCCTAACAACCTGAAGTTTAACTGATGATTCTTTTATGTTGGTAACTTAGAGTGATTTCTTTCTATTATTGATACTCAGTAATTTGACAATAAAGTATTTCATGTATATTTTGTTGCAGCAATTAGACATCTAGCATCTATCAGTGAGTATCATAAACTATATAATAGATATAAGATGAAGTCTACTTGGAAAACCTGACTCAAAGGATAAAAATAATGATTGTAAACAAATAATAAAATCTGCAGTACTTCTGATAACAAGTGCACAGGACTCCTGAGTGCTGAGGTGAGAGGAGGTCCTTAATTTGAGCATTGGGAAACAGTATCAGCAGAGTCAAGGCCATTGTCACTGTAAAGAAGAAATAAGACCAAGCCCTGAAAGTGGATTAATTCAGCAGATATTTGCAGACTGAAATACTGAGTAGAGCAGAACAGAAGTTATCAGCAAACATGTGGGAAGATATGGGTCAAATACTTGAGGATGCAACAGGTGACCAGCATGAGTGGCACACAGTGGGAGGACAAGAAGGTCATTGGATAAGAGGGCTTGTGACTAGTAGTCAGTGTAGGCAATGGCAAGATGGAAGTGGGCTTTGGCATCCTTGTGAAGAAGCTGAGCTATCATTATGGCTGCACATCAAGACTTGCTCAGAGGAAGTCCAACTGATTTTCTAAAAATGACTCAGCTACTGGCATTAGACAAAAAAGTAGGGCAAGGACAAAAGCAGTGTTTTTTTTAGGAGGCTACAGAACTGTAGCAGTATGAGTAAGAAATGGTGACATAATAGGAACCAGGGAAGCAATAGTAGTGCTGGGACCTCTGTTTTTAATTCTACATATGTTTTGAAGATAAAAGCAACAGGATGTGATCATATGTTGAATTTAGAAAATAGATATAAAAAAAACAGAATAAAAGGTTCTTTGAATTTTTTGACCTATGTGCCTGGAAAGGTAGATTTCTTATTAATTAAAAGGGTCTAGCATGGCCCTCCAGCATTCAGGAAGCAGAAGCAGGCAGATATCTGTGAGATCGAGGCAAGCCTGGTTTATATAGAGAATTCCAGGCTAGCTAGTACTACAGGAAGACCCTGTCTCGAAATCAACATAAAAAGCAAACCAATAAAATAGACAATGAGGGGAAACATGCAGTGGCAAAAGGGTAGGGATTTAATGAAAGTGATGATCACATGACTATATGTTTAGTCTGTGTGAGAGGGGAGAGCCAGTTTAGAAGTTGTCAGCATATCAATGTTATTTCAGACTAAATTAGTGTAGGGAAGGGAGAATCAATTGTTTTAATGTTTATGTCTGGATAGCAAGGACTGAATATTGGTTAATGACAGTGGAAAGTTTGACAGTTTTAATGAGAGTCGTTAGAGTACCATTTTCACCTAAGTGGAATGAGTCTAAAGGGCTGTGAAAAGGTGAATTAGAGCAAGGCTAGAAAATGGAGAGTTTTTATGCAAAGAAAAGTAATGAAAAGAAAAAAGCCAGAGAAGTATATTCTTTATAAGAACCAGAGAGGTGGGTCAAATAGCAGCCCATCTAGTGAAAATGATTAATTAGAGAGTAAAATAACATGTGACTGAGGATGAACCGAAGAGCCTCGCTGAAGTGGGATGTATTATGTGATTTTGTGCCCTTTTTAAAAGGCAGAGTTTAGACAGAAATTTGGAAAGATTATTCAGATATTAACTACAAAGAAGAAAATAAGGGTCAAATATTATGATAACTCGGGCTGTTTTGTTGGGGGAAACCTTTGAATTACTTTGTTGATGGGTGAGTAAGCAGGAGTATGGAATTGCTGTGAGAACTGAAATTGGTCATGTACACATTACATAGTATTGACATAACACCAAATGCTCCTGCCGTAGTTAACAAGAAATATATTTTTTTTATTTATTATTTTTATGTGTATGAGTGTACTGTCTGCATGTAGGTTGGTGCACCCATGTCGTGCAATGCTGTGGAGGTCAGAAGAGGGTGTCGGATTCCCCTGGTACTGGAGTTAAGATGGTGCTTAGCTGCCATGTGGGTGCTGGGAATAGAACTCCGGTCCTCTGCAAGAGCATTCGGTGCTCTTAACCTCTTCACTGTTGAGCCATCTCTCTAGTCCAGACAACAAGAAATATTTGTAACATTAATAATTTGATAGTATGAATACAAACAGTTTGTGGGTGATAACTCCATTTTTTATGTCTAAACTTTTCATAGATATTGACCCCATAAGTTTGGAACACAGAATCTTGTATTGAGGCTGAGCCTCAAAGTCAAAGCTAAAGAGAGCAAAGGACATTGCAAATGCCAAGTACAAGATTAATTAAGGTAAAAACCCAAAGGTCAGGATATGTGCCAAAGTAGAACACACCAGATATAAATTTGGAAGAAGTCAGAATGAAATATTTAGAGGAACCCAAAGAAGTGTATCTGCTTATTTGACCTTTACCTTGCCCTTAAGAGTTTAGGTAGGATATTGTACAGTAAAGTATTCAACAGACAAATCTGAATTCAAAGGTTTGTCTTCTTATTTCTCTATTGGTTGTTGCCTACTAGAACACTGAACACTGTAGTTGTTTTCTTATTTCTTTTAATTTTTGGTGTTTACTATGTATACTATACATGATAATTTCTGCATGTTTATGCCTGTGAGTGTTGATGCACATATGTCACAGTGCTTCTGTGGAGGGCAGAGGACAATGTTGGTGTCAGTCTTAGACTTTCACCTTGTTTGAGACAGAGCCTCTTGTGATTGTCACCCCATATGTGAGCAAGCTGCCCACAAGCTTCCAAATATTCTCTTGTCTGCCCCTCACTATAGGGCTGTTACAATTACAGCAGGATGTCTTTCTTTGATGAGTTCTAGGGATTTGAACTCAGATACTACTACTTACCCACAGACACAACTCTCTACTTACCAAGCTATCTCCCTAACCTTCTTACTTTTTTTTATGTATTCTAAAAAACATTATTATTTGCATGATAAACTGGTTTTCCAGAAAGATCCTATCAAGCTCCTGAATTCATAAATTGTCAAACAACAACAAGTTGTCCAGTGACTGAGTAACAATGTTTTAAAAAGTTTAATTTCATGACTTAAAAGAAGTAGTTTAGGGCTGGAGAGATGGCCTAGCGGTTAAGAGTGCTGACCGCTCTGGCAGAGGACCTGGGTTCGATCCCCAGCACCCACATGGCGGCCAAGAACCGTCTGAAACTCCAATTCCAGGAGAACTCCAGTTCCAGGGGAATCCGAGACCTTCTTCTGACCTCCGCGGCATTGCACGACGCGGGTGCACAAACTTGCATGCAGACAGTACATTCAGACACATACAGAAATAAATAAAATTAATAAAAAAAATTAAAAAAAGTAGTTTATACAAAGAAATTATCTTACAATTATAGTGAATTGGACACAAAGAATATTATGAGTTACAAGAATTACTATCAAATATTTAGTCGTAGTTTAAGTTAAAAGAAAGTTTTTCAAAACCAGTTTTGCTCTGTGAACACCAGCTAATTTTTCTTTTGTCAGGATCTGATCCATATCTATTTAAAATGTATTTTAAAGTTTAAATTTTGATTTATAACTGCCCTTATGGTGGGAACTGGAGACTTTCTTCCTTCTACTTTGACCTATCAACTTGTTTTGTCATTATGAAGAATTTGTCAGAATAGCATATTGTTCAGCTTTCATTGTTGTGGCTTCTCTATGTGTCTACAATGCATTAAATACCAATAGGTGTCACGTGCTGCTGGCTCTATATTCTTGTCACCTCATCTTTCATGATGTCCCCAGAGCTTTAGATGCAGACATTGCATTGTAGATCCTCCTTGTCATTCAGGGATGGACATCTCATAATCACTTATTTCTCTGTGTTTGGCTGGGCGTGGAACTTTTCAATAGTTTCCACACATCAGTTGCAAAAATAAACTTCTTGATGAATGGTTATATTTACACTTGTCTGTAAATATAAGGATACATATTTAGAATATAGTAAGAAATTTGGTTGGTCTAAACAAGTGGCAAAAATAGGTTTTTCAATAGGCTATGTGACTTCTCCAGTCATGTGTACTTGGGTGTTTAATGTTTCTTGCATGAATTCCCTCCCATTAAATGGGCCTTAAGTACAATCAGGCAGCTGTCATATTCCTCCAAGATAAGAGTGTCACAGCCTACCACCTGTCCCAGCCATACCACTCCTGGGTACATAACCCACAAGACTCATCCTACCACAAAGATACATGCACATCCATGTTTATTGCAGCTCTCTTCACAATAGTGAAAAGCTGGAACCAACCCAAATGCCCCTCAACTGGTGAGTGGATGAGAAAAATAAGGTACATCTACACAATGGAGTACTACTCAGTGGTAAAAAAAAAGATGACATCATGAATTTTGCAGGTAAATGGATGGAACTTGAAGCCATTATGCTAAGGAAGTAACACAGTCCCAGAAAAACAAGTGACAAATTGTCTCCCTCATTTGTGGATGCTAACACCAAATCCCCAGATGAAGGGCAAGCTTCTGTTTATCTGAAAGCAATATGTTGTTATAATGTAAATCTCTTAACAGGCTCTATAATCGATCCACAACTTACTTTCAGACTGTAATTACTGTATATAAGTGGAAAGTATGTATTCATATTTTTGAGTAATATAAAATTAGAGGAGGAAAATGTGAATTCCTAAACAAAAAAAGATTGAAAGAAAGATGCAAGATAGTTATGGCAGAGTGCATGATCCGGTGGGATGGGGAGAAGGGAAAGGGAAATATGTCTAAACTGAACTGAGCAATGATGTCTGAAATACGCAAAACATCAATAAAAGCATTATTAAAAAAAAAAAAGAGTGTCACTGTTGCACCAATAGTGATAATTTGCTTGGCTGGTCATTGTTCTGGTTCATAGACCTTACAGCTTGGTAAGATCATTGATTGGTGGGATCAATCCTTTGGCAGATTACATGGTATATTCTAACAATATTGTCTTCAAGGAGGAGGCTTCCTGGTCAGTTCCAGCTCCATTGCTCCTTGCTCCAAAGTCTGTATTCAAATTACATCCTGTCTTCAGCGATAGGTCTTACCTTCAATTTCAGGAGGTGATCAAGGGCTATGGCAGTAACTTATGTTATTTAGGGTGCCTCTTGGACTGGCTTGACCAACAACTCAAAGTGAGGTTTCACTTGCTTAGGACTGTAGGGTCATTAAAAATATCTTTATTTATTATTTGAGAATCAAATGCAATGCATTGTGATCATATTCACACCCTCATAACCACTCTCAACTTATTATCCACCTGACTCCATGCCCTCTACTATTATATTTCCTCCTTAAACGCCTATAGAGTATAATTTCTGTCCCCATATGCCCTTGGGTATGGATCCTTACCTTGGAGTCTGGACAACCTATCAGTTTTCACAACATTAAAGATAACTGGCTCTTTCTCTCCCAGAAGTTCTCATTTGCCAAAATATCCTCAGCTATGGCTGGAAATTTTTGATTGCCTCCCAGACACAGGAGAGATAATTGTCTGGTTTGGGCTAATACAACCCTTGTGCATCCTGTCACAGTTTATGTGTTTATATGTGCAACCATCCTTTTGTGTCAAGAAAGCAAAGTTTCCTTGTATCTGCCCAGAACATCTGGCTCTTACAATTTTTTTTTTTATCTCTTCTGCAATGATCCCTGAGCCTTGGAGAGAATAGAGGATTCCATGGTCTCTTATTTTCTGCATGGTGAACAGTTGTGAGTCTTTGTTTTACTCACCAATTGTTGCAAGACTCTTCTTTGGTGAATGTTGAGAGATGCACTAATATATGGCTATATCAATGATCATTAGCAACTATGCCTATTTATCATGTAATAGTTGGGGTTTTCTCCAATGGCCTGTGAACAGTCTAGTCACAGGTTCTTGGCCCTGATAACAGCACCAATATGGATGATTTCCATCTTGTGAAGTGGGCCTTAAATCCAATTATAATTTGGCTGCTTACTCCTAGAACATTCATGCCACTGGGACATCAGTGGGTTTATCTTGCAGATGGGTGAGGTTGATGATTATGTTTCTATTCTGATAGAAGGCATAGCACCTTCCAGTAATATGAAAGATAACCACTACAGATGAAGATTTTAGGTCAGCTTGATTTCACTGGTTGTTCTGCCACCTACATATATAGTGCCTTTAGGAATAGAGTCTTACCACCAAGTTCTATCACGTAAGAAGGAGTAATGGCAATAGTCCATATTTTAAGTTTGATCTAGTTTTATTTTAAGTTTATGAGTATTTGCCTATGCATTAGTTACTTTTCTGTTTTAATAAAATACCAAAGCCAAGCCAACTTATAGAAGGAACAATTTATTTGGGCTTTTGGTTGGATCACGGATAGGAGGCATGCCTGAAGGGCCAGCTGGAACAGAAAGCTGAGCACTCACATCTTCTAGACACAATGGAAACAGAGAATGTGAAGCTGAAAGTGAGCCAAGGCTGTGATCTCTCAAAGCCCAGCCTCAGAGATGTGCTTCCTCCAGTTGTAGCACACTTCCTAAAGGTTCCATGACCTCCTCATACACTGATATCAGGTGCCACCTAACCAAATCTTCACCTACTTGAGCCTACTAGGGGCAGTTATTTGAAACACTGTATGGACAGATGAATCCATTATGGCTGAGTATAAGAGAGCTGGCTTCTTTCCTCAATAACCTAGAAGGTCAGTTTCATCTCAAAACCCTGAAGGCTGGAAGGAGATGAGAGCCACTGCCACTCACCATATCAGACATCAGGAATCTGCAGCCCAACCCCCAGGGGAATGTGGGTTGAAGAGCAGCATTCCCAATCCGTATCCTTCCTGTCCGCCCTGTCCTCTGGAAGCAAATGGTCCAAGCCATAAGCTTATCTGGGGGGGAGGGGCATGCTACAGTTTTCCTGCCATAAAATTGTCCTTGCAGAACACACGTAGGCTTCTCCTCTGTCCTGCCCACCTCCTGGTAAAAGAGGCCAACAAAATTATATAAGAGCTTAAATCCCTGCAATAAAGGAGTTTTGCTTGCTGATACAACTCCCAGATCTTTCTTTGGACCTGTTCAGGTTTATTGCCTCTTGGGGAACACTCTGCTCCCTCCCACTTCCTTCTTTGTGGTCCCTGGCAGTCAGCACACACTTCCAAAATCCTGGTGACCTGTGAGACAGAAATCTCACGACATAAGGAAGTCAACCAACCACCACATCCTATATGTATATATGTGTACTACATATGTGCCTGGTTCCTATGGAAGCCAGACAATGTCTTTTCACTCATGAAGTTGAAGTTACAGATGATTGGAATCTGTTATGTGGGTGCTGGGAACTAGAACTCAGTCCTCTAACCACTGAGCCATCTCTTTAAATTCCCTAGTAGTGATTTGATATTCTATTTTTTCATGTACTAACTTGGAGGTATCACATAATTCAAAATCTATTGTAAATTCATCTATCATAGGATAAGAAAGTTAACTGAGGCTGCAGGTGTGATAAAATGACTTTGATCTAATTAAATTGAAAATCAGGTTACAGTTTCCAGGCTTATTTGGAATGGACCTCTGTGAGAAAGCAACTTTGAAAGTGCTCTCACTTAAGGCTGCATCCCCTGAACTCTGATGCTGATGGCAAGAGTTAGGAAGCTCAGAAAAGGAATACAAAACCATTTCACTCTAACTCAAGAGAAAGAATCACTTGCTTCTCCACCCCAGCCCTTAGTACAAATCCTCATCATTATTTCTAGAAATGATGCAAGGGTCTGAGGAAACAGAAAATAAAATCCATGTAGGGAGGAACAGAATATGCAAGAGTAATGTGTGGAGTTTACTATACTAATCCAGTAGTAGAGGGTCATGCTTATGCAAGGATGTGTCTTGTCTAAATTCACATGTTGAAGTCATATCCTCTAGTAACATAGAAAGTAACTTGATTCTGCACACACCTTTTTAAAAAAGGAAACTGATGTAAAACAAGGTCATTCAGTACAACTGGTGTCCTTGAAAGAAGAAAATACTAGGATGCAGATAAGACTTTGCAAATAGAAAGACCATGGGAGAATTGCATCTACAACCCAAGAAGAAAGACTTTGATGAACCAAGCTTGACATGACCTGGATTTTACACTTACTGAATATTTTATATGTTTACCTTGCATAAGCTGATGTAAATACTGATAGTGAATTAATTAGGAAAAGCATATTACTTTAAATATAACTTCTGTGAATGAATCTTCTTTGGAATCAAAATGAAAATCAACATTTTTCTCATTTCACATGCAAAAATCCATTCCATGCCTATTACAAATTCCAAATATGAAAAGAATATTATAGCTTTGAGAATATTCTAAAATTATTTGGAGAAATTTTGTAGGCATTGAGTCACAAGAACCATCAATATAAAGAAAATAATAATATTAAAATTAAAGAAATCTGCTGTTAAAATGGTACCTTGAAAGATTAAAATCTATAGAGAAGAAAATATTTGCAATACATGTAACTCATAAATAACCCACATTCAACTCTTACATTCAAAATAACAGGAGAAACTGATCTAAGAGAAAACTGCCCCTACAGTTAAACAAGGACTTACTAAAAGCCAGCATCCAAGAGTTACATAACCATGAAAAGCTAATTAAATGTGAGTAACATTAAATATATATTGATAATGTAGTGATACAGTCTAGAGCATATCAATGTGGCTAAAGTGAACAAATCAACAAAAGAACTAATAGGAGGGTGACAGCAAAGTATTGGAATTTTATAAAACTAATGCTGAGTACAAAAATTATGTTAACTCTGTATAAAAGTTAATAAAACATGGATAAATAGAGTATAGATTTTGAAATTGAGATAAATATTGAGATAGTTTAAGAACTAGAAGAAATAACAAAGAAATCATTTTAATTTTGGAAGAATCATTTATAAATATTTATTGGATATCAGATGTCTAAGTTCAGCAGGAAAAACTGGTCAGTATCACTATAGGGTTAGGTCTTGAAAAGTCTTTGAATATATTTTTCAAAATGTCTAATAAACCTCAGATACTTAGAAAAATAATAAAGAAAAGAAAGGAAGAGGTAGAACTGAGAATAAAAATTAAAAATTGTCTGGGGCTGGAGAGATGGCTCAGCAGTTAGGAGCACTGATTGATCTTGCAGAGGACCCAGGTTTGATTCCCAGCACCCACATGGCGGCTAAGAACCGTTTTTAACTCCAGTTCCAGAGGAACCTGACACCCTCTTCTGACCTCTGCAGCATTATACTACACGGGTGCAACCTACCTACATGCAGACAGTACACTCATACACATAAAATAATAAATAAAATTTAAAAATTGTCAAGCTCAATAACAATATAAGAAATTAAAATTTATTCATAAATGGGCATACAATAAAAATTTTAATAAAAACAAATAATTTTTTTTAGTTTTTAAAAAATATTTTTTATCACTTTCAGGGTTTCAGGCTTCACGTTGAGATCTTTGATCCACTTGGAGTTTATTTTTATACAGGGTGAGAGGTAGGGGTTTAATTTTGTTCTTCTATAGATGGTGATCCAATTTTGCCAGCACCATTTGCTGAGGATGCTATCCTTCCTCCATTGAGCATTTTTTGTCCCTTTGTCAAATATGAGGTGACTGAAATTATATGAGCTCAAATTTGGATCTTCAATTTTCTTCCATTGGTCAACTGCTCTGTTTTCATAGTGTAGAATAATATGAAATTAACGGAGGAAAATGTGAATTCGTAAGCATAAAAAAATACTGAGAGAAAGATGCAGGACAGTTATGGCAGAATGCATGATCTGGGATGAGATGGGGTGGGGTGGGGTGAAGGGATAGGGGAATATTCCTGAACAGGAATGAAAAATGATGTATGAAATACACAAAACATCAAAAAAGAAAAAAAATTTTGATTTAGTTTTTGTGCCTCTCATACATTATATCTTAATCAAATTCAGAGCTCTCCCACATCCATGTCCCCTGTGGATTTCATGTATCCTGTCATATATGTCAAATAGTATTCAGTCAAGCATTTGTAACTAGATGAGCCTTGGTGCAAGTTCATCCACTGGAGTCTAGTCGGCCTACCTAAAGTCAACTCTCCCTCGCCAAGCAGTAATCATTTGCCAATAGTTGCCATTTTCCCTTGGTTTATGCTGAGTTTTTGTCTTGAGTCAGCATGGGTCTTGTGCATGCTGTCACCATTGTTCATGTGAGTTCATATGAGCAAGTTCATAGTTGCGGAAAGCATCTGTTTCCTATGTTCATGCACCAACTCTGACTTACAAACTTTCTGACCTTCTTCAGCAATGGTCCCTTAATTACAGGTGGATGAGATATAAAATAAGAGACTCTGCAGTCTCTTATTCTAAAACTTAGCCAGTTATGGCCTTCTGTGTACATCACACTTTATTGATTTTTTTCTTTTTTTAATTTATTTTTTATTTTTTTATTTATATTTATATATATTTTTATCAAATCTAGACCTGTGTCCCCCTCCCTATCCCCCCCACCACACTAGAGCTCATGCATTCTGCCAAACATGCTTTTCATCTCTTTCTCAGTCTTTCTTAATATTCTCCATGTGGAAGTTGACTGTTTTGAGTAGAAGTTCACTGTTTTAGTCAGTTCTTTGATGCAGTCTTTTCTATTGTTGTTGTTGTTGTTATTGTTGTTGTTTCCAATATGCAACATTCCCATCTGCTTGGACAAAAGCTAAAGGGGCTGTGCACAAGAAATACCTACAACTAGGTAATTGGCACTAGCATCCACAGATGAGGGATACCATTCGTTGTTTGTTTTTCTGGGACTGTGTTACTTCACTCAGCATGATGTCCTCTAGCTCTAGCCATTTTCCTGCAAAGCTCATGATGTCATCTTTCTTTACTGCTGCATAGAACTCCATTGTGTAGATGTACCACATTTTCTCTATTCACTCATCAGTTGAGGGGCATTTGGGTTGGTTCCACCTCCTTGCTATTGTGAAGAGAGCTGAAATAAACATGGCCATGCATGTATCTCTGTGGTGGGGTTGAGTCTTGAGGGTACATGCCTAGGAGTGGTATGGCTGGGTTGGGTGGCAAGTTCATTTCAAGTCTTCCAAGGATTCTCCACACTGCTTTCCATAGTGGTTGTACCAGTTTACATTCCCACTGGCAGTGGATGAGTGTTCCCCTTTCCCCACAACCTCTCCAGCACGTGGTATCATTTCTTTTCTTGATCCTAGCCAGTCTTATTGAAGTGAGATGATATCTTAAAGTGGTTTTGATTTGCATTTCCTTGATGATTAGTGACGTTGAACACTTCTTAAGATGTTTCTCAGCAATCTCTAATTCCTCACTTGTGAAGTCTCTGTTCAGCTCTTTGCTCCATCTATTGGGTGGGTCATTGGTTTTCTTTCTTCTTTGTTTTTTGAGTACTTTATATATTCTGGAAATCAATGCTTTGTCAGATGTTTCTGCATGAAGGTTTCCTCCCACTCTGTGGGATTTCTCTTCACTTCTTGATTGTTTCTTTTGATGTACAGAAGCTTTTGAGTTTAATGAGGTCCCATTTGTCAATTGTCCACCTTAATTCTTGCGCAGTTGCTGTCTGATTTAGGAACTCTTTTACTACGCCTATGTCTTATAGTCTGCTGCCAACTTTTTCTTCTATCACCTTCAGAGTTTGGGGTTTCATGTTGAAGTCTTTGATTCATCTGGAGTTGACTTTTGTACAGGGCGAGAGGTAGGGGTTTAATTTCATTCTTCTACAAATAGTGATCCAGTTTTGCCAACACCACTTGCTGAAGATGCTGTCTTTTCTCCATTGTGTCTTCTTGGCCCCCTTGTCAAATATGAGATGGTTGAAATTGTATGTGCTCAGGTTTGGATCTTCGGTTTTGTTCCATTGGTCAACATGTCTGTTTTTGTGCCAGCAGCAGGCTGTTTTTATGACTATAGCCCTGTAGTATAGTTTGAAGTCTAGTATAGAGATCCCACATCACATTTTATTGTATGAGGAATCTTTTCTGGAGAGAATGGAGGGATGTATTAGTAATTTCTCTACCTCTTGTTCTGCTATGTTCCATGAGATTTAGGTATATAGGTTCTACCGTAGATATGTAACTTAGGACTGGGCAACTCTCAGACATATATTTTCTGTGTGACAAGTTGTAGAACTCGGTAATAGTCTCCATCTGTTGCAAAAATAAGCTTGTTTGTTGAGTGGTATATGGTGCACTTGTCGGTAAATTAAATATCCATATTTAGCATACAGTAAGAAATTTCATTTGCCTAGAGATATGACACAGATGTGGTTTATTATAAGATCTATGACCTATCTAGCTATGTGTATTTCACTATATTTATAGTGCCACACATGAATTCCTCCCTATTGAGAGGGCTTTAAATTCAATGAGATTGTGGTTGATTAACCCCTAGATAAAAATGTCACTACTGCACCAATATAGTTTGTTCTGCCAGACTTTGTGGTTATTAGACTTTAGAGCTTGAAAGGACCATTTATTGATTTTTATCCCTTAGCCGTCTGCATAGTATCCTCTGCAACTATGAGAACCAGTCTTCAGGGAGAAGGCTTACAGGTCAGTTCCAGCTCCATTGCCATAAGTCCCATGTCTGAAATATGTCCTGTCTTCAGCAATAGGGTCTTACCATCAAGGTCTGGAGGTAACCAAGGGCTTTGGCAGCAGCCCTTGTTATTTTGGGAGTCGATAAAATAAAATAACATTTTAATAAAGCAAAATTGTTTCTCAAAGATTTTAAATTTAATTTTTTGAGTTTAATACAGTATATTATATATGTACACACACACACACATATACATATATATATATATATATATATATATTCCCTTCCCTATGCCCCCATCAGTTTTCATGTCAGTCTTTACAGAGGACCCGGGTTCGATCCCCAGCACCCACATGGCGGCTGAGAACCGTCTGAGGCTCCAATTCCAGGAGAACTCCAGTTCCAGGGGAATCCGAGACCCTCTTCTGGACTCCGCGGCGTTGCACGACACGGGTGCACAGACTTGCAGGCAGACAGTGCATTCATACACATACAGAGATGAATAAAATAAAAAAAAAAAAAAAAAAAAGAGAAAAAAAAAAACCGAAATGGAAACGCAGGTCAGTTTCAATGGAACAGGGTTAAACCACTGTATTTTAATTAATAACAGGATTATAGTTGATAAAATCAGAGTAATTCAAATTTCTAAGGGAAAATGATAGTCAAACAGGTTGTCTATACAAGTCACTCTGCTCCTCAATTATAAATAATAGTAAGTATATTTTCACATATATAGTAACATTTTACACAACTAACCTCTAAGATTTATTTCAAGAGTAATTAATGTAGAGCTAAAAAAAACAAAGAAAATTATTACAGGGAAGGAGAAAAATGAGAGAGACAGAGAGACAGGGGGGAGAAAAGCTGTTGACTGTGGACCTGCAGAAACCAGGCACCTGAATAACAAATGAAAGGGAGTAAACTCTAGTGATGTGGTGATGGCTTTTCGGTAACCTTGAAGGTAGTTTCATTAGCGTGGAAGGAAGCTAAATCTAAACCAATTTTCTAAAGACATGGGGGCTAATGAATAACCATCTATTGAAAACATAAAAGGCTAAGGGATAGTAAAACCATGTTTATTTTTCTCCTCAGCACCACACAGACAAGTTGAAAATTAGAAAATTCATGCAAACAAAACTATTCCAACCTGAAGAACTGCCCACTAAACCCATGCCATGGGCAGCCAAGGTCTCCATGTGCAGCAAAGTAATCTGTGCCATTATTTGCAGTAGCTAATGGAATACAGGAAAATAGAATTTTGCTTGTCCTTGGAGTTGGGAACATTAATTCCTCTGTGAAAAGCATTTTTGTTCTGACATTGGACCTCACAGAAGCTGGTAAATTAGAGCATGAAATGCCATTTACCTTGATGTGTGTTTTTCCATAAAAATATTATACAGTCAGATTCAGAAAATTTCTATGAATAAAGCATAAAATATACAAATATGTTTAAAGGGGAAAGTACTAATCCTGATTAAGTAAGGTTGAGGGGAACTATAATTATTGACAACTATAGTGTGAGATATAGCAGAAACATAGAGGAGATAAATGCATAAAAATAGTCACAGAGTGCAAGGAATTAAGAGTGAGCATAAATAAGATTACATAGAAAGGCTGGATCTGCCGTCCTGCTCTCAGGCCTGCTCTGTCTAGGCAGCTCCATGCTCCCCCCACCCCTAAAACGTCCCCCAGACCTGTGAGTCCATAACGCCAGTATTCCATCTTTGATCTATCATCTCTTATGGCTCTTGTGGAGACATACCTCTGTAACCTCCCTAAGCCTGTGAGTTCCTTAACTACAGCATTCTATGTTCACAATCCCAGTTTCTGTGAGTGAGCACAGACCTTTGAGAAAACAGTCTCCAGTGTTCTTTATTTTGCCATCCCACTTCCCCACCTTAGCTTGGGTTGCACAACCTTGCCACTGGCCCAGATGCTCAGTTCAATAGAACCTTGCCTGCTCTTGCATCCATGCATACACACACACACACACACACACACACACACACACACACACACATCTATCCACAGTCGAGTTTGACCAGTACTTTACCACAGGCACAAGAGTTCCATTGGCATCACCGAAATCCCATCCCACCAATCAAAAGTCAACACTGAATTACCTGTCAACTTGCTTACCTTGTAGCAAATCCAACCACCTTGCAGCTCTGGGACCATGTGGAACCTGTAGCCAGAACTCCAGACTCAAAGGTTGTAACTATTCCTATCTGAACTGAGATGACCTCTTACTTCCCATTCACATATCAATACGAAGTGGTCCTAAGACTAAGCATCAAGCAATAATAACCTGGACCACAACCTGAGAAGTTAGGGTAACAATAAACAATGATGGAAACATCCACAAAACAAAGAAGAGACCAGATATGAACACCAAGAAAGATTGCCAACCACAAAACTCCAGATGCTCAGGTCCCATCCCCCAAACACAAACATGGCAAATTACCATGAGAATATTTCTCAAGAAAGTAGTATCCATTGGAATGTTTCCCAAGGAAGGCAACCTAGCTGATGCCCAAGACAATGATTTCAATATGGCAATTAAGGAACTGAAGAAGATATGAATGGAGACTGGATGAAGAACATGAAAACACAAACAAAAAACTGTTTAAGAAAATAAATGAAGCAACTCAGGACATGGAATTAGGATTCAATAAAGAGAGAGAATCTCTATGAATAGCCAGACTGAAAAAAATTGAGATGAAAAACTCTGAAAAAAGTTTTATAAATATATGCAGATGACAGGATTCCTTATGTAAAATATCCCAAAGACTCCACTAGACAATTCTAGAGCTGATGAACACGTTCAGGAAAGTAGCAGGATATAAAATTACCACACAAAAATCAGTAGCTTTCCTATAAACCAACAACAAATGTACTGAGAAAGAAATCAGTGAGATGATCCCATTCATTATTGCTTAAAAAACAAAATATCTTGGAATGAATATAATCAAGGAAGTGAAGGACTTGTATAATAAGAAAAAAATTTAAAACACCAAAGAAATAAATTGAAAAGATATCAAAAATTGGAAAGTCTTTCTCTGCTCCTGGGTCAGAAGAATTACTACTGTGTAATAAAAAACAATCTACGGCTTCAATAACAATTAAAAATCCAACACAATTTTTCATGGAAATTGAAAAAGTAATCTCAAATTTTATATGGAAACAAAAAAAAAAATTCCACAAGAGCCCAAACAATACTCGATAATAAGAGACATGCTGGTAACATCATTATCATTAATTTCAAATTATACTACAGAGCTATAGTTTTTATAACTAGCATGGTACTGGCATAAAAAGAGACACATGGATCAAGTGAATAGAGTTAGGACCCTAGATTTAGGTATATTCACTTATAGTCCCCAGATTTTTTTTTTACAAATAAGCTGAAATACACATCGTAGAAAAGACAGTATGCTTAATAAGTGGTCCTGGTTAAAGTGGATAGCTACTTATAGAAGAATGAAACTATATCCATTTCTCACAGCATGCACAAAACTCAACTCAACTCCAAATGGACCAAAGTCACAACTTAAGGCCTGATGTCTTGAATCATAGAGGAGAAGGTAAAGAATAGTTGGGAACTCACAAGCACAGGAAAGGCCTTTGTGATCAGGACCGCACTAGGTCAGGCATTAAGACCAACAACTGACCAATGGAACTTCATGAAACCAAAAGGCTTATGTACAACTAAGGATGTCTTCATTGGAGTTAAGTGATGGCATATGGAATGGATAAAATGTCTTAACCAGCTATAAATCTGACTGAGATTTATTACTTACAATATACAGGGAACTAAAAATGAACTAAACATCAGAAAACAAACCAAAAATAAAAACAACCAACTCAAGATCATGTCAAACAAAATTCTAGCATAAACAGAGGGAAGTCAAACTACTTGAAGAACCATACCAGAGGAACTAAGACCCATGAGAAGGAGAGATTCAGTTTCTTTTAATTTTTTAAAAATTTTATTTACTTTTATATGTATGAATGTACTGTCTACATGTAGGTTGGTGCAACCGTGTTGTGCATTGCCATGGAAGTCAGAAGAGGATGTAGGATTCCCTTGGAATTGTAGTTAAAGAAGGTTCTCAGCCACCATGTGGGTGCTGGGGATCGAACCCAGGTCCTCTGCAAGAGCAGTCAGCACTCTTAACCTCTAGGTCATCTCTCCAGCTCAAGAGATTCAGTTTCTTTTAAGTGTGATAGTCTTAATACATTGACCATGTTCCAGTGGATGGACCCTTGTTAAAAATGTCCAACATATTTAGCCCAGGGAAATAAAAATTAAAATTATTTTGAGATTGGTAGGATATCAAAACCAAGTGTCCTAGTTTGTCTTCCATTGCTGTGACAAAACACTCTGACTGACACCAACTTGGGGAGGAAAGGGTTTATTCAGCTTACATCTCCCGGGTCACAGTTTGTTACTTAGGGAGCCCAAGGCAGGAACTCAGGGCAGGAACCTGGAGGCAGGAGCTGAAGCACAGGCCATGGAGGAATGCTGTTCACTGGCTTGCTCTCCTGGCTCATGCCCAGCCTGCCTTCTTATACAGTACACAACCTGCCCAGGGTGGCACTACTCATTGTGGGCTGGGCCCTCCCACACTGCTCGACCATCAAGACAATACTCCACAGATGTGGCCACAGGCCAATCCAATGGAGCCAATTCCCCAACTGAGGCTCCCTCAACACAGGTGTGTCAAGTTGACACTAAAGCTATCCAGCACACCAAGCAATAAGAAATGCTAGTGAGGATATGGGGAAAGATCTCCAGTTAATTACTGCTGGTGAGAGTGACAAGTTATCTAGCCACTGTACAAATAAGTGCAGATGCTTCTCAAAAAGCTAAAAAAAATGTACCTCAATGATCCAGCCATGCCATTGTTGGGCATATACCCCAAATATTCTATATCCTATTACAGAGATACACGTATATCAATGTTCACTGATGTTCTAGTCACAATAGCCTGGAAATAGAAACAACCTAGATATCCATCAACTGATGAATGGATATGATTCGGTTAGTTTTGATCTCTATTTCTGCTTCTAGTTGTGTTGACAGTTGTTTCTGGTACAATCAATCACTCAGCCATATCAGTGAGGCTTCCATGTCATAGAAAAGGGAACCTTTAGAGCACAGTGAAAATAAACTTCTGCTCATTCTATGCTGCTTTCTCCCTCCAGTCTGTTGCTGCTGCCATACATGAGGCATTAATGACCTCCATTCCTCCCTTCTATTTTCCCCGTCAAGCCATGCAGAAATAATTCCTCAATAAATGCCCATTAGATAAGTTGGAATTTAGAATAAACCAGATATAATTTACAGCCACAAGAGCAAAATAATAGACACAGAAGTTTACCAAATAACTGCATGGCATATTCAAATAAGACAACATAATTTGCCAAAATGGCTGTTTCCGTTATGTGTCAGGGACGTGTCATTGACATACTGCTTGAAAAAGACATTTTATGTGTGAAAAATTATTGTTTCTCTTTTACCATGGATTTTACTTGAATTTTTTCACATATCATCTGTCTCACACACTGCAGAGGTAGGTGTTGGGGTCAAACACAGTGTGCTACTGATCAATCAGTGGCATTTCCAACTAATGTTGTAAAGTGCATTTCTGACACTTTTCCAGTTGTTTCCATTTTGTAAAATAGCATCATGCACATTCCACAGGAGAACAGATCGCTCATTAAATTTGCAATCAATCTTGGGTTAGGTACTTTTAAAAGATGTTGAGAAATCACATCTATAATGATGTAATCTCCCAATTGTTGGTTTTCACTTTCCCTGTACTGTTGCTAGCACAGACATCTAGGTACTGACTTAAATTTCCATTGTCCAGTAGTTTTTCATGAAATAAGATTCTTAAAATTTAAGAAATCACATGTAGTTTGGGGATTTACAAATGCATTTAGGACTGAGTAAAGCATTCCAGAATTCATAACTAAAATAAATTTTAAAAAATCCATTAACGATTCACAATGTGACACAGGCTACTGGTAAAATTTCTTATGTCTAAAGACTTCATTAAAAATAAGTTTGGCCAGGCGAGGTGGTGCACACCTTTAATCCCAGCACTTGGGAGACAGAGCCAGGCAGATCTCTGTGAGTTCAAAGCCAGCCTGGTCTACAAAGTGAGTTCCAGGACAGCTAGAGCTACAGGGAGACCCTGTCTCAAAAAGACCAAAAAAATGTGATGGACATTTTAAGAAGCTATGTATATCCAATTATTCATTGATTGATATTCATTCATACTATGGTACTTAAGAAAATTTTCATGTCATATTTGAATAGTCACTTTATTTTTTTAAATTTTATTTATTTATTTATGTGTATGAATGTACTGTCTGCATGTAGGTTTGTGCACCCGTGTCGTGCAATGCTGCAGAGGTCAGAAGAGGGTGTCACTGGAATTGGAGTTCTCCTGGAATTGGAGTTACAGACGGTTCTCAGCTGCCATGTGGGTGCTGGGGATCAAACCCGGGTCCTCTGCAAGAGCAGTTGGTGCTCTTAACCGCTAGGTCATCTCTCCAGTCCCTGAATAGTTGCTTTCTGATTTACTAACAGGTTAGCACAGGGCTTGTCTTAAATCTGTGACAGGGAGATAATAATGGTCTACAAAATAAGTTTATTATAAGTGCTGAATAAGTAAATACACTGTAAGATACCACATGGCATTTGCTAAAAACATGTATGTCCTTATTCATTCTTCATTGATTCATTCAACAACGTTATCAAATATTTACTATGTGGAAGAGGTAGTAGTAGGAAAGTATTTCAAATGATTTGGTTATTTCAAGAACACTAGACACAAGGTGGGAACAGAACTCTGGTGCTTGGCAAGAGCAACCGGTGCTCTTAACCACTGGCAATCTCTTTAGCCCAGACTTCTTAAAAGCATTTTTAGACTTTTATTATTATTTTTTTTTAATTTTTATTTATTTATTTTCTTTTTTTTTAAATTTAGTTTTTATTGATGCTTTGTGCATTTCATACATTTTTCCAATTCAGTTCAGGCTTATTTCCCTTTCCCTCCCCCCCACCCCCACCCCATCCCAGTTCATGCATTCTGCCATAACTGTCCTGCATCTTTCTCT
>VZQC01009318.1:672851-741923 GCA_009823505.1 Rhizomys pruinosus
GGGGTGAAGGGAAAGGGAAATATGCCTGAACTGAATTGGAAAATGATGTATGAAATACACAAAACATCAATAAAAAATGAAAATTAAAAAAAAAGAAACTGACAGCCTGCAGGGGATCCAAGCCCCCCAAATTATAGAGGTCTTTTTCCTAAAAGTGGGATACATGCAAGGCGAAAGGCAATAAGTCCCTGTTGTTGAAGACCTGGTGTAAGCATGAAAAAGTGTTTTGAGACGTCACTTGCTAATGTACAATTAGCCTCTGAAATGCCAGAGAGCGTTACCAAAGGCCACTAAAGCAATACAGCAAAATATTGGTCTCCTTGAGACAAGCAAGACTCCTCTGTCAGTATCAGCTACACCTCAACTGCCTGGAAATACTGTGCAACAGTGGCAGCCATGTGTCTATCTATCTATCTATCTATCTATCTATCTATCTATCTATCTATCTATCTATATCAAATCTAATTGGCTATTAGCTCTTTCCTTGGAGGAATAATTCACAGTGGATGCCACAAGCTTATGTCCTCTAGTGGTTAGGAGATGTTATAAGCCACAATAAGAACTTGTCACCCTTTATAGAGAAACCACAGTTTGTGGATTAGCATACCATCCAAGCATCTGTGTCTATGCCCACAGCTTAGTTTTCCGTAATAATTAGTACTGCTTAAATGCCTGTACATCTAATTGCTTGTGCTTTGTTAGTAGGATTAAAAAGGTATTCCTGGATAAGCTGTCAACCCATGAAGGGGAACAACCTGAACAGACTAGAGTTCAAAATGACATCTCCAGAGAAAATAGATTGTTTTTCTTCTCACCCACTTGAGCTCCTTTCCCAAAGCCCAGGGAACAAGTTGCAGAAGAGAAGGCATGGTAGAATGTAAGGGCTGTGGAGAGATTGGGATGAATCATGTGACTACAGAAATGTAGACTGGACTCCTATTTGATCAACATGCTTGTGCATACAAGCTTCTCCAACTGGACTATGGGAACCTTGGGTTGTTCAAAATTTGGACATAGATACTTGCAAATTGGCTTTATGTGAATGTTACATTTATTGCTTATGATTAATAATTTGGCTCACTTCAAAAAAAGTGCACCAATTACCTAATTGTATGGCAAACTGAGGAATGTCAATGTTATCTGAAAACAACAGTGCTCTTATATTGTAGAATCCCTTAAAAATTATATTGTAGAATCCCTTAAAAAATAAAGAAATAAAGTAAAAAAATGACAGCCTGGCCTCTAAATTTCTTTTTATGCCATAATGTGACATCTTTGTGTTGCATGTGCTTCCACCATTATGTGACTGAGCTAAAGGGGCTTTTACCAGAGCTGAATAGATGATAGTCCATATTCTTGAATATCCAGGATGATGAATTAAATAAATACACTTCCCTTCTTTATATATAGCTCAGATACAACTACATTTTATATCAACAGAAAGCATACTAAGACTTCTGTGAAATTGGTTATGATTATTGTAAGGATTCTGTGTCTAAGAAATCTTTTCTTAGATGACTTTTCCTTCCAGATCCCCAGAAAATCAGAAACATAGCCCTAATTTGGTCTCCATTTGGTCATGTACTATGCTTGCATATCTGGTTCTTAGCCATCTGGTGCTGTAATTCATAGTTACATGTGGTTAGTAAGTAATAGTATTGAGATTACTAATGAGGCTTTAATGTGTTCCAAAAGGGTACTTGAAAGGCTTTAGAGGCAAAAACTTGCATTACATTTCTTTGAATCCCCATCTTTTTATTTACAAAAATGTGTAGGTCATCGATTACATTAAAAAGCTCAGGTAGTGAGAACTCAGCCTTTATGAATCTCACCACTTTCTGAGGTGTCACAGACCATGCCGTTTGCTTTTGATATTGCACATAGTATTTACATGAGAGTATTGCTATTTCCTTTGGAAGTAAAATGTGTGGAATTGACTTTTCTCAATAATGCAAAAGGAAATGTAGTTCACTGAAGTGTGACAAAGGATCTTGGGGAACATTTAATTTGTAATATGGGACATAATCCCATTGCTATCATACTAGCTAGTGATGGCTCCCATCAATCAAAAGTGGTCTGAACTGACTTGATCAGAAACATTAGCCAACCAATGGGGAAAGAGACAGAGCATTGTACAGATTTATACTTTCCCAGCATTGGGGGCTGGAGAGATAGCCTAGCGGTTAAGAGCACCGACGCTCTTGCAGAGGACCCGGGTTCAATCCCCAGCACCCACATGGCGGCTAAGAACTGTCTGTAACTCCAATTCCAGGAGAACTCCAGTTCCAGGGGAATCCAAGACCCTCTTCTGACCTCCGCGGCATTGCACGACACGGGTGCACAGGCCTGCATGCAGACAGTACATTCATACACATACAAAAATAAATAAATGAATAAATAATACTTTCCCAGCATTATTTTCTAGTTCCAACTGGAGAACAAAGTACACATATTCTCACCATTGAAAGGACATTAAGTCACATAGCTGTCTTTTAAACCTCATTTACTCATACAAGCCACACCAATGACACATGGTTGTTCGAATCGAATAGATCTTCCAAACCTGAAGCATATTCAAATGCAAACTCAAGTGCTGATTTGTCTATACAAAGTAGCTCTCTTCATTCATGTCTCTTTTTTTCTTCCACGTTCAATTTTATATTCGTGTCCTTGAGATTTTAAACAGGAAGAAAGGGGAAATTTTCATGCAAGAGATATTGAAAACTGATATGATTAGGATATGGAATGAGTTTATTGTGTTTGGAGGTTCACTTGTCTTGGATGTGAACATTAGTGCTTTCTTTCAAAAACTCCACCACATTGCCTGATACAATCAATTGTTTGGCAGTTAAAAGTAGAGCCTGTAGCTGATCAGGAGGTCATGACTAGACTTGCAAGTACAGCTAGATTTTTCTTGTTTCTTCTATCACAGAACTCTTTGTAATATACAATATCATGCCCCATCAGAAAAAAAACAACGAATTATTCTTTTATACTTTTGGTGATATTTTCAAGGCCCATGGCCTAAGACTTTAATGTATATTGTAATTACCTAATGTAAATTGTAATTACCTAATATTTTCCTCACTTTTGAGGTAAAGTTTTAGGAATGTATTCCTGATTCAACCTTTTATATTTCTAAGTTGTTATTCTATGCATCTTTCTCTGAACTATATGTTTGCCCTTAAGATCAATAGGAGTAAATATTCTGATGGGGCTGCCAAAAGGTTAATATGTCTTGGGCTGCAGAACATAGTGGCAGATTGATGGGAAGAACCAGAAGACCTCTGGGGTCCTATGATTTCATAGCTGCAGAAGGGTAAAACTAGCATCATTCTTATTAATAGAGAAGACTGACCCAAAATACCAATGTTCTTTAAGCTATACAAAAGTGAAGAATTTCTTCTTTTAGCAAAACTGTTTTGTGCAAACAGGATCAGTTAAAAAAGCAAAACACTGCGATTTTGAAAGCCAAGCTCCTATTTCTTGCTGGTTCTCTAACTAGCAAAGTGACCTTAGCCAGCTCAATTAACCTCTCAGTATTTCTTTGCTTGCATATAAAACAAGGGGAACAATACCTACCTATTCTAACTTTCAGGATTGTTTTCCAATTCAACTGAGATAAAACATGTGTAAATGTTTTGGAATGTGTTGTGCAGCATACAAATGGAAGTTAATAATCACTGCTAGCTTTGTTTATGATGCTTTTTCTTTCAAAGGCTGTCCTTGCTCAAAATGAGTCATTTCTTTTTCTGCAATTACCTCAAACTGATTATTTATTCATCTTTTTTTCCCAGTATCCTGCAGACTCACCACAGCCATACTTGACGGTTTACTTATGCCTTCACAGTTTGTCTTTATGTCTATTCAAGAAAGCTGCCTTGTTATTGAGAAATCATTGAAGACATGCACATTATCCATGAAATGTTGCTAACCTTTGAAGAACTAAAAGTTATTACATAACATGTCTATGTTTAACTATGTACTATGGTTGCATATATGGTTCTTAGCCATATGGTGCTGTAATTTTTAATTACATGTGCTATGTAAGCAATAGTATTGAGATTAATAATGAAATTATGATTATTGTAAGGATTCTGTGTTTAAGAAATGTTTTCTGTTCTAAGATGACTTTATCCTTCCAGGTCCCCAGAAATTTAAACCTAGAAACATATATCTAATTTGGTCTCCATTTCCACTCTATGCTCTCAAACCTGACCTAGAATGACATTGCTCATGGAACTGCCGTATACCTTTGTGTTACACAGGACTTTCCTCCAGGCAGATCATGAGCACATGGCTTCTTTACAATCTTGGTTGCATCTGCTTGCCTAAGATCATCACAACTAAATTTATTGACTGTCAAGCTCCACAAAGAAGGAGCAGGGAGAGTCAGCCAACCAGTTCTCCCTAGTTGCATGAGGAGGGAGGGGTTAAAGCTGTATAAATTGAGAAAGCAGAGGGGAGGTTCCTTAATCCATTTTGTGTGTCTGTGGGGAATTCACAAAACACACCTGGATGCAGACTTTCCAGTTCTGTCATAGGAGGGGAGCACCCAGACAACTATAACATAAAGCAAGTGTAACAATACCTACGTATTCTAACTTTCAGGATTGTTTTCCAATTCAACTGAGACAAAACATGTATAAATGTTTTGGAATGTATTGCGCGGCATAGAAATTGAAGTTAATAATCATTGGCAGCTTTGTTTATGATGTTTTTCCTTTCAAAGTCTGTCCCATTGTTCTGTAAGTGAGCGGGATAGACTCACTGGTTTTCCAGATTGCAGTCTGGTGAAATGAGAACTCCATTTGCCATAGGAATCAAAATAGGAGGGCTGGAGTCTGTGCATACCAGAAGGAATTGTAGCTCCCTTTGGAACAGTAACATGGACATCATTGATAGGAATCAGGTAATGATGTCCAGGAAGATTAAAGTCTAGAGACCATTGTTCACACTCGAGATGAAAAGGAAGCTCTTCTGCAAAGCCCATTTCTAAGCCTGTCTACACTTAGGTGGTCCCATTTTCTCAGTTCAAACTATCTCGCTCCAATTTGGGTGGCATATCATGAAAAAAGACATATTAGTATATTTTTTATTATTGTGATTAAATAACACCTGGCAAAAGGAAGAAAGGGTTTTTGTTCAAGGCCTTTATGATTGATGAAGGCATGACTCCTAGAATATGAGGAAGCTGCTCACATTGTATCCATAGTCAGGAAGCAGAGAGGTGCATGGAAGCTCAGCTAGCTTTCTCCTGTTTATTTTGCCCAGGGTCCCGCCTGTGCAAACTTGCTCTCACCTTTAGGGTGGATCTTCACCCCTCTATTAATCTTATCTAGAAACTTCCTCACCTGCACACCCATAGATTTGTTCAGTAGATGACTCGAGATCTTCTCAAGCTGACAATAAATAATAACTATACTAATCTTAGTTTCCAGTTTCATTTTCTAGGCCCCGGAACATATATGAACAGAAAATGTATATTGTTTGTCATAGACCAAGCTAGTAATTTTAACTAGCTCTGATTTCCTAGCAATTATCTTCTGTGGCCTGGAAGTATTTTGTTGGGGAGAAAATAGACAATTTAACATACATAAACATATAGAGAAAAAAACACACACACACAATTTCAGAAAATCCATTTGAAGATAATCAGATAATTACCATTAAATGCCTTATAAACAATACAAAATCTGGGAAATGTTTTTGATTATAAAAGTGAAGTTATTGACAAATTTATCAAGCCACATTTTCTGTAGCTAATTACAGGAAAACACCTTCCTTGAGGTTCTTTCACATAAGCCACATTTGGAGATCATTAGAGACTTTGGCATATATCAATGGTACATAGGATTGTGTATTTATCTCCAAAGGCCACATTACATGCTTGTGTTTTTGAGACAAGTTATTGATAATATTAACAGAGAAAGACATTTGTTTTGAGGTCTTAGATCTAGGGTACCTGAGTAAAGAAAGCTTTTGATATTTGATATCTATTATTGTTTCAGATACTAGAAAGTCCCTATTGCAAAATAAAATTAACTACAAATTCAATTTGTTTGCAGTTTAGCTTTAACTAAAATAATTTTAGTAATCAAAAGTCCTTCTTATCTATTATCTGGAGGTAACAGAATACCCCTCCCCATTCAATAACTGATAGGGATATCAGAAATTTTGCTATTATGATCTCTAACCTGCAAAATGTCCTTGGATGCATTTCATATTATTTTGAGTTAAATGTTCTGATTTGTCATTGGAAATCCAGAAGGAAATGCCATAAGGAATACCCTTATTTCTTGGCAAATCTTGTGTTGTTCCAACCACCAAAGATCAATGTACAGTAAGGTGTAGACTCCCCTAGAAATTTTCTCTTTATTTTTCCAATTAAAAAATAACAGGAACATAAAGACAGAAAAATGGATATATTGCAGCACTAAGTAACACTTCCATACATGAACTTTTATCATCTCTATATATGGTTAAATCAGGCTAAATAGATCTATTTCATCAAATTTTAGCTATTTATTTATGGTGGAATTACTCCCCTTTTTTTCAAAACCTGCAGAAATATTTTATTTAATCTTTATCAATAGTGATGCAGCTGTAGCGTATCACACCAGAACTTCTCATTCCTATGTAACCACCTACTACCCTTTGATCTTCATTTTTCTCATTCCTTTCTTGTTTCTACTTCCTAATGTTAAAAATTGGTAGCTAATTTTTATGCACCAATTTGGCTAAGCCATATCACCGCCAAGGTATTTGTTAAAATATCTATGGTAACACATCAAGGTATTCTTGACATATATGAAAGTATTTTGGTTTTCTCTTTTCTTGGATAAAAGAAATGAAGATTTAGTTCTCTACAATGTACATGGCCTTCTAGAAGTTTCCCTTCTCTTGACATGTTTTTAACACCTCAGGTTATCCTTCTTATTACACTCAGAAATATTATAATGTTCACCTATTTCCTCTGCATTGTCCTTTTGTTTTGCACCAAAAAGCCCAGATCTTACATAGAAGTGCATTTTGGCTTTTCCAGGGGTTATGGTTTCAACAGCCATCTTCTACACTCTATTTTTATTTTATGGCAAAGTTCCAGAAGGTTATTGGGTTCTAAGCCAAGAAAGTAAATTTACAAGTGGGTCATTGGATTCTCTTTCATCCTTTTCTGTCGTGAAAGCTCTGCACATGCCAATTCTTTTACTAAATGACCTTTGCTGAAAAGACATCTATCCAAATGCACTTTTCTCATTTTTGGTCACGAGGAACATAGCCTAAATGCACACTGAGCAGGAGATATTTATAGAATTAGGCTCTATTTCACTTTCTACAGTTAATGGATCCATATTGCTCAGCTCAGGGCACACACACACACACACAAACACACACACACAAACAAACAGACACAGACACACACACACACACACACACACACACACACACACACACACTAGGGTGGTTTTCATTGTTCTCGGTTTGGTTTTATTTTTGTTGTTGTTTCCCCAAGAACAGAAGTGACTTTCAATTGACCTTAACTCAATAGCCTTCTGAGAAGAGGCAGGGCATAATTCCTATGTTTTTTCAATGTAATTTTTCCCACATCTTGCCTTATTTTTCTCAAACGAGGGTTCATAAAATATATCTTCTTATAAGATGCCATTTATCAAAAATAATCTTTTTGTACAACAGAGATTATTTCCATTCTTTTATAGGTATTGCAGTAGAAGGTCTGGATGTCAATAGCTTTTGACTCAAAAATGGTATTTTTGAGTCAAATGCTCCATCACTGAGATGTCCCCTCAGAAATGCTATGTTTGATATCATCATTATATCATGGGGTTATCTTATAGGATTAACCTGTGTAATGCAAAGTCAAGACACTGTAAAGTGCCTCCTCCTGGGCTTTTATTTCTTGGGCCCATGCCTCAAACTGACAAGCTCTTCATCTCTGCCACCCTTCTTCAGCCATCTCTCTGCAAAATGCTAAATGTATTCCATAGATGACCTGGAATAAAAACAACAACAAAAAAACCCAAAACAAAACAACAACAACAATGCTTACATATCCTCCAGCTTGGTTTTTTTACTAATTCCCCTTATGGCTGAACTTTTTCATAAATAATTTATTCAAATATTTAAATTAGAATCCTAGATGGTGCTTTGGGTTGGTTTCCTATGGTGTTCTCTACTAAACAATACTTTCTATTGATTGCTCATCCTGGCTAAATACCCAGTATATCCTCTTCTTTACATTTCTACTGTACCACTGTTTGAATTTTCACATAAACACAGTTAGCTTTTAGAGTCACTTAGCTTCCCAGTAAACCTAAGCAGAGAGTGCAGAGCATTCCTCTATAATCTCATTGCCCTGTGTACACCCCGCCTCTATCTACCATTATCAACACTCTAGAACAGAATGGCACAATTTTACAGTTGATAAACCTTCACTAACATATCATTATTATCCAAAAATTTTAATTTATCTTTAGACTCTCTCTTGTTCTATCCTTGTGGGGACTCAAAATGAATAGTTTCAGTCCCTCAAAGATTCTCTCTTTTACTTATAATTTTTCCCTTAACTTTTAGTGCTTCTATAATTAATCCATTTTCTGCACATGCATAGAGGAAATGGATACCTTTTCAATAGATTTCCATGCTTCATGTAAGAATGTTGATCTTGCAAAATTTAGTCACTTACATGGTTTTCCTTGCTCCAAGTATAAAACATATGGATGATGTAAAGCTCCTTCAAGGGTCTGTGGTTGATGCTTTCTCCTCATCTGCTGCCCCTTACCATCTCATCCTATGTGAACTCCATTTTATCTTAACTACGGATATTTATTGATCCTTGTATTTTCCCTTTTCTACAATTGTGTTTGTCTCTCCCGTTAGCTAGAAGCATTAAGATTTTCATCATAGGGGCTGGAGAGATGGCCTAGCGGTTAAGAGTGCCAACCGCTCTTGCAGAAGACCTGGGTTCAATCCCCAGCACCCATATGGCAGCTGAGAATCGTCTGTAACTCCAATTCCAGGAGAACTCCAGTTCCAGGGGAATCTGACACCCTCTTCTGACCTCTGAGGCATTGCACGACACGGGTGCACAAACCTACGTGCATACAGTACATTCATACTCATAAAAATAAATAAATTAAAATTAAAAAAAGATTTTCATCATATTTTAGCTCAGTATTCCTTTCACTCAGAGAAAGCCAATGCAATCTATAATTATGCAGTCTTATAAAGCATCCTGTTTTGTGTGTGTCTTCATTGGGGTACAAGAAAATCTCACTGAAAAGATTTGGTATATAGGTGATCTTAACATTAAGCAACAGAGTTTTTAAAGGCCACTGTTTTGTGAAGGCCTCTCAAAAACAGAAGGCTGTTTTTCAGTTTCTACATGTGATACCCTTCAATTTTAGAGAAATTTAGAAAATACAAATGTAGAACCAATGATTGTGAGTAATTACTAACAGAAATGAGGTTAAAAATTCAAATCATCTTCACATCTTGACATTGCTGGGCACTCAAACAGAAAAGTTCTGTAATAGAATTTCATTTTCATCCCATGTATTTTCTTAGAATGTAAGGAGAACTTTCAGTAAACTGATATAAAGACATGCATGCAGATTTTTAACAGTGGATCATTTTATATAAGGTTATTTTAGCATGCTGTCACTCAAACTGAGGATAATTAATGTGATTAAATTGTAAAGTTATTGTTTTGTATTTTAGTTTTTAGAGTTAAAATGACTTTAAATCTAGGCCATAAAGAGATAGAATATCAACCTTAAACAGCTAAGAAACATTCAAAGATAATTGATGAAATTTAACCACAAATTTGCTTAGTTCACAGAAACATATGGACACTCTTTCCTTAGATGTTGAAAGCTTCTTGGTGCTAATGGAATGTTTCCTTCCAGCAACTGAGTCTCAATAATTCGTCCATGCACGTGATATTTTTGTTATCATTATTATGAATATGATATCTTCTTTCCAGTATATAATACTATAGTCAACTACATTAGTTTCCATTTTAGGTAGCTTAACATTATCATTAACAAAATCCATCTTGCTTGTTCCTTTTATCCCTTTTCTGCCTTCTCATCTCCTTACTCAGAGTCTTCCTGCAAAATTAAAGTTTAATGAGTGACGTTAAATATGTTTACAAATAAATGCATCATTTCCCACCAATGATATTGCACCTTTTAATCATTCCTTTTTAGGTTTATAATCATAAAAGTATTCCTGGGGCTGGAGAGATGGCTCAGCAATTAAGTGCACTGACTGCTCTTGCAGAGGACCCAAGTTCTAATCCCAGCACCCACATGACGGCTAAGAACCGTCTTTAACTCCAGTTCCAGGGGAATCCAACACCCTTTTCTGATCTCCACAGCATTGCACGACAAAGGTGCACCTATTTAGATGCAGACTATATACTCACACACACAAAATAAATAAATACTAACTAAAAAAAAGTATTCCTAAATCCAAGTGGGCATCCTCTTATATATCAATCTGGTGTTAACCACTCCATGGAATTCTTACCCATTTTCCTGACAAGTTCGTTGCTGTACTAAGTCCCTATCAATGCAAATAGTGTGAGAGTGACATCTTCCATTACAGGTGGTGTGCCAGGGCATAAGAGACATGTATTTCTCTCCTTTTAAACAATGTTCTATTGCACTCTGACATCACTACCTTGGTTAGTGCTCTTACCAGAAAATAAATTTGATTCTTTTTTTTCCCACGCACTCTACAGCACGTAATATTTACAAGTATTGTTTGCAGTAACCTATATGAAAATATTTCTGAATGCTCTTTGTTACATGAGTGCAGTGAATTAACCTGAATTATTGGCTCTCTCTTTTTCTGCTTTTTCTACTGAACGGTTCTCTCTCCTCATTCTACAATAGCTGATATAGTATGTAAATTCACCTTGATTTCTCAAGTATTATTGGATCAAATTAGTTCTGAAGATAGAGACTATCTGTACTTTTGCTTTTGTTGTGAGCACTGGATAAAAATCACATATTTTCTGTTTGTCTTATCTTTTCATTTTTCTTTCTACAAATGCTCATCAACTTCTAAATACAAATGAACAGGAATTTATTATTCTTCTTAAAGTAGAATAGAAAGTTCATATTAAATTTGTTTTCATTTTTAGACCACTAAAATTTGTCTTTGAACTGCAATTATGTATAGTTTTTTAAATGCACACATACATCAATAGGGAGTCTATTCTTCTTGTACTGTAATATAAATTCCTTCACACAAATATGTCTTCTTTTGTTTCATTTTCTGTTTGGGGACTTAACTTTCCACTCCATCCTTACTCCCTCTAATCTTGCACTAACTCAGGCTAAATAGAATAGAAATGAATGTAGCCTGCATCTTTCCTCTTTCATCACTCTTAAAATAGAGTAGTTTTGTCTAATAAGATGCATTCTGTTCTTGTATGTAACCATAGAAACAACATCTGTGGTATACAATGAGCTTTGGTATTTAGATGATTTGAAACAAGAACAAATATTTACCCTATACTGAAGTTTTTTTTTTTTTTTACTTCTTTTAGTGAATTAAGAAGCAAGCTTTATGTACATAATATATTAAAATTATGTACCTTTTTAACCTTATTTTGTTTCCCCAAATATTTTAAATCAAATGAATATAGGAAACAATATAGTAGATCATTGACACAAGCTTATATAAAAATATCAGTACCAGCTGGGGTTGGTGGCACACACCTGTAATCCCAGCACTCAGGAGGCAGAAGCAGGCAGATCTCTTTCAATTCAAGGCCAGGCCAGTTTACATAGTGAGTTCCAGGAGATCTGGGGCTACAGGGAGACCCTGTCTCAGACAAAAATAAAATCACTACCTTAGTTTAGTAGGTATACAGTGTGACATTTTAAGAAATAATATTTTTAAAATTCTAATAGTTCATTTTGTAAAGACGGTGGCTTGAATTGCAATAATTTGAAATGATATAGTTTATATCAGTGTCTGTGATCAGAAACAATTAAGAATAACTGCAATCTATTAACAGTACTTTCAGGTTATCATCTCTTTGACCTGATCAAACATTTGAATTTCTATGTGGTTTTATAAAAAAATTAAAAAAACGAGGTATCATTATAAACTTTAGCTCACAGTTAACATTTTAATAATGTTTTTCATTTAAATTTTTATTTCAAAAAATTTAAAAAAATATTTTATTGGTGTTTCTTGTATTTCATACATCATTTCTCATTCCAATTTAGACACACTCCCTTTTCCATGTCCCCCACCCCACCCCAGTTCATGCATTCTTCCATACATGTCTTATATCTTTTTCTCAGTCTTTTTATTTTTGTTTTTTGATTATTAACATTTACTTTTATTATAGAGATTGTCGCCAATGACTTTATTTATTTATTATATTTTTTTAATTTAATTTTTTTATTGATGCTTTGTGCATTTTGTACATAATTTTCCAATTCAGATCAGGCATTTTTCCCTTTCCCTTCCCCCCCACCCCCACCCCATCCCAGATCATGTATTCTGCCATAACTGTCTTGCATCTTTCTCTGTTTTTTTTTTTTTTTCCTTTTTTAGCTATAAGTGATAATCCATGAGTACAAGCATCCTTCGTGCAAAACCCATACTACATAGGCCTTTGTGTCCAAAACCCCCACAGCCCCACACTCCAGTGGGGCGTGGAATGACATGTTGTTGTTCAATCAAGTTGTCACAATGATGTGTCCCAGACTACATCGCTGGGTTTAAAGTTTCACCCATTCACCCCAATCGGAGCAAGCCTTTACATCCTACCACGCCCGCTCTTCCGACAGTTTTCCCTAGCTTTAGAAAAGGGGCACAGGTGGATGAGAGTAAAACAAACAGTCCACTCTCTCTGGAGACTGTTGTCTTGCTGTGACTCTGGGTCAATTCTGGCTGTTCCTTTCATCGGGCTGACACAAGTTTGTCAAGGGGTAATCCCTTCGCTATCCCTACTAATGAAGCACAAGCGATTAGATATATAGGTGTATTTAAGCAGCCTACACATAAATAGTTATGGTAGGTTACTTTGGCACATAGGCACATATTGTTTGGATGTTCTGTTAATCCATATTTTCTTTCCTTTTTTTTTTTTAAATTTATGCACAGGGTCTCTACTGTGCGCTTTATAACCATCTCCCCTAACCTGCTACATAGGATGTAAGCTTCTGTCGGCATCGCCATTGGTATTCTCCAGGAGGTTAGGATGAGGCCAATAGCAATTAGATTTTGGATATACAGGCACATGGCTGCCTCCGCTGACACAGTATTTTTCCAGGCAGGTGAGGGTGGTGGGTGTAGTCTGGTGCTGACGGTGGAGTCTGCTTGACCAGGGGAGACCCGGTCGTATAAGGAGAATAGATGATGATGAAGGTCGTTATCCAACTGTAAATTGGAGACAACTATTATAGAGGTAATCTCTTATAAAACCGGTAAAAATGCCTTCTTTAATTGACTAATAGACATAAGAACTGTGAAAAGGATTATACTCTGTTCAGAACCAAATATAATACTAAAGTCCTTGGGCTATGCACTTAGGCAAAGTATATTAATGCAGGAGCTCTGACATCAGCAATGGATTGTTCTACCAGGGGGATGTTGGCCAGGGGATCCAAGGCCCCACAAAAGGTAAGGGTTCCTTGCCCCTAAGTTGGGATACCTGCAGGAGGAGAGGCGATAAGACCCTGCTGCCGAAGACCTGATGTTAACACGGGAGGGATGTATTGAGACCGCACATGCAAGTGTACAGATGGCCTCTGGAATGCCAGAGAGTGTTACCAAAGGCCACTAAACCAATAAAGCAAATACAGGTTTCTCAGTCTTTTTAAAGCTTTTTCTCTTCAGAGGTTTACTGTTTGGGCAGAAGTTAACTGTTTCAGTCAGTTCTTTCAGTCAGTTCTTTGACTCAGTCTTTTTGTCATTGTTGTTCCCTTCCATTTACATTTATTTATGGTGTGTGTGTGTGTGTGTGTGTGTGTGTGTGTACAAACATCCATACGTGGATGCTACAGTGCATGTGTGGAGGTCAGAGGACAGTTGTTCTCTCCTCCACCATGAGCGTATCAGAGTTTAAACTCTTGTTATCAGGCTTAGCAGCAAGTACTCTTACCTGCTGAGCCATCTCATGGACTCTGATAGGTTTTGTCTGTAAACAACTTAAATTCTGTTCACCCAGGACCCAATAAAAATCAGTACAGCCAATTCTTTTGACCTTGGCCTAGTGACCCTGGCTTTGTTCAATCTCCTTTGTGTTTTTTCTAGGATTCAGAATAATGTGCATTGCAACTCAAAACCTTGATCTTCCTTATACCTCATCCTCTAATTTTTATAAGGTTTTCCTTATCCCATATTTACACCTGAGCAAAATGAAATTAACTCTTTAGACATCCCATGAGAGTCGTATCTAGAAAAGCCCATGACAATCATTTGCCTAATCGGCAGTTACCTTCCATTATGCTAACCAACATTTCTTTCCTCAAAATATGTATCCATCTCTGACATATGCATTTTGACCACCTATGTGCCTAAACTAGTCTTTGAATGATCCAAGTAAAATACATTCCCCTTGATATCCACTGACAAGCCTCATCTTCCAACCTTGCCCACTATTATCAGCCTACTTTGTCCAGTACATTCTTCCTGCCATGATACACTGTGAGCCAAATCTGTAGTTCCTCCTATTAAATTGATCATATCAGGCATTCAGTCACATCAATCAGAAAAGTAACTAGAACTATTTATAACATTAAATATTTTATTAATAAATACACTATTTATAATTTATTTGAATAAATAAAAGCCAAGAGGAATGTGAGTGATTCAAAAGAATTAAACCAACTAAGGTTGGAATAAACACTGCGGAATAATACAAGTCATACATAAGAAGCCTTCAACTGACATTGTAAAAGATGCCAAAACAGGAAGGCCTTTCCTCTACAATCAGTTACAAGACAGTGGTAACTATTTTTGCCATTTCTATTCAACAGGATTCTGGAATACTTAGCTTGAAAGGAACAGACATGAATGCTTTCCAAAATGTTAAGTAAGAACTAAAATTGTCTTGGAAGATGACATTTTTTAATTTTAGAAAGCCAAAATATCTAAAAAAAGAATTGCTCAGACTAACCAACAAATCGGTTAATTCTTACGGCTCAGAAATCAGTGTAAAAAGCTATTTATACTTTTACAACAAAGCTTTCAAAAGGAAATTCAGAAATATAGATTAGGATTAAAATAACACATTAAGTAGTAATAAACTTTGTTAAAGATGTTATAAAAATTCACATTGGAAATTAGGAAGAATTGATGCTATAAAGTAAAGATGAGATAAATAAATGGAAAGACAGATAATCGTAATGGACTGAAAAATATAGGATTAAATTTTCATAGTACATAAAAAGGGTTCTAACTGATCATATGTAGTAGCATGTAACCATCAGCATAAGAAGTTCAATTTCTTTATGTTCTTAAATGATTTTACATGTTATGGGTTGTAGTCTTGAAATATATCAGTCCTGAGGAGTTCTGGTATAGTCTGGGACCAGTTGATGAGAATCACCATCTGTTTTAAATAGGAAGTCTAAATGGCAACAGACTAGATACTACGAATTTGCATTTTTTTTCTGTTCTCATCATTGGAATGATTTGCTTATGAGTCACAAAGACCTTTATAGGAGGGTTAAGACAATTAACTGTTGGTGTTCTTTACACCATTGACTTTTTCCACATAGTCCTAAAAGATGTGAATGCCACTTCATTCCTTGATCATGGAGACTGGTAGTTTGAAAATGAAGGATAGCTGAGTGAGGACTTCACTGAGTAACTTTTGGCATTTCAGAATCACCTGATATTCATGATTCTCACAATGGCCACTCAAATCAAGAGATGCAGTTTTCTGCAATATTTCTGTATGTGGATTCTTGCAAAATAGCCTATGTTTATTTTCATTAGCATGTTGAGGATGACACTTAATTTTTCTGTATGCGGCTTCTAGCAAAATAACTTATGTTTGTTTTCATTAGCATGTTGACGATGACACTTAATTTCGTATTTTAATAATCTTTTGATGTTATTAAGGCACCTGGCTTCAATTCAATCTCATCAAGATTTTCATTTTCTCTTTCTAAAATAAGTAACTTTGACATAAATAAAGTCTGTATGATTTGGATCAAAATGTCCATTTTAATTTGAATATTGTCAATCAGCATGATATTGGTGTTTTCTATCTTGTACTGAAGCGGGATTGCAATCTGGGATGTGAATGCCTGAAAAGTGAATCTGATTCTCAAGCAGTCAGTTACCAGTTCTCCTTAGGATACTTGATCTAACTATATCATTTTCTTCTGTCACAGTGATGGTGTAGAAGGCAGTGAGTTGCTGATAACTGTTCTAACTCAGAAGGCAAGGAAGATATATAAGTTTGCTGAAAGTGTCATGACATAGAACACTTTACATGAAAACTGAAATCCAACTCAGAACACGAAGAGTGATATTTCTAAATTTACTAGGTACTTTTTGAAAATTTAAAATTTTTATTACCACAATGCTTTTAAATATTTGCTTTAACTTAGAAATGTGCTTAAACCATAGGTTTGTTTCAGCTTGGTGATCATTCTTGCTTCAACATCGTTGTTCATGCTGTATGGATGTCCAAGCCTCTTAGTAGCCTCTTTGCTTACAACTTCTGTAAAAACCTTTGTCCTCTATGTACGTGAGGACAACCATCTCTTGATTGAGTATGTCTTCTAGTTGTGTCCTTTGGGTTCTTGGAACTTTTCTTCAGCAAGGAGTTACAGTATTGAGCAAAGGATTCAGGGGATTTACTCAATGAGTGGATCATCTTTGGTAACTGCCTCACTGTTTATGAAATGACTAAAATTCTTATCAAGTGTAGAAATGAAAGCCAGCATTATTGCTGAATGCTGATATCACTAGGGCACTGTATTTTTTATGAACACCCAGGCAAGTCTGTGCATATATATGGTTGTCTTTTAAAGCAACTTCTCAACAGTCCTCAATTGCTACAAGTTCTTGTCTATGAACGTGCATCTCTAGTAGCTTATCAATTCTCCTAGGCCAACCTAGGCAATATATTGTCTATTTGATTAAGAGCTGTGGTTTAAGGCAGCACCTATAATTCTGGCAGCACTTTGAGTGTATCTCAATGGACTAATGTAATCAACTGTAAAAAGCCATTTGTGTTGTGTGCTTCACCTTTTAATGTGTAAAAAGAAAATTAAAGTGAAAAGACAAAACAAAAGAAAACCCCCAAATGATCTATGATTCAGTGCCATTCCCATGAATGATCAATGACATTTTTATAATTATAAAAATTCACTTAAACCTATTTATAAGCACAAAGGATAAAAATAAGCAGAAATTAACTTGAGTAAGAACAATGCAGGGGACATCACAATAATTTAAATTACACAACAAAGGTTCAGAAATTAAAGCAGCTATCATTAGTATAAACATAGATATATGGAAAAATGCAATTAGTTAGAAAGCTGATCAAACCTGCAAATATATGCAGTGGCCAACTGGAATTTTTGCAACGGTGCCAATAATACATGTAGAAGAAGCAGGAAGGCCCTTTATTAGCTAATACTGGGAAAAAAATGGATATCATGAACAGAATAAATTTAAAGTGATCTCTTCTTAAAACACTGTACACAAAATCAGCCAACATTTTGTCAAAGATTTGAGAACATAAGACCTGGAACTATATAGGTCTTGCAAGAAAATATAAAGCAAAATCAATCGATGCTGGTTTTGAAAATGATTGCTTGGATATGACTCCCAAACACAGGCAACAAAAAGGAAATGTACAAGAGAAACTACACTGAAGTACAAATATTCTGCACAGCAAAGAAAACAACAAAGAGAAGAGATCACCTCAAAAGAGTAAAGATTGGAACCAAGATTGGAAGAAATCTCCACAAGACTCATTCTTGATAAGCCCTTAATCTCTGATATATGTAAACAATGCCTGCAACTCAATAGAAAACAAACCAATGCAATTCCAAAATGGGCATAGGATTGTAGCAGATATTTCTTCAAAGAAGCCAAAGAAATTACACACAGTTTTATTTAGAAAAAGGTGTGTGTGTGTGTGTGTATGTGTGTGTTTTTGTGTGTGTATAAAAACAACAAAAAAGTGTAGGAGCTGCAGGTAGGAGGAAAGATAGTAGTTAAAGAATGTAGGATAAGGTAGAAGATTGGAAGAGAATATGAACAACAAATCATGATGTGTATGCAGGAAAATGCCATCAGGATACCCAATAAATTATATATTAAAAATAATTTAAAAGCTGTAAAATTAATTATAAATGTTCATTAATGTGTTATTTAATTCACATTTTTTATTCCTTTCCCAGTTAACCTGTCAAGTGAAATAATGGGGTATTGAAATATACTATTACTGAATTGAGGTTAATCTGTGAATCACAGTCCTCTAGTACTGTTCTTATTAAAACTGGTACACCAGAGAACATGTACATATGTTCATGACTGTAAATCTTCTCGGTCTATTTTCCTTTGGTTATAATGAAGTGACCTGCTTTATTTCTTCTGATTAATCTTTATCTGGTCTTTTCTGTCATAAACTAGAATTACAATACCTGCTTGTTTCTTAATGCCATTTTCTTGGACTATTTTTTCCAAGCTTCTGTAAAACTGACCACATCCTGTGCTACAAAAGAAACCTCAATATATACAAAAAAATAATTGAAATCTATAAATATATCCATGCATTCTATCAGACAACAATGTGATAAAGCTTTATAATCAACAGAAAAACAAGTCTTAGAAACTACCCGAACTCATGGAGATAAACAACACACTCCTTAATGATGAATGTGTCAAAGAAGAAAATAAGAAAGAAAGAAAAGTATTCCTATAAGTAAATTCACACGCTAATACAACACAACAAATCTTCTGGGACACTTTAAACAGTCCTAAGTTGTAGGGTTATAATAGCTCTAGATGCCTACACAAAATGGGAAAGAGGTATAAAAAAGACTAAGGTATTCTGTATGAAATACACACACACACACACACACACACACAAAATCAATAAAAATCTTACAAAAAAAAAAACCCCAGAAAAAGCACATATAAATTACTTAGCAATACAACTCAAGATTCTAGAAAGGAAGCACATATGAAACTCAAATTAGTAAACAAGAAATAACAAAAATCAGAGTAGAAATCAATGAAACAGAAACAAAGGAATAATACAAAGAATCAATGAATGTAAGAGCTGGTTCTTTGATAACTTAAACAAGATAGAGTGGCCCTTAGCTCAGGTAACTAAAATAGAGCAAATCTAAATTAACAATATCAGAGATTAAAAGGGAAAACAGCACAGAGAAACCAAAAAAAAATCCAGAAAGTTATGATGTAATACATTACAAATCTATACTCCATTAACTTTGAAATCTAAAAATTTCTAAATTCATGCAAACCACAAAAGTTAAACCAAGAAGACATCAACAGCGTAAACAGACCCAGAAAAAATAAGGAAATTGAAGGAGAAATACAAAACCTCCAAACTGAAATAAAGCTCAAGACCACATGGATCCACAGAATTCTATTAGACTTTCAAAGAAGATCTATATTGCAGTTTGTCTTCCAATGCTGTGACAAAACACTCTGACAGACACCAACTTGGGGAGGAAAGGGTTTATTCAGCTCGCATGTCCTGGGTCACAGTTCATCACTCAGGGATCCCAAGGTAGGAACTCAGGGCAATAACCTGGAGGCAGGAGCTGAAGCACAGGCCATGGAGGAATGCTGTTCACTGGCTTGCTCCCCTGGCCCATGCCCAGCCTGCCTTCTTATATATACACAACAACCTCCCCAGAGGTGGCACCACCCATAGTGGGCTGGGCCCTCCAACATTGCCCAACAATCAAGTCAATACTCCACAGATGTGGCCACAGGCCAGTCCAATGGAGCCAATTCCCCAATTGAGGCTCCCTCAACCCAGGTGTGCCAAGTTGACACTAAAGCTATCCAGTGCAATCTACAATCAATAATTCTTAAATTATTACAAAAGATAGAAACTGAGAGAGAACTTCCAAAGTGCTTCTATGATGCCAGTGTCACTCTACTTCCAAAACAAAGTAAAGACACAACAACAAAAAATATAGGTCCATATTCTTAATGAACAGAGACACAAATATTCTCAACAAAATACTTTCAAATTGCATACAGACATATATCAAAAAGATCATCCACATGATCAAGACAGATTTATTACAGAGATGCAGGGATGATTTAAAAAAATAAGTCAATAAATGTGAAAAATCATATAAATGGATTTAAAGACAAAAGTCATATGATCATATCAATAAATGGAGAAAAGGCCTTTGCCAAAATCCAGCATGCACTCATGTTAAAAGTCCTAGGGAGAATTGGACCATAGGGAACATAACTAAACATAATTAAAAGTTTATCCAACAAACCTATAGGGACCATCATTCTAAAAGGGGAAAAGGCATTCTCTTTAATTAGGAACCATGCAATGCTGTCCACTGTCTCTACTCTTTTCCAATATACTTTTTTCTTTTTTGTTATTGATGTTTTGTGTATTTCATACATCATTTTTCAGTTCAGTTCAGGCATATTCCCCTTTCCCTTCCTCCCACCCCATCCTACTCCATCCCAGATCATACATTCTGCCATAACTGTCCTGCATCTTTCAGTCTTTTTTTTATGTTTAGGAATTCACATTTTCCTCCATTAATTTTATATTACTCTAATATATGGATACATACTCTCCACCCATGTACAGTAAATACAGAGTCTGAAAACAATTGGTGGGTGGATTCTAGAGCCCGTTGAGAGACTCACATTATGACAACATAGTTGCTTTCAAATAAACAGAAATATTATAATAACATTATTCAGCTTGACTTTCATCTGGGGGGTTTGGTGTTAGCATCCTCAAATGAGGGAAATCGTTCTCTTTCTGGGACTGTGTTACTTCACTCAGCATAATGGCTTCAAGTTCCATCCATTTACCTGTAAAATTCATAATGCCATCTCTCTTTACTGCTGAATAGTACTCCATTTTGTAGATGTACCATGTTTTGTCATCCACTCATCTGTTGAGGGGCATTTGAGCTAGTTCCAGCTCTTCGCTATTGTGAAGAGAGCTGCAATAAACATGGATGTGCATGTATCTTTGTGGTAGGATGGGTCTGTGGGGTATATACTCTATGACTGGGTCAGATGGTAGGCTCATTCCAAGTTTTTTAAGGGTTATCCATACTGCTTTCCATAGTGGTTGTACAAGCTTACATTCCCACCAGTCATTGATGAATGTTCCCCTTTCCCCACAACCCTGCCAGCATCTGTTGTCTTTTGTTTTCTTGATCTTAGCTAGCCGTACTGGAGTGAAATGATATCTGGGAGTGGTTTTAATTTGCATTTCCTTAATTATTAATGATGTTGAACACTTTTAAAGATGTTTCTCAGCCATCTTTAATTCCTCACTGGTGAAGATTCTGTTCAGCTCTTTACTCCATCTTTTGAGTAGGTAATTTGTCTTTTTACTTCTTTGTTTTTTGAGTAGTTTATATATTCTTGATGTTAATGCTATGTCAGATGTATCACTGGTAAAGATTTCCTCTCCCTCAATGGGTTTTCTCTTCACGTCTTGATTGTTTCTTTCCTTTTACAGAAGCTTTTGAGTTTTATGAGGTCCCATTTGTCGACTATTGACCTTAACTCCTGTGCAGCTGATATCTGATTTAGAAAGTCTTTTCCTACTACTATGTCTTATAGGTTGTTGCCAACTTTTTCTTCTATCACCTTCAGGGTTTCAGGTTTCAAGTTGAGAACTTTGATCCGCTTGGAGTTGTTTTTATTTTATTTTATTTTATTTTATTTATTTCCGTATGTGTATGAATGTATTGTCTGCATGCAAGTCTGTGCACCCGTGATGTGCAATGCTTTGGAGGTCAGAAGAGGGTGTCGGACACCTCTGGAACTGGAATTCTCCTGGAATTGGAGTTCTCCTGGAATTGGAGTTTCAGATGGCTCTTGGCCGCCATGTGGGTGCTGGGGATCGAACCCAGGTACTCTGCAGACGTGTGCTTTTACTCATGGAGCCATCTCTCCCAGCCTGGATTGATTTTTGTACAGAGTGAGAGGTATGGGTTCCAGCAAGTCTGCCCCCTATCACCATCCTCTTCAATAGTGCTTGAAACACTTGCTTGGGCAATAAGACAAGAGAGGAATTAAAAGAGTACTAATTGGAAGAAGTTAAGCTATCCTTTTTGCAGATGATATGATATACCTAAGGGATGCTAAAAACTACACCAGAAAATCTAGAAATGATTAAGATTTTAAGTAAAGTGTCGGGCTACAAAAATTAACCTAGAAAAATCATAGTCTTTCTTTACAACAAAAACAAGTGGAGAAGGAATATAAGAAGTCCTTCACATCACAATAGCCTCAAATAATAAGATACCTGGAACAAACCTAACCATAGATACCAAAGACCTCTACACAAAAATTTTAACCCTGAAGAAGGAGATTGAAATGACATCAAAAGATGGAAAGACTTCCCATTGCTCATGGTTGGGAAAATTAATATAGTAAAATGTCCTTTTCAGGGTGTGGTGGCATGTTTGATCCCACCCAGGAGGTAGAGTGGCTATTCTGCATTCAGACATTTCTCAGAAGCAGGCTGAGCTAACAAAGAGCCAAAAAAATAAAAAAAAATTTTAAAAGTCCATTTACCAATTATATACAGATTCAACACAATCCAAATCAAAGTCCCTACAAGCTTCTTTACAGACTTGGAAAAAAATCCTTAATATTTATGGAAAGGGGCTGGGGAGATGGTCAGTGGTTAAGACTGATGTTTTGCAGAGGACCCAGGTTCGATTTCCCACCCACATGGCAGCTAAGAACAGTCTTTAACTCCATTTCCAGGGGAATCGACGCCCTCTTCTGACCTCTGCAGCACTGCATGACACAGGTGCACCAACCTACATGCAGCCAGTACATCTAAACACTAAAAATTAATAAAAAAATTCACAAGGTGAAACCAAAGACCCTGAATAGCTAAACAACCGTGAGTGAAAAAATGCAATACAGGGGGCATTGCCCTACCAGACTTTGAACTATATTACAGGGCCATACCCTTAAAGACTGCCTGGGACTGGCACAAAAACAGACCTGTTGACCAATGGAACAAAATTGAGGATCCAAATTCGAGCTCATACGATTTCAGCCACCTCATATTTGACAAGGGACAAAAAAAAAAAAAAAAAACCCTCAATGGAGGAGATGAGCATCTTCAGCAATTGGTGCTGGCAAAATTGGATCATCATCTGTAGAAGAACAAAATTAAAACCCAGTATACTTTTTGAACTTCTTGTTAGAACAATAGACAAGAAAAGAGAATTGGATGAGCATCACTATCACTAATTGCAGCAATATGTTATTTTATGTAAAAGATCACATAAATTCCACCAGAAAACTGGAAGAAATGTTCTATACTTTCAGCAAAATAGCAAGTTACAAAATAAACCCATAAAATCAGTTGCCTTTCTATATACCAATAGCAAGAAATCAGAGAAAGTGTCGTGGAAGCATTCCCATTCATTATAGCCTTAAAACGTATCTAGGTATAAAACTAACTAAAAACATTAAAGATCTCTACAATTAAAATTTAAAGTCTTTAGAAGTGAGATATAGGAAGATGAAAAGATGAAGTGAGGACTTACCAAACACATGTATTGGTAGAATTAATATTGTGCAAATGACAATCTTACAAAAAAAGCAATCTATAGATTCAATGCAATTTTGATCTAAACCCTGTGACATTCTTCACAGAGCTAGGAAAAACTCTTAAAATTCAAATATAATCACGTAAAGATACCAGATAGGCAAAGCAATCTTAGACAAAAAGATGAGTGCTGAGGGGTCACCTTACCAGATATTGGACTATATTACAGAGCTATAGTCATAAAAGAAGCACAGTGTTGGCACAAAACTAGATACATAGATCAATGGAACAGAAAAGAAGATCCAATCATGAGTTCATGCAATTTCCAATACCTGATATTTGACAAAGATACTGTATTCGTCACTTTTCTTTGCTGTGATAAAACCACCATGACCAAGGGAAGTTATAAAAGGAAGAGTTTATTTGTGCTTACTACTGATATTTACAATTCCAGGGAATTAGAGTCCATGGTGGCTGGGGCTGAGCAGAAAGCTGAGTTTACAATCAAATAAGCACAGGAAGTCGAGAGGAGAGAGAGAGAGGAGGAGAGAGAGAGAGAGAGAGAGAGAGGCTGGAGACCACAAGTCTTGTTAAATTCACTAAGCCACCCCAGTGACATACTTCTCCACATGGCCACACCTTTAAGCTCCAGAACAGTGCCACAAACTGGGGACAAAATATCTGAATTTTTAAAGTCTATGGGTGACATTCTCATGCAAACCACCAAAGGTACCAAGAACACACAATGGAGGAAAGGCAGCTACTTCAACAAGTGGTGGTAGCAACACTGGTATTCCACATGTAGAAGAATGAAATTGCAACCATATGTTTCATACTGTGAATAGCCAATTCCAAATGGATCAAATACCTCAATGTCAAACCTGTTGTACTGGATAGCTTTAGTGTCAACTTGACACACCTGGTTTGAGGGAGTCTCAGTTAGGGAAGTGGCTCAATTGGATTGGCCGTGGCCACATTGTGGAGTTATTGTCTTGATGGCCGAGCAGTGTGGGAGGGCCCAGCCCACATGAGTAGTGCCACCCTGGGCAGGTTGTTGTGTATTATAGAAGGTGGTGGGCATGAGCCAGGGGAGCAAGCCAGTGAACAGCATTCCTCCATGGCTGTGCTTCAGCTTCTGTTCAGGTTCCTGCCCTGAGATCCTGCCTTGGGCTTCCTAGATGAACTGTGACCCAGGAGATGTAAGCTGAATAAACCCCATCATCCCCAAGTTGGTGTTGGTCAGAGTGTTTTGTCACAGCAATGGAAAACAAACTAGAACACCTGCATCTCTGAAACTGTTGAAAGAAAATATATGCAGTACCCTACAAATATATGTGTAAGAAAGGACTTTCTAAATCAGACAAGAGTTGCTCAGACTTAAGATCAACAATCAACAAGTGGCACCTCATTAAAGTAAAAAGCTCTTGTACAGCAAAACAACCAAGAAGTGAAAGGAAACCCACTGAGTGGTAGAAAATCTTTACCTGCTATAAATCCAACAGAGCGTTAATATACAGAACACACACACAGACACACAGACACACAGACACACACACACACACACACACACACACACACACACAACAAGAAAATAAATAACCAGATAAAAAAGATGGATTAAGTACCTGAACAGAGAGAATTCTCAAATGAAGAAATAAAACTTCTAAGAAACACCTTAGTAATTACAGAAATGCAGATCGAAAGCTATTTGTACAATAGCTAATTGCTGGAAATAACCTAAATGGCTCTCAAATGCTGACTGGATAATGCAAATATGGTTCACTTACACAATGGAGTTCAATTTAGTGGTAAGGAATGATGAAATTATGAAATCTGCAAGGAAATGGATGGAATTAGAAACTATCATATGGAGTTAACAGAGACTCAGAAAAACCAGTGATGCCTGTTCTCCCTCATTTGTGGATATTTTTACCAATCTTTACATGTGAGTATATATCCTGATGTAACAGCAGAAAATCAAAGGAAGCCAGATATATATATATATATTATATATATTATATATATATATATCTGCAAATATTTGTAATAAACCACTTGTCAAGAAGCTTCTTTTTGCAACAGATGGAGGCTATTATAGTTCCATAAGTGTTCACACACAAAGATTATATATCTGAGAGATGTTCAACCATAACTGACACACCTCCAAAGGAACCTTTACACCTTAGGCTCATGCAATATAGCAGGACAGGGGGTAGAGAGAATACCACTAGATCTCTCAAGTCTCACGAGTGAAGCTTCCTCACACAACAGTGGTATAAACACAGATGGCCGTACTGGCTAAGTTTTAAAAAAAATAACTGTAGACTGCATGTTTCTGTATAGAACTCTTGTATTAAAGGTCACCTACTTACAGCTTAGGCAGCATTGAGGAAGGTCAGAAAGAGTGTAAGAGCCATGGTTGGTGCATGAACATAAGGGAAAAGAATTTGCTCATATCAACTTGCAACAATGGAGACTGCATGGAAGAGATCTATGGTGACTTAATCAGACAAAACCCAGCATATGACAGGGTAAATGGCCAGCATTCCCTAACACTCGTCAAATCAGTATTGGCAACTGATTACTCCCCTGAGTGAGGGAGAGTAGATTTTTTTTTTTTGTCTTTTTGAGACAGGGTCTCCCTCTAGCCCCAGCTTCCTGGAACTTGCTTGTAGACCAGGCTGGCTTGAACTCACAAAGATCCGCCTGCCTCTGCCTCCGAGTGCTAGGATTAAAGGCGTGCGCCACCATGCCGGCTGGGGGAGTAGATGTTTAAGGGTGTGATCTAGACAGACTCAGTGAAGAACTTGCATGAGGATATTGTACAAATTTGTGACCTGATAAGACTTAACATATATGACATAATGCAAGAAATTCAGTTGACATGTAGAGGAGGAGGTCTTAATTTGGTTAGAATTTATTATGAGAAATGCATTAAAACTCAAAAATTGTATCTAAAAATTACTTAATATCTTTAACTATTAGAAAACATCAGAACCATGAGATACCAGTTCTCATTTCTTATGCTATTTAATCTAAAAACATAAACAGATGCAAAGATCGGAATTATTGGCTAGCATGTTGGGAAATCAGAATGCTTAAACTGTCTAGAAATGTATAATTGTTCATCCATTGTGGAAAACATCCAGAAATTTCTCTGAAAATTAAATATAAAAATATCCTATGATACCCTATTCTAGGCATATATTCAAAGAGAATTGAAAGTAGGATCTGAAATCCATACTGGAATCTTGTGTTTATTGCTGTATTATTCATAGTCCAAATATGGATATGGATAACTCACAATATATGGAATAAGGTTGATTGATGGATTGTAAAATGTGATTATATATATTATATATATGTATTGAAATATAGTTAAGTCTTTATCCATCTGTGCAAATACAAAGTGAAATAAACCATCACAGATAGACAAATTTTGCGGGCTTTCTTTTATTGAGCTTTCTAAAATATATTCATAAAATCAAAGTAAAATTTTGTTTGCCAAGGGCTAGAGGAAGGAAAAATCAGAGAAAGAAAGGAGAATTTTTCATATATGTAGGACGAGTAGGTCTAGGGTTGCATTCGACAACACAGAGCTTATCGTTAATCTAATATTGTATACTCAGAAATTCATTTAGAATAATTTTTTCTTACATTTCTTTATAATTTTTTATTTATTTTTATTTTTTTCTTACATTTCTTTTTTTAAGCAACGTTGGTGTGTTTGTTCTCAGATACTTTCATGTTTGTAAAATGTGCGATCTGATTATTTTCATTCCGTAGCCTCACTCTGACACTTGTTACTTCTGTTCTTCCCTATAGGTTCATTTCCTACATCTAAACTTTCATTTTATTTTTATTTTTTTATTGATGCTTTGTGTATTTCATACTCATTTTCCAATTCAGTTCAGCATATATCCCTTCCTTCCCCCCCACCTCCCTACCCATCCCAGATCATGCATTCTGCCGTAAGTTTTCTCTCTTTCTCTGATTTTTTGTTTTGTTTTGTTTCATTTTTTTTTACAATAAGTGATAATTGTGGTACAAGCATCCTTCAGTAAAACCATTCTTCAAGCAGTTTGTGCCCAAACCCACAAGCTCATGGGTCCCACATCCAGCAGGGGGGGTTGTATGTTCAATCAAGTTGATCAAATGAGTGTCCAGTCTATATTGTTGTGGTTTCACCATTACACCACAATCTCAGCCCTTACATTCTACCACGCCCCTCTTCGCAGATTTTCCCTAGGCTTAGAAAAGGGGCACAGGTGATGAGAAGCAAACACTCTACTTTCTCTGGAGGTGATGTCTTGGTCTCTAGTCAGTTCTGGTTTTCTTTCATGGGCTGACAGCTTTGTCCAGGCATAACCTTTCATCCTACTAATGAAGCACTGCAATAGTATTTAGGTATTTAACAGTATAATATATGCCTTTTGATCCTACTAATGAAGCACAACAATTAGATATATAGGTATTTAAACAGCACTAATTGTTATGGTAGGTTACTTTGGTATAGAACAGATGTTTGGATGGTATGTTATTCATGAATTACATTTTCTTCTGTTAAGTATGGCAGGGTCTTCTGTGGTTTATAACTTCTAACCATTAGAGGATGTAAGCTTGTGGCATCGCGTGGTTATTCCTCCAAGGAGAGAGCTAATAGCCAATTAGATTTGGGATATACAGACATATGGCTGCCACTGCTGCACAGTATTTCCAGGCAGATTAGGTGTAGCTGGTGCTGAGGAGGAGTCTTGTTGACTCAAGGAGACTATATTTGCTTTATTGGTTTAGTGGTCTTTGGTAACATCTCTGGCATTCCAGAGACCATCTGTATATTGCAAGTGCAGTCTCCATAATCTTTCCATGTTTATATCAGGTCTTCAACAGCAGGGCCTTATCGCCTTCTCTTCCTGCAGATATCCCAGTTTGGAGCAAGGAGCCTTTACCATTGTGGGGGCTTGGATCCCCTGGCCAAATCTCCTTGGTAGAAATCACCATTGTTGATGTCAGAGCTCCTGTATTAATATTTTGTTTTAGTGCTAGCTTAAGGAGACTTTAGCATTATATTTGGTTTTGAATAGAGAATAATCCTTTTCAGAGTTTCTATGTCCATTAGTCAATTAAAGAAGGCAGTTTTGCTGATTTTTCAAGAGAATACCTCTATAAGAGCTGGCTCCAATCTACAGCTGGAGAACGACCTCATCATCATCATGTTTGATACTCATGGGTCAAAAATAAAACCTTTAATAAGGGGGTATAGATAGATATGAACTTTTTGTCAAAAAACCTTGCAACCAAATCTTAAAACTAACTCGGGAAGGATTTGTATGTTCCAACAGGCAGAGTATCATCAACTTAATGGCTGAGAAGAAAATGCAGCTTTGCAGTGAGTAGGATGTACCCAGAAAGTGCCAGAGAAGGATTGACTCCTCTGGGCATTGAAGGGAGAAATGCCTCAGATTGCTGCAGACATCAGGCCCCTCTGTGGATCCTACTAGTAACAAATATTTTTAATGATTCCTAACGAAGCTTACCTTCTAGGTGCCACAAAGGTTTTAATACAAGAGACTTTCTTAACTCCCCCCATAGAATAAGGAGAAATATGATGATGATAAACTTTCATTTTTGAAAGTCACTAATTTAACCCAAAATCATCAGAGTCTCCAAACTTTAATCCATGTTTACATTAGATCTAGTGGGCTCTTCAGTGTCACACAAATGAATACAATGATTGCTGCTTCCTCAGAATTCATCAGAAACTAATCATTCAGAAGGGATGAGTAAGAACATTTGTCCCTCCCCATCCATGATTGATAGTTGATAGGCCTGGTTTTCTGCCGGATCTTGCAAACAGCAGCACTTGCTGTGAGATCAAGAGTGTGTTGCTTGTGACATTCCCAGAGGAGTACCATTTCATAACCTTGCTTATTTTCTGAGTTTTAGATTTTTTTTCCTGCCCCCTCTACCATAATGATCCTTCAGCTTTAGAGGTATTTAGGTATTTAGATATTTAGGTTTATAGCCATTGAAAAATGCTACTCTCCACCTTAGTCAGATAAGCCAATAGCTGTTCAAGGTGCTGGAGTAGATTTTATGTCAAAATAGAGTTAGAATTAACAGAACAATACATGTATACAGGAAGGTTTACAAGGAAGCTTAGTGGTTAATGGTAGTGTTTGTTATTCTGATTGTGCTGACATTAGGGATATGCATATAAGCATATGTCCAAATTCTAAAACTGTGTGAATGAAGCTGCTATATATATATATATATTTAATATATATATAATATATATTATTCAATTCAATATAACCAATATAAGTCAGTAAAGGTGACTACAAAATTAATGGTTACTTCAATATTTTCCCATTTTAATTATTGAAATTATATTTTCTCTTCAGAGCCATGAATCATGACAGGGAAATCCTCAGCTGAGACAAACATTGTATTTCCAGTCACCTTCTAAATTCCCTGCGAAAACAACACGAGATTTGCGGGCAACTTTTATTGATCTTTCCACATGCTGTGACCCTAAGGGATCACTAGTGGCTAAGTTGTGTGGTGTCAATAGAGAACAGGAAAATGATGATGGCTCCAAAGACACTAAACTTCCCTGAGGTTAAGAGTTAATAGCAGGGGGCAGGAGATGGCCTAGCGGTTCAGAGCGCCGACCGCTCTCAGAGAGACCGGGTTCGATTCCCAGCACCCACTGGCGGCTGAGAACCGTCTGAACCTCCAATTCCAGGAGAACTCAGTTCCAGGGGAATCCGACACCCTCTTCTGACTCCGCGGCATTGCGACACGGGTGCACAAACTTGCATGCAGACAGTACATTCATACACATACAGAAATAAATAAAAATTAAAAAAAAAAAGAGTTAATAGCAGAAGTCTCCTCAAAAGATACATACAATTATGAGAGGTCAAAAGATTCTTTTTTTTTAATTTTAAAACATGTATATTTATAACTTGATAGCTTCAGATAATATTGATTAAAAAATATGCCTGGGGCTGGGAGATAGCCTAGCAGTTAAGAGCACCGACTGTCTTGCAGAGGACCGGTTCGATCCCCAGCACCACGTGGGGCTTAGAACCATCTGTAACTCCAATTCAATTCCAGGAGAATCCAGTTCCAGGGGAATCGAGACCTCTTTCTGACCTCCGTGGCATTGCACGACACAGGTGCACAAACTACAAGCAGACAGTACATTCATACACATACAAAAATAAAATTTAATTAAAAAAAGAAAAAAAAAGAAAAATATGCCTTATTTAATACTGTTAAAATTGAAAGCTGAATGTATTGGAAAACTTTTCTCTGTCTTCACCATGCCTTAAAAAACCTTACATGAAAATCAATAAATAATCAAATATTAGCATAAAAATTTGAAAATTGTCCTTCAAGTTATATTAGCCCTTAACAAAATGTGCCATACCACAGGTCAATCAGTTTCCTTTAAAATGAATATTTATATACACACAGTGATTATGGTTGGTTCTCTTTGCATATTCTATTGTTTATTCCTCTTGTCCTGTTGAACTCTTTTGACCTTTCCAGATAATTAGTATCAAAAGTCTTTCAGTTTACTACTAATTAATTTATTTGTGGCTTTTTGGCTCTGGGTGTATTGTGGCTTAAGCTTGACTTGAACTTACTATGTCGAATCTTCCTGGCTGTATTTCTCCAGTGCTGTGGCTACAATCATGTGACACCACACCAAATTCAAGTTCTCCAATTTTTGAAGCAGAGAGATTTTCAGTGTGGAGAGCATTTGTGGTTTTGTAGAGGGCTTGACATTGGTTCCCAACATCCACCTCTGGTGCCTCACAACTGCCTATGACCACAGGGCTCTAACACATTGTTCTGGACTCCATGGGTACCTGCATGCATGTGGTGCACATCCATTCTCTCAGGAAAATGCACACATATACAAAAGATGATAAATATATCTTTTTTTAAATTTTAATTTTATTTATTTTTTTTTTTTATTTCTTGATTATGTAGATACTGTCTGCATGCAAGTCTGTGCACCCGTGTCATGCAATGCCATGGAGGTCAGAAGAGGGTGTCGGATTCCCCTGGAACTGGAGTTCTCCTGGAATTGGAGTTTCAGACGGTTCTCGGCCGCCATGTGGGTGCTGGGGATCGAACCCTGGTCCTCTGTAAGAGCAGTTGGCGCTCTTAACCGCTAGGCCATCTCTCCAGCCCCGATAAATATATCTTAATAAAGCAAGTAATCACTGGGCATGGTGGTGCAGGCCTTTAACATCAGCACTTTAGAGGCTAAGGCAAGGCAACAGACAGATTTCTGTGAGATCAATGCCCGCTTGGTCTACATAGTGACCAGCTGGAGCTAGTCTGTCCCAAGAAAAGAAATGAAGAACGAAAGAATAGAATAAAAAGTTTAAAAACTTTAAAAAAATGTCATGTTTTCCCCAAGGAAGTGCTTGAAGGTTACTTGTTGGCAAGCCCAAACCACCATCAATCTTGCCCCTGTGCTCTACACTGGGGTCCCTCCCCCCATCATCACCCAAATGAGGTCCAGCAAGCATGAATTCTGTCTTGATCTTCCTGCACTGTCCTCCATGACGCAGCCTGTGTAGTCCAACAATGGCAGTCTACACTCTGAAGAGGCTGAAATCCAGTAGCCGCTCAGTCCACAAGCTGGATGTCTCAGTAGTCCCCATCTGGCGTTGAAAGTTTGGTGAATTCTCAAGTTTTATATCTGAAGTACAATTTCTCAGACCTTACTGATTATTTATTTCTGGTTATACTTTCCTTTTGGATGGTTAAGGCCACACAGTTAGCCCAGATTAACCAAGTTTTTTTATTTTCTCAAGGTCAGTTGAGGATCTGGTCCTCAAGGGTCACTCGGTTTTTTTTTGGGGGGGAGCCCCTGGCTCCTTTTGGCTTTTCAATCACCAGTTCTACCCATTCGAGGACACAGTTTGGTCTTGTTAGACCAGGCTTCTCTTTTTGAAGCATGAACAAGCTTTCCTTTATAGGTTGGAGACTGGCTGAAGTCGTATTAGTGGATCTCCAAGACCTCCCTGCACAGGAAGACCGGTGACACATTTACTGGACAGGCTCAAAGCATTGTGTGAGGAGTATCAGAATAACTTCATGCTTCATGAATTGTTCATACAATTATAAATTGATGAACAAGTATCCTTTATAAGGAAGTTCTTAACTTGAAATTGCATAGCATTCCTATTAAAGTAAATCTCTTTGTTATCTCTTTGTATTTCTAAAAACTTCCATGTAATTTTAAACAAATTATATTTATTCTTCATCAGTAGAACCAGTTCTTTGCACTCCTGTCTGGCCTGCTGCATATAAAGTTCTGTGGCTTCTTCTACTTGTTCTTGTTCATCTCCAGAAACTTTTCCAAGGTATCTGAGGACAAGATCAGCATGTACTCTCCCACAGAAATGCCACTGAAGCTGGTCTCTGGCGTGAGGAAAATTGTGTTTGTTGTACTTTGAATGGAGTTCTGCTAAGCTCTCATGCATCTGATCACTGGCCTTAGTTTCTGAAATCTAGGTGTTCTCTCCCTCTAGGAAGGCATCTCTTACCTGTTGCCCCAGGTAAGGATCCAAGTCCTTGTCTCTTTGGACTCCTCCACTGTCCATCCCTCACAGAGCTTAAGGGAAGTAGAGTAGCAACTGTCTGCCCTGTATATTGCTATTTAAGGTGACTCCAATGCTCCTTGGTGGGTATTATTTCTTAACACATGATCCATGAAAAATAAACTTACACATTTCTCCATTCCTGTATGTCAGTTTTTTGTCAAATGTTGACAGAGGTAATTTAAATCATTATTTTAAGAAGATGAATGCATTTTAGAGGTTCTACCCTGAGCCAATGAATCGTAATCTCAGAAATATCACTTTTTGTAACAAATGCATATTTCTATGTCTAACAAAGTTCAGAAGTTCCTGTTATCAGAAATCCCAGCTCTGTCTTTAGATCTTATTAGATAACAAGGTGGCATGCTGAGGTTGTGCTCCGTAGGATGCATGGCCTTGTTTGGAATGCAGAGTATTGACAAGATGCTGTCTTCTTTCTGATAGAATAATTGGCTCCTGTACCTCACTATCATATTTAACATATTAGTGTACATGTTAGAATAGTTTAATCATATTCTTATTGTACACCAAAGTTAATAGCGATATTGTCTTATTCCATTGGAACTGCTATAAAAAAATTCCATAGACTGGCTAATTGAGAAGTAATAGAAGTGTCTTGCTTAGAGGTCTGCATGTTGGTAGTTCCATGATCAAGCTGTCTGCAGATTAGGTATCTGATGAAGCAGTTATACTGACTTTTGTTGTTGAATTTCTATAAGCAGAATAGGCAGATCACTCCCTTTCACATGTTTCGTGTATCCATCCTGAGGTGTCTGGTTTCTTAACCTCATCATCCTTTTAGTCTGAAATCTGTCTCCTTGCTTATCACCCTGGAAATTGAGTTTCAGTGTTTGAATGTGAGACAGGGAAACTTCAGTTCCCTTCCGAAATTATTGCAGAATTGAGTCATTTCATTAAGAATTACAAATGATACCAAGTGCTTAAGAGGTTGTGGGGAAAGGGGAACACTCATCCACTGCTGGTAGGAAAGTAAACTCATACAGCCACTATGGAAAGCAGTGTGGAGAAGCCTTGGAAGACTCAAAATGAGCTTGCCACCTGACCCAGCCATACCACTCCTGGTATATACCCACAAGACTCATTTACCATAGAGATACATGCACAGCTATGTTTATTGGAGCTCTCTTCACAATAACAAAGAACTGGAACCAACCCAAGTGCCCCTCAACTGATGAGTGGGTAGAGAAAATGTGGTGCACAATGGACTTCTGTGCAGCCATGAAGAAAGATGACATCATGAACTTTGCAGGTGTGCTGGATAGCTATAGTGTCAACTTGACACACCTGGGTTGAGGGAGCCTCAATTGGGGAATTGGCTCCATTGAATTGGCCTGTGGCCACATCTGTGGAGTATTGTCTTGATGGTTGAGCAGTGAGGGAGGGCCCAGCTCACAATGAGTGGTGCCACCCTGGGCAGGTTGTTGTATACCGTATACGAAGGCAGGCTGGGCATGAGCCAGGAGAGCAAGCCAGTGAACAGCATTCCTCCATGGGCTGTGCTTCAGCTCCTGCCTCCAGGTTCCTGCCCTGAGTTACTGCCTTGGGCTCCCTAAGTAATGAACTGTGACCCAGGAGATGTAAGCTGAATAAACCCTTTCCTCCCCAAGTTGGCATTGGTCAGAGTGTTTTGTCACAGCAATGGAGGACAAACTAGAACAGAAATTGGTACCAGAGAGTGGGCTATTGCTGTGACAAACCTGACCTTGGTGTTTTGGGGAAGGATTGTGGAGGCGTTTGGAACTTTGGACTGGGGAGATCATTGAATGCCTAAAGATTGTTGCTGTGGAGCTTGGAGCAGTTTTTTTGAATGATATGTAGAAGATGGAGGCCTGGCTTGTGAAGTTTCTAGTTTCAAAGGGAAGAAGAGATCATCAGGACTGTTTAATCTGTGGGTTCTGGTCAGCTGGGGCTGAAGAATCAGCTGTAAGTAACAAGAGACCAGAACCTGAAGTGAAATCTTTGTTGTACTGGGACAATTGATGCTGGTTAGCTGGGGCTGAAAAATCAGCTGTAAGTAACAAGAGACCAGCATCACTGTGGTGAAATCTTCTGGGAAGAATTTCTTCAGGGTCAGCACACAGAAGCCGCATTCCAGAAGGGGCCTGAGCCTCCATCTCAAGCCAGAAGAAGGACTTGGTAGTGTGTAAGAGTCTCCTATATTGTTCTGGTGTTGAAATTTGAGGGGTCACAGAGAGCAGCCAAGGCTTGGCACCGTGAGAGGTCAAGAAACACCATTAGTGGAAGTGCACCTTGGTTGCAGTGAAGACCCCAGGATTGCAGGAGTCATGGAGAGAAGCTGAGGCTTGGCACCAGGAGAGGTCAGAAGAGACCATTGGTGAAGGTGCTGCCTCAGTTTCAGCGGTGACCCCAGGTTTTTGGAGATGCCAGGACCTTTGGACGACCACCAAGAGCAGCAGTATGTGTGAAATGGAGTTGGCCTGGGCCTTCGAGATGAGCTGTGTGTGCAATGGATGGCAGAGTTGGAGAAGGAGAGCTGCTGAAACCCTTTTGAGCCCAGAAGATCATGAGTGAATCCCAGGTGTGCTCCCCTCCCTTCTAGAAAATAAGCTTCATAAAAAGAATAAGCTGGATTTGTTTATTAATATGTCTTTAGTTACTAAAATAATGACTGGCATGAAGTCCCACACAGTAAATATTTGTTGAATGCACTAATGATAATTTAATGGTGAATAAACCGAGGGAGTATTCTCAGAAGAAATATTAGTTTATTTTGTCTGGCAAGGGTGTACATGATTGCATTGCAGGGCAAGTTCTGTTTGTATCTAAGAAGGGTAACTTTGAAACAATGTGGGCTTTCTGCAATTTAAACTAAACATTTCCCATGTTTAAAAATTTAGAGTTAATCACATCATTGTATTATTTCATAAATCAAATATGAAACTATCTGAAAGTAGCCATAATGCTGTGTGGAGTACTTGGATTTGGCATTGTAGCAGTATATCATGCCATAGGGAAAGCAAGCTTGTATGTCTCCTATTTTCATATGTATATATGAATATGAATGTATATGGGTACACATATGTGAGTGCATGTGTATATGTACCCTTGCAACACATTTGTTAATCATTTTATGTGTACATTGGCATAATTTATATTAGACATTCACACTTCATTGAAGAACTAATCTTATCTTTTAGCCATTTGTCCATAATGTGCTAAACTGTACTTAAGTTTATCAAAAATTTTATCCCATGCAATTATACTGGTAATTTATTTTCTTTTACAATGTGATATCTATTAAAGCATGTTATTTGCAGAGATTTGTATAAATTTCTGTTTATTGACTTGATTCTTATTTCAAAAATATAAACTGTGTTATTCAACCTTCTGTTGCTATGAAAAGTATCTTTTTTTTTCTTTTTTAATTTTTTTTTATTGATGCTTTGTGCATTTCATACATCATTTTCCAATTCAGATCAGGCATTTTTCCCTTTCCCTTCCCCCCCACCCCCACCCCATCCCAGATCATGTATTCTGCCATAACTGTCTTGCATCTTTCTCTGTTTTTTTTTTTCCTTTTTTAGCTATAAGTGATAATCCATGAGTACAAGCATCCTTCATGCAAAACCAATCTACAGGCTGTTGTGTCCAAACCCCCACAGCCCCACCATCCAGTGGGGGGTGACATATTGTTTGTTCAATCAAGTTGATCAAATGAGTGTCCAGACTACATCGCTGTAGTTTCACCATTCACCCCAATCCGAGCCTTTACATTCTACCACGCCCCCTCTTCCGCAGGTTTTTCCCCAGGCTTAGAAAAGGGGCACAGGTGGATGAGAAGTAAAACAGTCCACTCTCTCTGGAGCTGTTAAACATCAGAAGGAAAAGTATCTTTAGAGAAACAACTTAAGCAGGGAAAACACTTTAGCTCGTGTTTTCGTAAGCTCCAGGTACGGTTTCTTGGAACCATTGCTTTGGGACTGAGGTGAGCTAAATTCTCATGATGGTGAGACTAGCAAACCAGAGATGCTCAGCTCATGGTAGCCAGGAAACTAAAATGAAGCCAATGGGATTGAGACACTAATACATAATTTAGGGCCATTTCTTTTAATAATCTTTGTTCTTTCTATTAGCACCCAGCTCTCTGATCTTGCCATAGAACCAACTGGGTGATTCAGTACAGGATCCCTTGGAGAATATTTAAAATTTGAACCATAAAATAATCTTCACCATTGTCTACATCGTGATTCACATTACCGTGAGTGGAACACTTCTGTCATGGTTGCTGTACCTACCAGGCTCTTCCTGTTTTGCATTATCTTCTCACAATGTAGGGGAAGACCTGTAGTAATCCTTTGCAAAGTCTATGACACCTTATACATTCTGTGTCACCTTGATGAGGGCCAAGGAAGAAACATTAAAGAAGGCAATGGTTAACATCACCTGAAATATGACTTTATTCTAGTAACTGTGGTTCTTTTTTTTTTTTTTTTTAATTGACCTAAAGCCTCAAACACAAAGAAGAGAAATGCCAAGATGGACACTGTCTTTGGAAAAGTAGATTTCTCTCTGCTTATTGCTTGTCTTAATTTTTCTTTAATATATTTAAAATTTTGATTATATAATGTCTTGCTATGTCTTTTACATTAACTAAGGGAGAAATTAACTACTATTTTTAGATCAACAATGTATTGGAAATATGGAAATTTTGGGAGAATGCACCACTGAAAAGATTCATCCCCTTATTATATTTTGGGGTGTGAGTTCTATAAATTTTAAATAACAAGATTTGAAGTTTCATATCAACTTTCTCATTAGAGTATTGTTCAAGATCAAAGCCACAAAATTATTTTAAAAAAATTACTTTATATAAAAGTTTTTTTGTGCAACACAGAACAAAATAACCATTAGCAGTAAGAAGCCATGATGAATACTTCAAAATATTATTTCTGAAATATTTACATAATTCATCTTTTAAAATGTTTAAAATTTTGTTTTTATTTTATGTGTATTTATGTTTGCATGCATGTATGTAAGTGCACCCATGTGTGAAATGCCTGTAGAGGCCAGAAGACAGGGAGAGATCCCTGGAACTGGAGTTAAAGCTGATAGTTAACCACCAGGTGGGTCTTGGGAGCTAAACCCAGGTCTTCTGCAAGAGCAACTAGCACTCTTAAGTGTTGAGCCAGTTTTCCAGACCTAGTAGTTTTTATATGTACATGGAAGGGAAAATTGTATGTGTATTGTGTATTATAAGTACACATACCCTCAGAGGGTAGATCCATAAGAATTATTAGTATTCCAAGGTCCTATTTTGAAATTTAATGTTCTTATGTAGAATTTAATCATATTTCTGTATTTATAATACAATTACTCGACTTTTCTGATGAATCACATATATAATATGTTAGTTTCCTATTTCATAACCATACAGATTTATTTGCTGAACTTTGAATTTTAAAATTAGGTAGCTCAGATACATGGAAGCATACTATGGGTAACCCAATGAGCAATATCTTACAAAATGTGTGCTAAAGCAGTGATTCCAAGCAGGAAGTATTTCGACTTGCTAGAGCTTTTAAAACTTTTAGACATACCTCTGTTGATTATATGACTGTGATGTTTTAAATACTGGTGTGTGTGTTTCTGACATATAATGTGTAGAGGTCAGTTACAGTTTTAATCATTCAATAATTCAAAAATGATATCTATACCACTAAAACCAGTATTAGTTCAGTTGATATTTTTGCTTAATTAAATATCAAATAAAAAGTAATCATGCATTTTATCTTATATCCATCTATTTTCTTTCTTTCTTTCTTTGAGACAAAGTCTCCTATAACCTCCGCTGGCCTGGAACTTGCTATTTAGACCAACCTGGCTCAGTCTCACCTCTGACTTCTTGCTTTGTAGACTTATTTTTATGTAGATCAAGCTGGCTCAGTCTCACCTCTGACTTCTCTATACTGGAATTGAAGGCATGTTCCATAATGCCAGGTGAATTATAACTAAATCTTAAAAAAATTATATAAAGTAATATATTTAAAAATGACTTTTGTGGTTTTGATCTTGAAAAATACTCTAATGAGAAAGTTGATATGAAATTTCAAATCTTGTTATTTAAAATTTATAGAATTCACACCCCAAAATATAATAAGGGGATCAATCTTTTCAGTGGTGCATTCTCCCCAAATTCCCATATTTCCAATATATTGTTGATCTAAAAATAAGAGTTAGTTTCTCCCTTAATTAATGTAAAAGACACTCTCCAAAATTTTAAAATGTGATATATTATACATCTAATCATACCACAGGGAATTTCACTCTCCAAAATTTTAAAATGTGATATATTATACATCTAATCATACCACAGGGAATTTCTTCATAAAGCAGTTATTAATATATATGCAATAAAAATTTTAAGTATAAAAAATAAAAGCAGTAATTAAAACCTGACAACATAGTTTAGTGTATCCAGTCATTGTGCTATGAAGAAAATGTTAGGAATTTTACAAAGCAAATGCTCCAAATAAATACAATTTGAGAGGAGGTATTTAAATTATCCAATATATTGTTACATACATTTGAGAAGAAGTTGGACATGAAAGCATTTGTTGCACCAGTTTCCTGACAGTATTTGTAAATTACCTTATTATTCATAACAAAATATCATTAATTCATAGTGAAACATGAAAAGATAGGATTTCTGAATGGTGATTCTATGAATGATTTTGAAAAAAAATTCTAAATTTACATATTAGTAATTTCAAGACACCATACTTTGAATAATTAACATCAAATAATCAAAGTCAACCTCTTTTCTTACAAATGACTCACAAATAATTACTATGGTACTAACGAATTTTTGCTTGCTGTATTAGGTGAATCAAATGAATATATTCATTTTTGAGAATCTCTAGTATTAATCTGAAATTCTTATCCTACAACCTAATCGGGGAAAATCATGGGAGCCATAATTTTAGAGTAGATAACAAGGGGGACATGAGTAGAAGGGATGACAATACTGTGTACAACCCCCCCACACACACACACACACACTTTTTAGGTGCATCCTGACTGTATGGACAGGAATCCAGGAAAACTGTATCTACATCTTGGTATCTCTGAGTCAAAGCAGTTAAAGTGTCCCTTTGTGGTTGTGTCTCATTGAATTTGTAGGTAAATTTTTCTAGTCATTTGAGAAATGAAGGTGCAATGGTACTTTTCAATGATCATACGGAGTCACTAATGTTTGTCCTGATAGGCCTTGAAGACAATGTACATCTTGATCCTGGATCATGCATGACAGAGTGGAAAGAAATAAAGGGGATTCCCTAGTGGTTGGATTCAACATAACAATGACAAAGAGAGAGATGAAAGAGAGAGATCCATTAAAAACCTCTGTGCAGAACCCAATGGTCTGCTACTTTCATTTTAGATCAGCTCACCCAATCTCTCTCTGAGCTGTCTGTCTACAGTCATCTGAATTATTTTTTTCAAGGAGTCAAAAATAGAGAACATGTTGGATGTACAATTTTATATTAATTGTTACAGAAATCACTGTAATAGTTATGTCTTTATCATTTTTATGTAGCCAGTTTCAAAGTATTATGAAGTTCAACATTTTACCAAGAAGAATTAAACTTGTGCGTTAATATTTATGAAAAAACAAGAATGAATTTCATGATGATGGTTTTGTCTTTGTTTTGCTGAAATGATTCAAAATTCAAATGTGATATTTTATCCCAAAGAACATAATTTCTGGTGCTGGTGCAAAAATCTGCCAATTAGACATTTATTGAAATAAATTATATTGATATGCTTCTTTCAAAGAGTGGGATGAAATTTCTTCTATATCACCATAGGCTATTTTATTTAGTGTATCAACAGACAAAAATGTAACAGCATAGCTTTGCAAAGTAACATCCTATTTATGTATTTCCATTGATCTATCAGTGGACTAAGCTGAATTTTAAGGCTTTCCATCATGTCAAAGCAAAATAATGGAAATTTTTAAATTCCTATCAGGAAGCAACAGTATAACCATATGTAGTTGACAGAACATTATCTGGTAGTTTAGCAAAACTAAGTGTGAAATAAGATCTAACTTTAAAGAAATACTGCTTTTTCTTCAAATTTTAATCTGCTACTCAGTGAATTTTGCTTTTGAAAATGTGTCTTGAAAGCAGGGGAAGACTTTAATCAAATATAATGTTCTGGAGAACTCAATGTGTAAATGTGATAATAAGAAAAGCTATTGTTGAAAAAAGGTTTCAAAAACCACCAAATCAATACTCTCCCATACTTCTCCCCTCTCCAATGATAGTCTGTAGCAGGGAGGGCCATGCACATGTGGCCAAAGAATGTACAGAATTCAGCTTCCAAGAAATATTTTTTTTGCACAAAAGTATATACAGCAAAAATAAGATGCAGACAAATGAGCAGAAATTTTGCTGACAGTTATCATATGTCTTTTCTTTTTTATCTCCTTTTAAAAACTATGGTAGCAAATTTTCAATATCCACTGGTCAGAGGACAATTAACTTGTTTCCATTTATTCGCTATCATGAAAAGAGCAGCAACAAACATGGATGCACTAGTATCTCTGCAGTAAGGAAAATGGAAAGAGACCAGAGAGGTAAAAGGAAAGATGGGTCTGACAGATAGGAAGTGGAGGACAAAGGTAAAAAAGGGGGGGTTGGGTAAAATTGGGGTACTGAAATGGAAGAGGAAAACAAAGCCTTATGTATGTAACCATGGGTATAAACAGGAAGAAGCACCTCTCTAGGGAGGGGTGAGAAGAAGATACAGATACCAGGAGTGGGATATGGAGATACTTTTAACTGGAGAGCGATGAAGGAGAGTTACACAGGAAGAGAGAGAAGGAGTTGTTGGCCAGGTATTCCAAGAGACTCCCAAAATTACACAAGCTATTGCAACAGCCCTTAATTGCCTCCCAGAACTTGAAGGTAAGACCCTAATGCTGAAGACAGGTCATACTTCAGATGCAGGATTTGAAGCAATGGAGCAGGGACTGACCTACGAACCAGCTCCCTGAAGGCTAGCTCTCATAGTATCAGAGGACACCGTGGAAGCTGCTAAGGAAGAAAATCTATAAGTGGTCCAACCTCAGATTTAAAGCCTATGAACCACAGCAGTGACAGGCACAACAAACTACATTTGTACAGATGTGGTGCTTTTATCTTAGGGGTAATCAAAGGCTACCTAATTAGACTTAAAGCCAACTCATGTGTAATAATATAAACACATGGCTGGGGAAAATTCCCAGGTGGTCACATCCTTAGACAAATGTACTTTCTTACTATTTTCTAGTTATGGATCCTTATATTTACAGACAACTAAGCCAGTTACCACCCATAAAGGAAACTTCTTTTGCAATAGATGGAGACTATACAAGATTTGGTTACACACAGAGATTCTGTCTGTGAAATGCCTAACTCTAAGTGACTCATCTACAATGGAACTTCTACATCTAAGACGCATGAAACATTGTTGAATAAGGTGTAGAGAGAATACTAATGGATCTCTCCACTCTCATAAATGAGTCTTCCTCATGCAACAAAGGGAAATGAAAACACAGGGCCACAAATGGCCGAGCTGTGGAGAATAATAATCTGCAGGTGTTCAGGCTTAGGAGTAGTACTCCTACGTTAAATTTCACCCATAAAACTGTATCTGGAAAAATGTTAGCTGCTTTTACTTTCTGATATAAAGAAAGCTATGCATATTTAATATATAAAAATCGATGAGTTTGGAGATAAGCATCTATCAAAAAAATTACTGTGATACATACCATAAGCCTATTCATCAACCTAAAAAACACAAACTTGTCCACCCAGGGCTCAGGAACCACTGAAGAAGAGTGGAAATATTGTAAGATCCTTGGGAGGAAGTGCATAACTATATACAAAACAGAGCCTGACAGGTCCTGGGACCTTACCCATATGTACTTACAGCAATGGTGACAACGTGCACAAGACCAATGTAAACATAAGCTGACAAAACACAGCATATAAGTGAGAAAATGGGCAGCAGGCCATAGTCCCAGCTAAATATCTATACTGGGCAGCTGATTATGCTGGTTGAGGAAGAGCTGATATGTTTTAAGGGAATGACTCTAGATAGGCTGCCTAGACCCCAGTGGGTAAACTTACATTGCGTTACATCTGGGGACAATAATGTGACTCTATGGGCCTTAACATAAATGATGGAATACATGAATTGCAATGTGTGAGTTATGGGATGGTGCCAATGGGGAGGGCGTATTAAGATGACTAAGATATTCTGCATGAATACTCAAAAATTCAATAAAAAATACAGAAAATGGCAGCTACATTTCCTCAATTTGTATAAATTAAGCAATTTAATTTAAAGATAACATTCATAATACCAAGAATTTGGGATAGTTCCATCTCCTTTTGGCTGTGCTTCATGCATTTCTTCCCTATTTTTTTCAATCAATTTGGCAAAGATGATGAACTTCAAATATGAGGGACTGAGAATATACTATCTGACCAATCTTTGTATTTGAGAAAGCTTTACTGTGCATAGTGGACTAGAAAATTCATCCCCCAAAGAATATCCGCTTTCCTGAATTCCAGATATAAAATAGATTTAAGCTTCAATTTTAAAATGATTGTCAACTCCTAGAAATCAATTCCTTTATCTTATCCAAATTTGAGGCCAGGGATGATCCCGTGAAATAGAATTAAATATCTCCCTTCGATAGGAAGTCAGGGTTAAATAGGGCATTGGAATTGATAAGGCATTGTCCTAATAGAATGACTAGATAGAAGAGGAAATTGAATGTTCCCAGCACAAATACTATGAGATGGAATGACAGTGAACAGAAAAGCACTAAAGACTTGGTACCCCACTCCTGGCAAGTAAGAGAACCAGAAGCAGTATGTACATGTAGCAGGATTAGGCTACAGAACAGGACCTCTTCTATGCATAGGGTCCCTAAAAAGATGATATGGTGAATTCTAACTTCCAATAATTGGTATATGCTCTAATTTAAAGTAGGGTGATAGCTGATATAATTAGATTAAATTAAGTTATATTGGAGAAAATTAGGTCTTTAGTCTAAAAGTTACTGCTCTCCATAGATGTTGAAGAAAAAGAGAGAATGCCATGTTGACAGACAGACAAATAGGGGAAGCCACTGTATACAGCTGTAAACAGACCAATTGGGGAAGCCGCTGTATGCAGCTATATACAGATGAATAAGGGAAGCAGCTGTATACCATCCTTAAGAAAGACTGGAGGAAGTGGGATGACAGTTAAGGTATATTCATGTTACCAGGGTTTAATAGTGTGTTTCAATATCAACTTGCCACAAATTAGAATCACATGAGTAGGAGCCTCAGCTGAGGAATTGTCCTGTTTGCTTTAATTGATGAGGAAAGACCCACCTCAAATATGGGTGCCGTCTTAGTTGCAGTCCAGAAAAAGAGTGCATAACAGAATCAGGACTACTTGCCTTTCCCTGGATTTGGCTTCTATCTTGCCACAGAGTTAATTTGCCCTGTTTCTGTCTCTGAGATTAGAACCAGAATTTCCAGTATTCTACTATTGACTAAAGACAACCAGGTCTTCAGGAATCCTCCAGCACTTCTGCCCCAAACTAGGACTGTTGGAACAATGCATCCTGGCAAACTGAGCAACTATTGTCTTCACACCTTATTAGTGAGACAACCACTGCGGGACTGCTTCTATTGCTGAGGCACCCACTCTGCCTCAAAGACGAAGAAATACTGGGTTCTCAGCTTCTCAAATGTGAAGCAGCTCTTGTTATTACTTTGATGTAAACTAAAACTTCATTATATATATATATATATATATATATATATATATATAATTTTTTTTTCATTACATGGTTCTGTTACTCAAGGGAATACTTACTAAAACAAAAAGAAGCATGGAGAAATGATGCTCGTCTAAAGGCTTAAAAGAATGTTCACTTGATCTTTGGCTTCTTTCAGTTAGTAGATGATACATTTTGTTTTGTTTGTTTTCCACTTATTTGTGTTTGATAGAGCTGCTCTAATTAACTGATTTGGATTCCAAGATTATAAATACCAACATGTATATGTAGATATGAATAGTAACCATTCTTCAACTTTGGAAGTAGAGACTTATTATTTTTTTCTCTTATTAAAGGGAGTATTGATGTCAAAGATACTTCTATTTTATAAGGAACTTAAAGAAATTCTAATATCATTTAAATGGGAGAAAATGTCCACAGCCTATTGTCTACTTCAGTACAGAATGTAGATGTAGAGTGTGCCTGTGTTTCTCAGCTACACATTGCTTTATTTTTTTGTATGTCATATATTGCCTGTATATAAACAGCTAGAACAACAGGATAGACAGAAGGTAGAGACAGATGGCAGATAAATAGATGATACATAGATAAATAGATAGATAGATAGATGATAGATAGAAGGAGATGATGATTGAAGTAGAAGATAGTTAAGTTGACTTGAATAATGTGTCGAACACTTTTAAGCCTTAGAGCTTGCTCATGCCACTTGTAAACTCTGTCACTACATAACTGGATGTAGAACACTTTTAAAGTGCTTCTCAGCCACTTTATTCCTCACTGGTAAGTCTTGTCAGCTCTTTAACTCCATCTTTTGAGTGAGTCATTGTTTTACTCACTTCTTTGTTTTTTGCAGTGTTATTATATTCTGGATGCTAATGCTTGTCAGATGTATCACGTGAGGTTTCTTCCAGTCTGTGAGTTTTCTCTTAACTTCCTTGTTTTTTTTTCTTTTGCTGTACATAATTTGAGTTCGATGAGGTCCCACTTGTCCGCTGTTGATCTTATTTCCTGTGCAGGAGCTCTTTGATTTAGAAAGTCTTTTCCTACTCCTATGTCTTGTAGTTTGCTACCAACTCTTTCTTCTATCACCTTCAGAGTTTCAGGTTTCATGATGAGGTCTTTGATCTATCTGGAGTTGATTTTTGTACAAGGTGAGAAGTAGGACTTTATTTTTATTTTTCTACATATGGTGATCCAGTTTTGCCAGCACCATTTGCTGCAGTGGGTTTTTTTTTTTTTTTTTGCCCCTTATGCATAGAGGTGACTGAAATTGTATGAGCTCAAGTTTGGATCTTCAATTTTGTTCCATTGGTCAAAGGGTCTGTTTTTGTGCCAGTACCAGGCTGCCTTTAGGATGATAGCCCTGCAGTATCTCTTGAAGTCTGGTAAGGTGCTCCCCTCTGTATTGCAGTTTTTGCTCAAGGTTGATTTAGCTATTTGGGATCTTCTGTCTTTCCATATGAATTTAAGGAAATGCCCTTCAACTGATGAGTGGATAACAAAAATGTGGTACATTTACACAATGGAGTTCTATGCAGTGGTAAAGAAAGAGCAACATCATGAACTTTGCAGGTAAATGGATGGAACTTGAAGCCATTATGCTAAGTGAAGTCCCCCCCCCTCAAAAATGGGGAATAGTTTCCCTCATTTGTGGATACTAGTACCAAATCCCCCAATTGAAAAGCAATCTGAGCAACGTTATTGTTATATTTCTTTCTATCTGTGAAGTTGTAATGTGAATCTTGTAATGAGCCCCAGAATTAGCTTACCATTGACTTTCAGATTTAATTTGGTAATTAATTTATATGGGCAGAAAGTATGTATACATATTTTAGAGTAATATAAAATTAAAACGAAAAAAAAAGAAAAAGAAAAAAAAAAACTATACAGTTTATTCTTGGAGGACATAATTCTGGTGCAAATTGATGCATACATGGTCATATTTTGGAGTGATACAGTTGGGAGGGAACCACAGCAGCATAGGCCTGGGTCAAGGAATGTACTGATGTGGTTGACATTCTGCCTAGGACAATAAACCTTGCACGAAAAGAACTTTGGAGAGACTGAGAGAAAGATGCAGGACATGCAATGGCAAGGTGCATAACTGGGGTGGAGTTGGAAGAAGGGAAAGGGGAATATGTCTAAATTGAACTGAAAAATGATGTCTGAAACACATGAAACATCAATAGAGGTATTATAAAAAAAGAAATAATTACATTTTCAAATAAGAGAAAGGAGAGAAATAATTAAATTATACTTGTTAAAATGATTAAATTATACTCACTAATAATAACTTAAATTTTATTGCATTCATTTAATATGTTTGTGTACATATTCATATGTGTGTGCGTGTGTGTGTGTGTGTGTGTGTGTGTGTGTGTGTACCATGACATGCATATGTCAGCCAGAGGACAACTTGGAGGAGTTGGTTTACTTTTTCCACTACGTTTGTCCTGGGAATCAAATGTAGGTAATATAACTGGGCAGATGTGCTAACACATTTAAGACAGACTCTGTGAGAGTATTCTGAATGCTGGGATACCAAATATATTCTAAACTACTTTACTGGCCCTAAAAAAATACTCTGAAAACTTATAGATGTTACTGCTGTTAAATTGGTCGTGTTTAATATTCACCAGAATGTTATCTTTACATGACCATAGGTTTTCAGTATAGGTGACTTTCTATTCATTTGTGTCTTTAATGAATGATTGCCAACATCTTCCTGAATAGATCTAACTCTGCCTACAATGAAACAAATAGTTTAAAAGAAAAAAAAATCATAGCCCAAACACAAGGATATTAAATATTCTTCAACAACAAAATAAAAGTTAACTTAACAACAAAGTTGTAGCTTAGAAAAGGTCATATTTGATTAGTGGAAAGATTGACTTATACAGTAAGTGTGAGTGGTTGCAGTTTGCCTACATTAAATTAAAGTAGATCACCAACAACAGTTGATAAATAAATAAAGCTAGGAGGAAATGCAAACTTAATGAGAAAATAAGAAAGATTTATAATGAGCATGTCACTGTTTATGTGCAAATGGAATAATAAAATTTTCAAATCCATTTATTCTCCTGAGTAGATATAAGCTTGTTCACTACCACATTTGCACTCTATATTTTCAGCAAGTTTTACTTTTAACCTCCAGTGCTGGGAATTTTTACTTAATCATAGCATTGAGTTTATGACAATTATTATCTATTTTGCTCATCAGTCATCATGTACCCTAGCCATATTCCCATTTGACTCCATAGACATCTATTCTAACTATGTTTAATAAAATGTACATGTTTGCATCATTTGTCTTATGTGTAATTTACATAAATTTATTCAGGCTATAAATCTCATGTTTTCTTTCTCTTTTCTATTTTTTACTTAATGTTTTAAAGATGTACTTATGTTTCTTTATGCACATCTTGGTTGTCACTCCCAAATATTCTGTAAGAGTGTATCCATCCTACTCAATCTGCTGTGGTGGAAACTTCAATGTCTTCTAGGCTTCCTATATACACAAGTATAACTGCAATGGATATGCCTATACACAACCTTGTGGTTTTTATGGAAGATAATCTTTGTAAGCATGCCTGTGAGAGGGATATCTGGGTCCCATGGTACTTACCTTGTTAATTCCTCTAAAGGCTGCACATAGGTTGATATTATGAACACTCCTACCAACATTCATACATATAAGATTTCTCCACATTGGGGCTGGAGAGATGGCCCAGCGGTTAAGTGAGCCGACTGCTCTTGCAGAGGACCTGGGTTCTATCCCCAGCACCCAAATGGCAGCTGAGAACTGTCTTTAACTCCAGTTCCAGGGGAATCTGATGCCCTCTTCTGACCTCCACGGCATTGCACGACACGGTGCACAAACCTACATGCAGACAGTACATTCATACACATAAATAAATGAATAAATAAAAATTAAAGAAAAAAGATTTCTCCACATTTTAAGCCATCTGATTTTTTGCCATTCTGAAAAAGGGTAACATAGCTTATGATATCTATTTTGTATTTTACCTTGTTTTTAGTTTGAGATCCATAGAGGTTATTACTTTGTATTTTTCATGAGCTTATATTTATTGAACCCCTCACATTTTTCTTATGTTTCTTGATCCTTTCTCACAATAGCACAGAATAAAACACACATCCTTTAGAAGTCAATTCTCTCTGGTTGTGCTGGATAGCTTTAGTTGTCATCTTGACATACATGGGTTGAGGGAGCTTTAATTGGAGAATTGCCTTCATTGGCCTGGCATTGTGGACATGCCTGTGGAGTGTATCTTGATTGCTGAGTGATATGGGAGGCCCAGACCACTGTGGCTGGTGCTAAACCTGAGTCGGTTGTTGTATATTGTATAAGAAGTCAGGCTGAGCATGAGCCATGAGAGCAAGCCAATAAGCAGAGTTTTAATGTCCTGTGCTTCACCTCCTACCTTGTTCCTGCCCTGAGTTCCTACCTTGAATGATGAACTTTGACCTGGAAGTAAGCCAAATAAACACTTTCTTCCCCAAGTTGGTATTGTCAGAGTGTTTTGATACAACAATTAAAGGGAAACTAGAAGATAATTTGGTACCAGGTTCATGGAGTATTGAAGTGACAGACCTGATTTTGGTGTATTGGGAAGGACTGTGCAACTTTGTGTGAACTTTGGGCTAGAAAGCCGTTAAGTTCTTAGACTTTGTTTCTGTGGAGCTTTGAAGAGTTACTGAAGGAGTTGTAGAAGATGGAGGCTTTCCTTGTTATGTTTCAGAGGGAAGCAGAGACTATCAGGACTGTATGTTTTGAATTGAGAATCTCTAGGTTTTGGTCAGCAGGGGCCGAAGACAGTTGTGACTAAGAAGAGATCAGAACCTAAAGTGAAGCCATTGTTTTACGGGGATAATTGAATTTGGTTAGCTGGGGTTGGAAAATCTGCTATGAGTAAAAACAGATCAACACCATCTAAGTGAAGTCTTCTGGGAAGAATTTCCTGAGGCTAAGCACAGAGAAGCTGTGGTACCATGGAACTAGAGCCTTCATTTCAAGGTTGAAGCAGGTAATGTGTAAGTGGTTCCTGCATGGTTCTGGTTGTCAAAAGCATGGTGGCATCACAGAGAGCAGCTAAGGGTTGGCATTCTGAGACGCCAGGAAGGGCCATTGATGAAAGTGCAAACTTGGCTGCAGTGAAGAACCTCACGCTTGGAGGGGTCATGGAGACAATCTGAGAGTTTGCACCCAAGGCCAGAAGTTGCAGGCTCAGTGTGAGTTTAGACCACAGATTTTATGAGATGCCAGAACCATGGGACCACCATCATGAGCAACAGCAGATCTGGAATGGAGCCAGACTGGGCCTGTGAGACAGCCGTGCGGGCCGAGGATGCCAGTTAGAGAAGCGAAACCCAGCTGCTGAAATCCTTTGGTGCCCAGAAGTTCCTGAGTCCCAGATGTCCAGACTTGAGCTACTTTGCTGGACTGAGATTTGGTTCTTCTCTATGAAATTAAACAGTTGAGAGACTTTAAAAAGAGATTTGAACTTTTAATGGTTTGCATTTTTTAAGGACTACAAGACTTTTATTTAACATTTATTTTTTATATGTGAGTATGAATGTACTGTCTGCATGTAGGTCTGTGCACCCGTGTCGTGCAATGCCGCGGAGGTCAGAAGAGGGTCTCGGATTCCCCTGGAACTGGAGTTCTCCTGGAATTGGAGTTACAGACAGTTCTCAGCCGCCATGCTGGTGCTGGGGATCGAACCTGGGTCCCTCTGTAAGAGCAGTCGGTGCTTTTAACTGCTAGGCTATCTCTCCAGCCCAAGGACCACAATACTTTTAAAGTGTACTATTTTAGTTTCTCATATTAACATTATATCGTGAAGATAAATGAAAAGTTTGTGGTTTAATAGTGATGTGTTTGTGTGTAAAGTTGACAAGAGGACAATTGGTCTGGATAGCTTTGGTTGTCAACTTGATACACCTGGTTTGAGAGAGGCTCAGTTGGGAAATTGCCTCCATTGGACTGGCCTGTGGCCATGTCTGTGGGGTATTTTCTTGACTGTTAAGTGCTGTGGGAGGGGACCACTCACTGTGGGCAGTGCCAGCCCTGAGCAGGTTGTTCTACACTGCATACGAAAGCAGGTGGAGCCTGGGCCAGCATAGCAAGCCAGTGAGCAGGTTCATTCCTCCATGGCCTGTGCTTTGCCCTCTGTCTCCAAGTTCCTCCCCTGAGTTCCTACTTTGGTCTTCCTCTGTGATGAACTCTGTCATAGAAAATATAAGCCAAATAAACTCTTTCCTTCCCAAGTTGGTTTTAGTCAGAATGTTTTTTTGCTGTAGTTGAAGGCAAATTAGAACACTGCTTTTTGGTTCACACTTCACATGTCTGTAAGATAGTCTTACTACAACAGTGATCCCTAATTTAAAAAAAATGTTTTATTTATTATTTTTATTTTGTGAATTAGTGTATTGCTTGCACGTGTGTAAGTACACCTGTGTTGTTCAATGGCTACGAAGGTCAGAAGAGGGCATCAGGTCCCCTGCAACTAGAGTTATATACAGTTATTAATCACCATGTGGGTACTGGGAACCAAAACTGTGTCATCTGCAAGAGCAGTCAATTCTTTAACTGCTGAGACATCTTTTCAGCTGCTTTTATGTGATTATATCAAACTTATTTTCTGCCTGGGTTAGAAATAAAACACAAGGAATGATTTTGGCTAACCATTACATTTATGCTGCTACCTGCTTTTCTTGTGAGATATTTCATTGCTGATTTGTGTCACTCTCTAAACTGCCCCAGGAACCAAATGTATCTTTTTTTTTTTTTTTTTTGCTTTTTTTTTCTCATTTCTAAAAATGAGACATTACACGTATAAGCAACCCTAAAAGAATATGTGTTCATGTCAGGGGTTGTTAAAAAAAACATCTGGAAAGAGTTGTATTCCCTACTAATTTATATTCTTAAATCCAAGTATTACTTACTAATTTCTATTCTTTTAAAAAAATTTTTTTAATTTTATTATTTATTTTTGTACGTGTATGAAGGTACTGTCTGCATGTAGGTCTGTGCACCAGTGTCGTGCAATGCCGTGGATGTCAGAAGAGGGTCTTGGATTCCTCTGGAACTGGAGTTCTCCTGGAATTGGAGTTACAGATGGTTCTTAGCCGCCATGTGGATGCTGGGGATTGAACCCGGGTCCTCTGCAAGAGCAGTCGGTGCTCTTAACTGCTAGCTTATCTCTCCAGCCCACTAATTTCTATTCTTAAATCTGCAAAACTACCTTTTCCTGTGTGCAATTTCCTGGGAAAGGGAACCAAAATTCCATCACTATTTCAGGGTCTTCGTAGGAATCCTTATAGATTGTTTTTCATGTAAATTTAATTTTTATCACATAAATTTAAAAATAAAGCCAAATGAAAAGTCAAAATAATGATAGTTTATTGCATAACTGTAGCAATGAAATATCTATTATTACCTTATTTGCTCTTTCCAGGGTATCCGGCAAAAGATGAACTTAAAGAGCTGGGTAACTGCTCAGCCATTCTTTCCTGTATGCTGAAACTCATTCATTCAATAACTAATTGGTGAACATGTTTACGATCTGAAGTGAGATTTTGGCATAGATTGTATCTATAATATGATAATTTTAGTACAATAAGAAGTTCTTACTAAAAACTGGGTTTGAAAATGTGGTACAGAGAATAATTGCATAAAACATAGGAATAAGCAATGCTCCATTTCTATTCAATAATATGTGATTATTGCACACTGGGTGGTGATATTTATTTGGTTTTATGGTTTTACAATAGTATTTAAATAAATGATGTAAGTGTGTTTACATCATTCTCAATAATTCCTTTAGGAAAAGTGGACACTCAGTGTTCAAAGAATATTTTAGTTCTTATTTTCACTTATTCTAATTACAATGCCCAATTTATTGTTATTAAATGTTGAAGGAAGTACAAGATGCTTCCATTTCTAAAAGGCTACATTTTACCAAAAGTTTCATTGTTAGAGATATCATGTAGAAAATCTAAAGGATTTGAAAACTACTGAGAAAGCTATAACTTGCTTTTTAAAGTAGGACAAGCAGTTATTTAAATAAGATGGGAGGCCTCAGGGTGCAGAGAACATTTTTAATCGCATATTTAATTAGAAATATGCTAGAGACATAGTCTTTAGCTTAGCTGAAGCTCATGGGCCTTGGCAAAACATTTTCCTCTAACTAGAATTTCTTTTACCTTTTCAAAAATTATATTGAGCTGAATTGAATTTAATTGTGCTGCTATTCATTATGAAAGGATTAGAACCTTTTATTTTCCTTTAGCAAATAAGTTGACAGGTTTATTTTAAAGGATCTCTCTTTTAATTATCCTTGAAACTTATTTAGCACCTGAACATTTGCAAATCTGACAGTTCAGTAAAGATTAAAGTAGTATCAAAATTGTGCAGAAATCAGTGTATTTTGCATGCATTATAAGTTAACTCAGAGCTTTAATGTCTGCCTTACTACTTCCAATCAAGCTTCTGAAATTAAAGGAAAAGGTATACAAAATAAAGTGAGAGCTTCTGACGTAGCTTATTTGATAGCTGCTCACCCAATATTCATGAGCTGCAACCCTCAGCACAGCAGGCTGTGCATTGTTGCACATACCTGTGAACTAAGGGAGGCAGTGGCAGGAAAATCAGTAGTTCAATGTCATCCCTGACTACATAATGATATCAAGGCCAGCCTGTGTTACAGGAGACCATGCATAAAATCAAGAAATAAAAAAAAATGTGCTGAATTATACTGCTTTAACTGACACAGTTATACTTTCATTATTATTTAGCCTAAGTAAATATTCTGCACATGCGCATCACACTATAGCTAAGAGAAAAGTTTTGACTTGTGATGCAATATACTTAAAACATATATCATATAAACAATTCAGAAAAGGGGTGTTGGAAGGGGACCTTACTCGTGTAAGCCAATCTCTGACTTTCCCATGTGCACTCTGCCCATTGTGCATATCTCACCCACATATACACACGGGAAAGAAATGTATTTTCTTTAAAAAGGAGGATTGCCTGTTCATAGTTATGATTCCTGTTCCATAAATGCAGAAAGCACCATTGTTTATGTGATGAACAGCCTAAACTCAAGTAGAGGCCATCTCTTAACAGCAAAGTTTTCTGATTACAGCAAATTTCATTCTAAGAAAAAGTCCAGAGTATAAAATTGGTCATGAAGCTTGAGATTGTTCCTTTATGCACATTCTTATCGTTTCCTGAGACTTACTCTTCCACTAAGGCTTCTGTGAGTATCATCTGCTATCTTGACAGGCTTTCAGGAAGAGTTTATCTCTTTGTGCATTTCTCATTGTCATCGGATAGAGAGGAGGCTGAGAGGATGAGAGGATACAGTGGGGTCCATCATTATAGGCATTCTCTTGTCAGTGGGAATGAAAAATGTCCTCCTTGATAGTCAGGCATGCTGCATGGAATTAGGAAGCATTGGGCAGGAAAGGCAAGAATTGGAAGGTGTGGTTCTGACACAAGATAAACACTGATCACATTTTCATGGATTGAAATGATCACTGGGGAGTTCTGTTTCATTGTGAATGTGTATTTCTTCTGGAGCATTACAGAGTGGCAAGTGATGTATTAATTTTCTATGTGTGATGTATTAATTTTACCACAACTTAACAGCTTAAAGGTATACTTATTTATGAACATGTCACTGTATGTGTGCCTACCCACTTCCAGGGTACACTTGAATGTTTGATGGATTTCATTGTCTTCTGGAGCTTGGGGTTATGTTCCAAATTCACTTGATCAGTGCAGAATTCTTTTCTACTATACAGAACTGGATGAAATTTCTTTTTGTTGATACCACTCATGTCTTTTATAAGTCACAATAGTGGACTATGAGACAGTACATACATAGAAGTTCTGAAGATTATTTTTTGTAAGGTCAAGTATGATACATACTCATAATAGGAATAAAACACACCATATTTGAAGTTCTGAGGATGGATGTAGAGAATGTATAGTACAGAGTAAACCTTTTAAAACATGTTTGAATTCTCCATAGCATGGTTAGGACTATTGTATGAAATTATATTGGGCTATACTGGTTTTTAAATTTATTTTAAATTATGTGTCCATGTGTGTGTATGTGAGCATGTTCACAGGAGTCGGTTTCCCACAAGAAACAGAAAAGGGTATCAAATCTCCTGGAGTTACAGGCAGCTCTGAGCCAGCCAATGTGGATGTGGGGAACTGAACTCAGGGCCTCTGCAAGAGCAGTAAATGTTAAACACTGAGATCTTTTCAGATCTTTTCAGATGTTTCCTTAGCCTCCATGTGGGTACTGGGACTCAAACCCGGGTCCTCTGCAAGAGCAGTTGGCTCTCTTAACCCCTGAGCCATCTCTCCAGTCCCCATATTAATCATCTTTATATTCCCTCCCCCATCTGCCCCCTCCCCTGATTGTTGCACACATACTAGATTTCATGCATTCTGTCTTACATGTTAAGGCTTGTCAAGTCAAGTTAGTGTACCCAGATGTCCCTCAATGCAAGTTCATCCACTGGGGTCTAGTCAGCTTATCTAGAGTCCCTCTCGTAAAGATCACATCTCCTTCATGCAGCAGTCATCAGCTGCCTGTTGATATTTGGCTAATGCTGGGACCTATATAGTTTTGAATGTTATACTTTCTATACTAGATAAGGCTTACTTAGCATACCTAACTGTGAAGAAATGAGAATAGCTAGAGATGTACTAAAGAAAATATAGAAAAATGTTGTAATCACAGTGATTTAGACAACATTCCCCCTTTACATAATTAAAGGATGGGCTATTAAAGTACTAAAGAATGATAGTTGATGTAATTAATCATTTGCTCCTGGTCACTGTTATTCTCTCCCCTCTGCCCTTCCCTTTCTCTCCTCTCCCCTTCTGTTCCCTTCCTTGACTTCCATTCTTCATCATCTTGTTGTTTCCCCAAAGAATGAACCTAAAAGATTATCAGTCTATAACTGAAGACGGTATATCTGTCAGCATCATGGTACAATAGCAACAGAACTCTTCCATACAATCACCTGTTTCCTGATCTGTACTAAGCATATTCATGCTTGTATAAAAGACCCAACACCTTTTCCCATTTCTCAATGTAGTTCTCTATTTGAGACAAACTTCCATTCACTGGAAACAGCTTCTACACACAAAGCCTAGCTAGATGAAGAAAACTCTCATCCTTCAGGTTTTACTTTATACGAAGGGGAGAAAGCATTTTAAGCTATGTTGCTAGCTTTGCCATTTTGTGGCAGATCTTTTTGTTGCATTCAATGTAGTGTTGGTGAGACATTGTTATGAAAGATAAGACCTATGGGGGCTACAGAAATAGCTCAGTGGTTAGGAGCACTGACTGTTCTTGCAGATTACCTAGATTCAGGTTCCAGCACCCAAGTGGTAGCTAGCAATCTTCCATAACTCCAGCTCCAGGGGATCTGATGCCTTCTTCTGACCTCCGAAGGCATTGCAAGACACAAGTGGACTTACATACATGCAGGCAATACACACATGCAGATAAAATAATAAACAATATATTTTTTAAAAGTTGAGAGTAGAATAAAATGACAAATGTTAAATGATAATATCAAAAAGAAATTTATCCTAATATTGTTACAATTTTCACTAATCCTTTTGTACAGATGAACGTTTTGATGGGCTAGTGTCTCAGAAGAATTTTCCTCTCGGGTTGGAAGCACTCATAGCCTAGCAACCACGTACACGGCATCACACAGCCTTGCTCCTCCCTGCCCCCCCTTTCCCATTTTCTCCACCTCTGCCATTTCCTGGGTTCTGAGAATAGAGAACTCTCCAATCTCATATTAGACCAGATTTTATTAATATTGGCTAAAAAGTTATGTCTGGGAAGCAAAAACTCACTCAAGCTGCAGCAATGACTGTGTTTCCAGATCAACATGGCCACCTGGCATTCCTGAGCTGGCATGTGACTAGAGAGAGCTCAGTCCCATGTGGTCGGCCTTTTATATGGGTCCACCCCTCCCAAAGTCCCAGAATTCCAAGGTCCTGTGCATTTTTCCTGGGAATGCTAGCATCTTGTGAATGTCAGCTCTTGCTGGGCAACTGAGCTGCAAACTTAGGTCCTCCCATGAAGTATTCAGTTGCTCCAGGTGATGAGCCGATTTCAAAGAAGAAATAATTTATCCCACACTCCACCTCCTTTCTTTGGCCCTTATAAACTGGATGCCCCAACCTCTTCCATGAGAGTCTCTGGGCCTTAGAAGGAGATAGTTTTAGAGGTGTCACATCAAATTCTCAGGTCTTTCCAATTTCAGTCTTCAATGGGTCTTTGGCTCTTACTGAAGTACTCCTTTTATCTCTACTAAATAGGACACAAATAGCCAGAAGCACAGAATCTACATAAACATGAACTATTATATCCAGTTACTCTATGGGCGAAAACATAAATAATGCTTGGATGGTATCTTAATCCTGGCATCACAGCTTTTTAGCGGGACTGTAAAGTCTTCCACCACTAGGAGGCAATAGTCTTGCAGTATCAGTCATGCATCTTACCCAGGCCACAGATCCAATTAGAATGTTTTTCTGGGAACACACACCTTGGCATCCACTATAGCACTAATGTCTTTTTGGAGAATTGTAGCACGTGAGTCCCATAGAGCTTCTGAGACGGTTTCTTTCCAGCACTTACATAGCACTCTTCAGCACTGTGAAGGTCAGCTGTCTGTTTTCAGTGCAAGGTCTCAGCATAATTTTCCTTTCTCACACTCACCTCCCATTGTTTCTTCAGCAACAGCGTCTTATCATAGTTTTTTTTTTTTTTTTTTTGTGTGTGTGTGTGTGTGTGCACCCAAAGTTATAGACAAAAATGGCCTCCGTTTGGGGGGCTTTTAGAGCCTCACCAGCCAGAAGTTTCTAGCAGAGCAGTCTATGCCTGATACTGAAGCCTTTATCTGCCAATATGTCTTATTTAACCATAAAGCTCCCAAATGTTCCCTAGTTATACCTGACCATGGTACCCTTCCTTACTGAATTTACTTTTTATCTTTGTTTCTTCAGGTCTATTAATATGTCTCCAACCTTTTTCTCATATGTAAAACACTCAGACATTAACATTAGATATTAAATCAAACATAAACCAGGTCCAACACAGCATGGGAAGATTTTATCTATTTGTGTCAATTTTTAACTGAAAAGATCCATGTTGGGTACAACAGCATGAATGAGAGTCATTTTCTTGAGCCCATCTGGTATCCTATTTTTTTTTTTCTTGCAGCTTTGCTATATTTCCTTAGTTTTGATAGACTCAGTGGCCCTGACTCAAGCTGCCTAGGCCTGCACAGGGCCAAGGAAGGATGTGTCTCATTTGCCTCTGCTGTATTTGCTGCTTAGTGGGTCAGGCAGGTCCTGGGCTTGACTTCTGGCTGTAGTCAAAACACCTACATTCCTTTTACTGACAGCATCTGGCTGCTGGAGGAGGCCCCAGACATCCAAACTACTCCATGCCAAGCAAGATTTATCTCAGCAAAGAAAGGTACTCTATTTAACTTGGGGGCTTAATTACCCACCAGCCAAACAGTTTTTATTCTTTGTATACCTCTTGTGAAATGTTCCTCAGGCTTTAAAGCCTTCTAGAGGCTTTTCACACAGAATTTAACTTTTTTGTTTCATTGGGAACTTTGGCTTTACACAGATCCTATCACACTTGCCTCCTACTAACCCAATTAGACCTCCTTTTTTACTTAATCATTTTATACATGCTCTAGTTGCTTTGCTCCTCTACAGATGTATTTTACGCACTGCTCTAAGTTACCTGGATTCGACAAAGCCTTCCTTACTTCATACAAACTCTGTCCAGTCATGAGGTTCAGCACAGCAATTAAAGTTTCATACCACTATAGAGGTCCTTGTTCAGTTAAGCTTTGTCATAAATCACTGGTAAACACACCTCTGTCTGTCCACTATATAGTCTGGGCACTATACAGTGCTTTCTTCTTACCTAGTTCTCTTAGAAGCATTTGTCCCTCTTTTATCACTTTCTACCCCCTGGTATTTAGGGGAATTTCTGTTGCAGAAGACCACATGTCCCTAATGGCTGTTATCAGCCTATCCTTTAGGGACTTTCTCCCCTTATGCTATCTCAAGCTATGTAGCTTGTCTCAAGGCAGGATGGCTGTTTATATTACTCAACTTTCCTGCTTCTGCAACACTTGAAATAATTCCACCCACTCCCAAGTCCCTTAGCCTTATAAGTCAGGTGGTGAGGGGCTCTTCCACCACCTGCTTGAAAGTTTTGGCTTTTTTTCCAATTTCAATAATGCTAATGCTGAGTATTCCCTGACTGCCTTAGGTTCCAGCTCTAGGCCATCACTACACCGACTGTTAGCATGTTGAGACCTGGGTTTTTTCCTTTCTTTGCATCAAAGGTCAAACCCAAGGGGCATCTGGTGCTTCTACATCATTTACCTTCTTATCATTATCTCTCTTTTCTCCTGAGTCTCCTAGCTGCAAAAAGCAGCAGGCAGACACTTCTACCTCCTTTTCCCCTTTATGCAACTTCCTGGCCAGATCAGAGGCCAACCTCTTAGTTTCTTTTTGCTCTAACATTTTTCTTAAATCCTTGATTCCTCTTTGGCCCACGTCTCCTACTTGAGATAATTGTTTAATAGTATTTAGTAGGAATCAGGCCACTTCACCATGAGCTGTTGCATACTCTGTTTTTGATCTTCCATTTTCAGGGCACATAAAGTCTGCTCCAAGACCTCTGTGGTTTTCAAAACATCTGCAAATTCACGCGGCGCCCCCCACTGGTCAAGTATAAAGCTGCTACTCCATACTGCCCTCTGTCTGAGCTGGTGTGTGGCAAGATAGAGTCCAGTCTCATATGGTGACCCATTAATATGTCTCCATTCCTCAGAAATTCCCAGAATTCCAAAGTCTGTGTCATTTCCATGGGAATGCTAGCATCTCAGGAATGTCAGCTTGCTGAGCAGCTGGGCTGCAAACTAAGCGCCACCATTAATTACTCAGCTGCTCTCAGTGATGAGCCCATTTCAAAGAAGAAATAATTTATCCCACAGCTAGGGATTGTACGTTTTCTTCAATGGTGAAATAACCTGTGTGTTGACCATCAAGGGATGGACACCTACCCAGGAACATTTAGGAAACACTAATTTGATTTTATAGGTCTTTGAAGGGGAAGCATAACTATAGAAGGCCTGGAGATTGGGGTGACAAGATGAAACTGGAGATCAGGAAGGGAGTTTGAACATGATCAAAATATATAGTATGAAATTCTTAAATAACAAAAGATATTAAAAAAAGCTTTTGATATATTAATACTTTTTTTCTTTTTCAATTATTTCAGATCAAGGTAAATGAATTGCTTTCTCTTTTCACTTGAAAATATAGAGCCTCAGAACAGTCCAGTGTCTTATTTGAAGGCAAGAACCTTTTACATTAAAAAATCTATAATTTAAGCCTCTACCTGACTGCAGGCAATAAACATGCTATTCTATTCTCTGAACTTTCTGCCCTGAATTTGGCTTCAGAAAATTAAGTTTGCCAGTGGTGTTGACTACTCCAATGAACTTTAAAGTAGTACTGCTTTCAAGATTTGAATACCTATGAGGAAATTAGAAACTCACTTTTTCCTGTAAGTACTCCCTGGGCTTCCCAGGTATCCCACTGTGTTGTTCTGAAAACTACATGATTTCCAGCCCTCTCTCAGGGATTTGCCTTGTGACTCACTCTAGACAATTATTCAGTAAGAGGTAGTAGACAGAATAATTAATACTCCTATAGCTATGAATGCAACTGTAAAATGGTTAGGATGCTACAGTTTATTTATGGACAGATGCCAACCTATGAGCCATGCTAATTTCTGAACCAGCATACAGAGCTTCCTAACTCAGAGTAAACTTAAAATGATTTCTTAAAGTAATTATTAAAGGATGCTGCCCCCAGATTATGAGATAAAGTGTATTGATTTCAAAATGGAAATCATTCTTTTCTCAGAGATAAATTAAACTACTGCATAGTCTAAAGAGATACTTTAAAAATATTATATTATTATTTTTTAGACATATTTACCCTACAGCCCCTGATGCCCTGAAACTGGTTAAATCGGGATGTCATCTACCTGCCTCTGCATCCCCAGTGTTCTGATTAAGCATGGGCCACCAGACCTGTGTTAAACCATTAGAACTTATATATTAGCTTGATAATAACTAATTTTACATTAAAATGTATATATTTTATTGTGCAAGTGTCCATTATGGAAGTAAATATTTCTAAAACTAGAATATGATCTGTTATGGCAAGTCATAATAAATGGTATGGTTTGGGTCAGTTTTTGAATGATAAGGAGTAATTGAAGCAATGGCATCAAGCACCAGTGCAAATGAAGTGCAGAGCAAGCTCCTTTAACTAGATAATCAGTGATATGGTCCTGTTCTTATCATGGTACCAGACATGGCTAGGCAGTAAAATTCCATCTGTGGGAGTTGACATATGTAAATGAATTTATGAGCCAATAACTTAGCTGAAGTGGATGCTGCAATTATATATTAAATTAACTGATTATATATGTTTATTAAGAAAGACAAAGAGGTAGGTTTCCAAATAATTTATACTGCTACAGCTAATCAGGAAGTAGGTCTATAAATGTTCTCTGCTTGTATGGATGGAAAAGTCTTCTTCTAAATGGTTTTGTGATTTTTGTTTGAGCAAGTGTCAAAGAACCTAGATTCAGAAAAGAAGATAGGATGAAAAGAATGTCTGCAGCAGGATGGATCTTCAATAAGATTATTTCCTTTTCCTTTTGTCTTTTGCATTTTTAATCTTTCTTCTTTAGAGTAACACTTGAATTCCCAGGTCTAAAATAAATTGGATACAATATTGATATATTGTATATGATATATATTGATATGATACAATATAGTCAATATTGTATCCAATTTACTATATAACTGTATTTTTGAAGAGAAGGATTATAGTAGTTGACAAAAGGAAAGGGCAACACAAAAATGAACCTTCTATATAAGCCTCTGTTTATATTACTTGTCCATTAAAATCTGCACTGAATAGTTTAAAGGATGGCTTCCTATTAAATTTTAGATCCAGGACACACAAGGCACTTCATAATAATAGGCAATTAGATGTCTGATATCAAGGATTTTGCACTGCCCTTTCCTGTTTTTTAAAACTCTAAATATTATAGGCTTGACATTCAGCACCTTTACAACTTTACAGAAAGCAAATATTTGAAATTCTGGATGCCATCCCATGAAATTTTCTTGTGTTACTCTGGCATTGCCCAGTTATTCATATAAAGATAAAGAATCACTAGTCAGTTCTGTTTGGTGCAAGAAAATATCTGTCTTTGAAGACCTTTCCAGGTGAAGAGATTTAACATCATTGCTTCTGAAATCTGACCTTCCCCAGCACCGTTTCTAATTATACTCCCAAATTAGATCTAGTACACTCTGAAGACCAGACTCATCATGATTGAAAATATTAAGTGTATAGAAATACAAGCATTCACTGCAGAAAAAAAATAATACATTTGTGTTAGAGAAAAGAAGTCTTTTGTTTGTACAAATTGCTGTTGTTAGTGAATAACGAGGATGATAATTATGGAACATATGTGGTGCACATTCTCAATTGTATTTGGAAACCATCTATCACCATCCACACTGCCGGCCTTGTTCTGCCCTCCTTAGTATCAAGAGAGCAAGCTTAAACAAAAGTCATCAACAGATCCAGAACATGTGCTTAATAAATGTCAAGCTGCCTAATAGCTTCTCCAGTAGTGTTTTTTAAATGAAAATGAAGGACACCATTACTGAATCCATTATTACATTTATCTATCTTATTTTAAGGACATCACACAAACTGGTTTAAGAGTTTGCAATTAAAAAAATCAATATAATTCGATAAACTGTATAATTTTTAAAATCCTTGGTCCTTTTACTAATATGTTTCCTTGAAGCTGAAGAGATGGCTCAGCAGTTAAGAACAAGTACTGCTCTTACAGAAATCTCAGGTTCAGTTCTCAGCACATGGCTGTAACTCCTGTTCCAGAGATGGCTTATACTTACCCACATGTCCAACCTCAGGGTTATCAGAACTCTCTGACCTTCATGAACACTTACATTCATGTGAACATATACCCATACAGACATACAAATATATACAGATATACAAAATGAGAAATAATACAAATAAATCCAAAATAATCAAATCATCTTCTTTTATACTAATCATCCTTATCCGTTTTTCACATTCTAATTGATTTCTTTATTTCAATGTATTTTGATCACATTCAGACACCTTTCCACTTGCTAGCCCTTCTCCACTAACCTCCCTCAGATTTAATGTCCCTACATTGTTATTATTATTATTTTTGGTCTTTTAGAGACAGGGTCTCCCTGTAGGCCCAGCTGGCCTGGTACTCACTCTGTAGACCAGGCTGACCTTGAACTCACAAAGATTCACCTGCCTCTGCCTCCCAAGTGCTAGGATTAAAGGTGTGCGCCACCACACCTGGCATGTCTTACATTATTATCTATCATTTTAGTTCACTTATTTAGTTATTGTTTATTTATTTTTATAAAGGCCTATTGGTCCTAATCAATGTCTTCAAAATGCTCCTCGATATGGGGCCTGCTTTGGAGTTTTATTTCAACCTATGAAGCTGAGTCAAATCATTAAATAAAACTGATTCTCCTTCCCTCAACATCTATCAGTTGCCAAAATATCTTCAGCTGGGGCTGGGGCTTCCTTTCCTGCTCCCCCACCCATGCAAGGCCCCTGTCTGGCTTGGTTTGCTCAGGTTGTTTAAATGCCTTCCCAAGGACTATGGGTTCTTATAAGCAAGTACGCTGTGGTTTCCAGACAATCACTTTGTTTTATTCATGGATATCATTTGGCTCTCAGAATCTTTCTACCCTAACTCTTGCAATGACCCTTGAGCCTTCTGAAGAGAAGGTAAATATAGTTGTCCCACTTACAGCTGAAAAATCTACAGTCTCTTATTTTCTGCACATTGACTATTTTTTGGTCTCTGGATTAATTATCATGTGCTGCAAGAACAAACTTCTCTGTTGAGAGTTGTGGGATCTAATATTCTATGGATAAAATGGCGATCCTGTTCATTTCTTAATCTTCCATGAACTCTAGACCTCATTTAAAATATTTTGAATTACTCACTTTTATTTTATGTGTATGTGTGCTTGGCCTGCATGTACATAATGCACTACATATACAATGACTGAGGGGGCCAGAAGATAACATTGGATTACCCTGTTCTGTAGTTATAAACTGTTGTGTGTAACTATGGGTCCTCTGCAAGAGCAGCTATTGCTCTTAACAAGGGGACAATCTCTCCAGCCCCCAGATCTCCTTTCTGATGCATCAATATATTATCAATTTCTTTCTAACATCTTAGTAATTATTATGTTATCTATTCACCAAGATTATTTACATCATGGAGGAAAATCTATGTCATAGATACTTAGAATGCAAAGCAAGGAACTATGCAGGAGAAAAACTATCAGCAATACATAAATGCATTATCTATTGTATGTCTGGACCACATCAGCCAGGACCACCTTCAACAAGGGCAGTGTTGTTCACAACATTGTTTCCACATGTCTATACACAGTGCTCATTTTTCTGAGACAGATAGATCGATGATGTCCCTTATAATATACTACTTCCTTAGGTTCAAATGTAGTTGTACTTTCAGAGCAGTTGAGAATATTTTAGCACTCGGTACATACCAACTGTCTTAGTTATTTTCCTGTTGTTGTGAGAAAATACTCAGAGAAGCAACTCAAAATAAAACACTTATTTTGACTGACAGGTGCAGAGGATTATGTTGATCAGGGCAAGGAAGACATGGAAGCAGACACAGGAAGATGGCTGGTTGTACTGCATCTGCATTTAAGAAGCAGAGGGTAAAGGGGAAGTTGACCTGGGTTATAGATCCTCAACACCTGCTCCCAGTGAAGCACTTCCTTCAGTGAGGTGCCACCTCTTAAAAGTTCAGCCACCTCCTCAAGCAGCTTCACCAGCTGGGGACTCTGTATTCAAACAATTGAGCTTATGGTAACCATTTCACATTCAAACCACAAGGCCAATGTATTCAGAACTCAGAGTTTCACTCTATTCTTCTAGAGTTCTTTCAAATTTGTAAGAATTAAAATTAGGTGTGAAAAACGACAAGTCATGCAGTCCATGAGAGATTTGGAGTTTGAGCTGTCTGAACATGTATTTTGATCCCCTCTTCCTTCAGATCTTCCAAATAATACTTTGTTCTGGTAATACCTCCTTTAAACTACCTTCTATCCTCACCTTAATATGAATATCTCCTGTTTATTCATAGTAAGAAAACATATTCATTCTACCTGCTGTTCTTGAGCTACTTATTCTCAGTTGGACCCTTATCTTTCCTCTAGAGAGAGCTTTGTCCAAGGGGCTCTATGATACACAGTGTATAATGTATATGATATAGTTTTCACACTCATCAATCCCTGTGCATGTTAGATCCCATTTTATTTACCATGTATGAGAGTCTTCTAGAAAGCTTTTAAATATTTCAGAGCCACAATCAAATAAAGTCTAGAATAATTAAATTTATATCAACTGTGTTTGGTCACAGTCATTTTTTAAAAGTTTCTTGCAGAATAGCAAAACTTAAGAACCACTAACATCTAATCTATCAGTAATGGGCACATTAAAATACATTCACAGAATAAACATAATCAGAACAAGTGACAGGATCTATGAAGAGAAGGCTGAGTGGGCTATGCAAGGAGAGAAGGTTTGGATTCCTGTTAAATATTCTGGAGAAGGTAAAATAGGGGTGATTCAGTGTAGGATACAATAATGCGGACAACTTTGTCCTTGCAGTGAAATGTGCCATTTACCATTCCTGTAAAATGGGTGGAGAGTGATTTTAGTAATTGTTTTGTTGTCTGGAATACAGCAGGTATTCAATTCATTTTCAAATGAAGTGGAGGGTGCTCTGAACTTCAATTTCTATTGCCTGACTTTTTTTCTCTTTTTGAGATTGTTGAGATAGGATTTGTGTTCATAGCCCAGACTGATCTCAAATACAGTATCCTCATGCCTTGACCTCCTTGAGAAGTATAACCCATGCTAAGAAAAGGCCAAATCAGTCAGAATTAAAAAGTATATAAAAGTAAGCATATATCCCAGGAAATGAAGTCTCTCTCTCCAGTGAATTCACTCTGGCTGCACTTCTGAGAGGCAAGGAGAACCTTTTATATGGGGGAGGGGAGGGAGATGGTAACCTATTGGAATCTGGCCAATTAATCCAGGCCAGGGGCTCAGATTTGGAGGTAGGTCTCAGGTCCAGAGGTCTTGTGGGAATCTGGCCTGACTGGGAAAGAAAGTAGGGTCTTTCAGGTCTCTGCCATCTTGGCTTTTTGCCCCAACTCTGACCTAACACTCCTGTGACATGTTCTAGATATTATTATGAATTTGCATTACTTGATAAAAACGTATGCACATCAAAGTAAGTAATTATCAACATGGAAAGTCATTTAACTGAGTGGGAAAAATCTTAGCCAGCTATTCTTCAGAATGGGCATTAAAACGTAGATTAGAGATTTTAAATATTAAACATTAAAACAGAAACTGAGACAGCAACAAACATATAAATGAACTGAACAATCATTTTAAAATAAATGTAGGGAGGATTTCACGGGACCACTGAAGCACAGGTAGGAGCTGGGTACTTCAGCCAGGTGGATTGATTGGTTTGATTCAATCCTCTTTGGCTCCATTGGCTTGTGTGGCTGTGGGGGCTGAGTTGTCCTCCTAGCTGGTATAAAAGGTGGGCCTGTGTGGAGCTTGAGATTGGGGATTTCCCGGGACCACCTGAATCCCTCCTACCCCGCCAACTGGGATTGCCAAAGTGGATTCTTTGGAGAACTTTCAGTACAGAAAGGGAAGAGTGAGTTAGACTTGCAATAGAAAGTCTAAAATTTAGAGAGATCAACACTCCATAAGCAAGGAGAAAAAACAAAGGCATCTGAAGGAGGCAAGCAAAGCAAACCTTCAACACAGTGAAGAGGCATTTGGGATTTGCATTGAAATACAGGCAAGGGGAAACACACATGCCAGGGACACGAAGACAGAACATGGGAAAGGTGCAGGATAATTCCACACAAAGCTCCATAAACCCTGTGGAAGATTGTTACAGTGGGATGCCCTCGGGGATAGCCACACAGATATTAGAAGTACAATTATGAACATACTCAAAGAAATAAAAAAATATAAAGAGCAAGTCAGAGAACTAAAAAAAGAGAATGAAAAACTCAAGAAGGACCTAGAGAGAGAGAGAATGACAAACTCCAGAAGGAAGTGGAAACACTTAAAAGATCCCATGTTGAAAAAGATAAGGAAAACCAATCAGCAAAGCAAAAAGCTACAGGAAGAGATTGAGAAGCTCCAAAAGGAAGTGGAAATACTAAAGAAATCAAGACAAAATGAAAAAGGAAATCAAACGCTCATCCAATCAAGAGGAAAGGAATGGAAAAAGCCTCAAAAGTAGAACAGAGGAAGCAGAACAAAGAATATCAGACCTGGAAGATAACACAGAACAAAGAAAAACATCAAGTAAAGATTATGAAAAATGTAAAAATACACAAAAGTGGAATAACCAGGAACTGTGGGACACTATGAAAAGATCGAACCTCAGCATCATAAGAACAGAGGAAGGAGAAGAATCCCAAGAGAATGGTATTGATCAGATCTTCAACAGAACAATAGATGAAAATTTCCCTAAACTAAAAAAAGACAAACCAATACAAATACAAGAAGCACATAGAACTCCAAACAGACAAGATCAGAAAAGAAACTCTCCACACCATATCATAGTTAAAATGCTAGATGCCCAATCAGGTTGATCAAATGAGGGTCCAGACTACATTGCTGTAGTTTCACCATTCACCCCAATCACAGCCCTTACATTCTACCACGCCCCCTCTTCCGCAGATTATTCCCTGGGCTTTGAAAGGGGGCACAGGCGGATGAGAAGCAGAACAGTCCACTCTCTCTGGAGCTGTTGTCTTGGACTCTGGTCAATTCTGGCTGCTTCCTTTCATGGGCTGACAGTTTGTCCAGGAATAACCTTTCGATCCTACTAATGAAGCACAAGCAATTAGATATATAGGTATTTAAACAGCATTAATAGTTATGGTAGGTTACTTTGATAAAGACACATATGTTTAGATGATATGTTGATCCAATTTGATCAACCTGATTGAACATACAACCCCTCACCCCACGCTGGAAGGTGGGGCTGTGGGGGTTTCGGCACAACAGCCTGCAAATTGGTTTTACATGAAGGATACTTGTACTCATGGATTATCACTTATAGCTAAAAAATGGAAAAAATAAACTGAGAGAAATATGCAGGACAGTTATGGCAGAATGCGTGATCTCGGTTGGGGTGGGGGGGGCGGAAGGGAAAGGGAAATATGCCTGAACTGAATTGGAAAATGATGTATGAAATGCACAAAGCATCAATAAAAAAATGTTAAATAAAAATAAATAAATAAATAAATAAATAAATAAATAAAATAAAATAAAAATGCTAGATGCCCAAAACAAAGATAAAATTCTTAAAGCCACAAGAGAAAAGCAACAAGTTACCTATAAGGGAAAACCTATCAGAATTACAACTGACTTCTCAATGCAAACTATGAAAGCAAGAAGAATGTGGAGCAAAGCATTCTCAGTGTTAAAGGACTATAGATGCCAACCCAGA
>VZQC01009318.1:760845-772709 GCA_009823505.1 Rhizomys pruinosus
CTTACTCATGTACTTTTAAATTTTGAAATTATACTCTTTGTGATAAAAGTTATAAACTCCATTATATTTGTCTCTTGGTTTGCATAAACCAGAATTCATTTATAATTTATACAGTTTGAATTATTGAGTTTCTCGATGTTCAGATACCTAAACATCTAGTTCTGTTACTTTGATATCTCATTTTCATTGTAAAGAGAAATATATTCTGCAAGTCAGTTGTTTTGTTAGATTTTTTTTTTTTGTCCTTTTTGAGACAGAGTCTCCCTGTAGCCCCAGCTAGCTTGGAACTCACTGTGTAGACCAGGCTGGTCTTGACTCACAGAGATTCACCTGCCTCTGCCTCTCAAATACTAGGATTAAAAGCCACAACACTGGTGTTTTGTTAGATTTTTAAGGAGATAGATAAGAGCAAAAACCCTTGATTTCTAGTAGAGGAAATATAGAAAGATAAATGAAACACACAGAAATTAGGGGACAATTAACATTGAGGGAGAATACATCTACTAGCTGAGAGATAAGGCAGAAGAGAAACTCCAGTTCTGGGACATGAGGTACTGCTGAGTGCTAAACAAGGTTCCAACAACATCCTGTGAAGCCTGTGGACGTCGCTGTTAGTTCATAATGATGGAGAATGTGATGGGTGAAGGTGTGCCAGAGCACGGCTTGCTTAGAGTCCAGAGAAATGCTGACCATGCCTAACAATACCCAGCACACACTGGGGTGGGTGACGTTTGGTGATCTAATATTTAGAAGTAGAGTTCCCAAAGTGAATTCTTTTTTTAAAATTTTATTTATTTTTGTATGTGTATGAATGTACTGTCTGCATGTAGGTTTGTGTACCCATGTCATGCAATGCCGCGGAGGTCAGAAGAGGGACTCGGATTCCCCCTGGAACTGGACTTTTCCTGGAATTGGAGTTACAGACGGTTCTTAGCCGCCATGTGGGTGCTGGGGATCGAACCTGGGTCCTCTGCAAGAGCAGTCGGTGCTTTTAACCTCTAGGCTGTCTCTCTAGCCCCGTGAATTCTTTTTTTAAGAAAGATTTTTTTAGTGACCATTTGTATATTTCATACAAGGGTGCCTAATCAAATTTGAGCCCTCCCACCCCCACAACATGCCCATAGGAACTCATGCATTACACCATCCATGTTAAGTCCTATCCAGTCAAACTTTTGAACCAAAATGTCCTTCTGTGCAAATTAATCCACTAGAGTCTAGTTGGCACACTCATATAAAAAGAAATCTTAAGCAAAGCATACTCTCCATCACCCAGCAGTAGTCCTAGTAGATCAAAGTCCAGAGCTGGCCCACCAGCCATTTCTCTTGCTCAAATCTGGGACTTGTCCGAGTTAGCATGGGTCCTGTGTCGGATGCCAACATCACCACATTTTCACGTGTGCAAGCTTCCAGTAGTCTGAAAGCCTCTTCTTTCCTATGTTCATGTTCCAGCTCTGGCTCTTACTTTTCCTTTCCACTCCCTCTTCCATGATGATCTCTGAGCCATGAGAAGGTGAGGAGCAATATAGGAGTCGGAGTCCTATCCAGAAACGGGCAACCTGGAGGCTCCCATTCTTTGACTCTGCCCGTTTTGACCTTCTGTGTGCATTTCACTCTGTTATATAGGGGACCCTCACTAGTGAGAATTGAGGGAGGCACTTGTTTTCTCTCTGCTCCTCATTCTGCTATGTTCCAGGAACCTTAGGTGTAGATGTTCAATTGTAGTCGTGTCTTCTAGGATTGGGCATCTTTCAGATGAATATTTTCTGTGTCTGACCAGTTGTGGGGAACTAGAGAATATTATAGTAAATGAAATATCACAAAGTTAGAAAGGCAAGTGGCATATGCTCTTCCTTATTTGTGGATTGTAGCACTGATCCTCTATAAGGAACAATGGAAGTAAAGGAGAAGAACCTGACAGAGTGGGATAATTAGGAACAGATGTTACTAGGACAGAGGTGAAGAAATTGGGAGTGTTGGGAAGGGAGGGGGAGGATGGAGGGACATGCAGGAGGGCATGGTGGGTTGTGAGGGAACTCAAGAATTGGGGAGGGTGGGGTTAAGGTGAGTGATGGTACTGGGGAAGGAGAAGGGAGATGGGAAGGGAAGGAGGAGTAGTGATGACTGGATCTTGCGTAGTTAGGGACCCCAGAGAGTAATGTGATGCCTCCAAGACATCCTGAGAAATGTTCATACACCGTCTAAACATGGGAAAACCTGGGGTCTGCATGGCAAGGAGCACAGTGCCAGACAGAAGACCACTCCCTTTGATTGGTTAGTGAGAGTGATTCAAGAGACTCAAAAAATAACATAGGCTATAACAAGAACTCTTGATTATCTCCCAGAGCTAGAAATAAGACCCTAGTGTTCAAGACAAAATGTACTTCAGATACAGGACATAGAGTCATGGAGAAGGACTGACCTGAAGCCTTCCACCTGAACTGTAGTGCTCAGAATGCTAGATGGTGATATACACACTGCTGAGGGAAAAAAAAATCCATCAATGGTCCAACCCATTCCTAAGGCCTAGTAACCATAATGACCTGCACAGTGAACTACCTCTATTGTTGCAGCTGTGGTATTGTTATCTGGGGGCTAATCAATAGTTATCTAATTGGACTTAACCCTCTCAATGGGATTGATCTCATGGGTGGCACTGTAAACTCAGTTATGTACTTGGCAGGAGAGGACATAGATCCTAGAGAAAAGTGACTCATTGGCATATTTCTTAGACAAATGAATTTCTTACTAAATATGGAAACTTGTATTTACAGACAAGCATACCATACACCACTCATGGAACAAGCTTCTCTGTCCAAAGTGGATTTTTATTTGTGCCTAAGATGCATAGATTTTTTTTTCCAGGAATGATAAGTACTTAATACCTTCCACAAAATTACAGTAAGACTTCCAAAAAGAGCAAGATGGATAGGTATGGTTTCCATTACATCAGAATACAATGGGAGCCACACACTTCACACATTCCAGGGTGCCACGTGCTAGCTGTTTGAAGATGGACAAAATGGTTAATTTTTCTTTTTTTTTTCATTTATTATTATTATTAAACTTTTTCCATAGATCATACATCATTTCTCAATCAAATCGAGTAGCTTCCCTTTCCATGCCCCCATCCCACCCAAGTCCTTGCACTCTGCCATACATCTTGCATCTTTTTCCAAGTCTTTCCAGAGTTTTTTTCAGTTCTTTTGTTGTTCTCTCCAACTTGTATTGCTCCATTTTATACACACACACACACACACACACACACACACACACACACATACACACACACATATCACTTGAATTGGAGGATTTTTTTTCTTCCCTAAAAGATGTCATGTTTTCCTTAAGGAAGTGCTTGAAGGTTCCTTCTTGGCAACCCCAAACAATCATCAATCCTGCACTTTTGCTCCACATTGGGGTCTTTCCCTCCCATGGTCCCCCAAAATGAAGTCCAGTAGTCCAACAATGGCAGTCTACACTCTGATGAGGCTGACATCCCCTTAGCTATTTAGTCCACAGGCTGGGTAATTCAGTAATCACCATCTGGCATTGAAGGTTTGGAAGATTATTGGAGAGACATGAGCCCTCAGTCCATATTAGGAGGTTAAAAAGCTGTGTCTCATAACATTGAGGAGTGCCAAAAGTGGTGGCAGCTACAGAGTAAATGCACTTGCCATTAAGAATTGTAGACAGGCCCAGTAACAGTGCTCTCTCTTTATTCTTTTTGTCTTTTTACTAAGATCTCAAGTTCTATATCTGTAGTGCAGTTTCTCTGGTCTTTCTGATTATTCGTATCTGGTTGTAATTTCCTTTTGGATGTTTAAGGCCACACAGTTAGTCCAGATTAACCAAGGTTTTTGTTTTCTCAAGGTCAGTTGAGGATCTGGTCCTCAGGGGTCTTTCGGGGTTTTTTTTTGGGGGGGGGAGAAGGGTGGGAGCCCCTTGCTCCTTTCAGCTTTTCATTCTCCAGTTCCAGCCACTAGAGGACAAAAACAAGTCTTGCTAAACCAGGCTTCCTTTTCTGAAGCATGAGCAGATTTTCCTCTCTTTAGACTGGACACTGACTGAAGTTCCATCAGTGGCTCTCCAAAACCTCCCTGAACAGGAAGACTGGTGACCCATGTCTGTAGGACATTTCATGAGATGCCTCCATGAATAATCCTCTAAGACTTGGTTGATCTCTGAGGGCAAGGAACAAGTTATCCCTTAGGTCCCTCAGCCAAATTGGTATGGGTGTTATGTATGGGCATTAAGAATGGCCGTTAAGCATCCAAAAAGGCTAAGTTGCACCAGCCTATTACACCTATATTAAGATTGTATCCGTTGGAAACAAACTGTATGTTATTTCCATATCATATTTCTGATTCACTTCTTTCCATTTTAATCCCATATTACTCTAAAAGATGCACGCATACCCTCCATCATGTACCGAAAACCCAAGGTCTGAAAATAAATGTTAGGTCAGCCCTAGAGCCTATTTAGGGATTCACAATGCAAGAGCACAGTCTTTGGATCATGAGGAATATAATATTAACGTTGTTCAGTTTGTCTTGCAACTAGGTACTTGGTACTAGCATCCAGAGATGAGGGATACCATTTGTCTTTTGTTTTTCTGGGATTGTGTTACTTCACTTAGCCTAAAATCTTCTAGTTCCATCCATTTACCTGAAAATTTCATGGTGTCATCTTTCTTTTTTTTATTTTATTTATTTCTGTATGTGTATGAATGTATTGTCTGCATGCAGGTTTGTGCACCCGTGTTGTGCAATGCTGTGGAGGTCAAAAGAGGGTGTTGGACTCCCCTGGAACTGGAGTTCTCCCAGAATTGGAGTCTCGACAGTTCTCGGCGGCCATGTGGGTGCTGGGGATCGAACCTGGGTCCTTTGTAAGAGCGGTTGCTGCTCTTAACTGCTAGGCCATTTCTCCAGCCCCAATGTCATCTTTCTTTACCACCGCATAGAACTTCATTGTGTAGATGTAACACATTTTCTTTGTCCACCCATTGGGTGAGGGACATTTGGGTTGGTTCCATGTCTTTGCTATTGTGAAGAGAACTGCAATAAACATGACTGTACATGTATCTCTGTGGTAGGAAGAGTCTGATGGATATGTTCTGAGAAGTTGGTGTGGCTGGGTCAGGTGGTAGGCTCATTTTGAGTCTTTTAAGTGTTCACCATATGGCTTTCCATAGTGGTTGTACAAGTTTTTATTTCCACCAGCAGTGCATGAGTGTTCTCTTTTCCCCACACCCTCTCCAGCATTTCTTATCATTTGTTTTCTTGATCCTAGCCAGACTTATCAGGGTGAGATAATATCTTAAAGTGTTTTTAATTTGCATTTCCTTAATTATTAGCAATGTTAAACACTTTTTAAGATGTTTATCAGCCATCTCTATATCCTCACTTGTGAAGTCCCTGCTCAGCTCTTTATTCAATCCATTGAGTGAGTAATTTGTTTTCTTCTTTGTTTTTTGAATAGTTTATTGTGCTGGATAGCTTTAGTGTCAACTTGACACACCTGGGTTAAGGGAGCCTCAATTGGGGAATTGGCTCCATTGGATTGGCCTGTGGCCACATCTGTGGAGTATTGTCTTGATGGTCAAGCAGTTTGGGAGGGCCCGGCCCACAATGAGTGGTGCCACCCTGGGCAGGTTGTGTACAGTATAAGAAGGCAGGCTGGGCATGGGCCAGGGGAGCAAGGCAGTGAACAGCCTTCCTCCATGGCCTGTACTTCAGCTCCTGACTCCAGGTTCCTGCCCTGAGTTCCTGCCTTGGGCTCCCTAAGTGATGAACTGTGACCTGGGAGATGTAAGCTGAATAAACCCTTTCCTCCCCAAGTTGGTGTTGGTCAGAGTATTTTGTCACAGCAATGGAAGACAGACTAGGACAGAAATTGGTACCAGAAGAGTGGGGCATTGCTGTGACAGACCTGACCTTGGTGTTTGGGGGAAGGATTGTGGAGGCATTTGGCACTTTGGGCTGGGAAGATCATTGAATGCCTAAAGATTGTTGCTGTGGAGCTTGGAGCAGTTTTGCTGAAGGAGTTGTAGACAATGGAGGCCTGGCTTGTGAAGTTTCTAGTTTCTAAGGGGAAAAGAGATCATCAGGACTGTGGAATCTGTGGGTTCTGGTCAGCTGGGGCTGAAGAATCAGCTGTAAGTAACAAGAGACCAGAACCGGAAGTGAAATCTTTGTTGTACTGGAACAATTGATGCTGGTGAGCTGGGGCTGAAAAATCAGCTGTAAGTAACAAGAGACCAGCATCACTGTGGTGAAATCTTCTGGGAAGAATTTCTTCAGGGTCAGCAAACAGAAGCTATGTTCCAGAAGGGGCCTGAGCCTCCATGTCAAGCCAGAAGCAGGACTTGGTAGTGTGTAAGAGTCTCCTATATGATTTTGGTGTTGAAATTTGAGGGGGTCACATAGAGCAGCCAAGGTTTTGCACTGTGAGAAGTCAGGAAAGACCACTGGTGGAAGTGCACCTTGGTTGAAGTGGAGACCCCAGGATTGCAAGGGTCATAGAGAGAAACTGAAGCTTTACACCAGGAAGAGGTCAGAAGAGACCATTGGTGAAGGTGCTGCCTCAGTTTCAGTGGCGACCCCAGTGTTTTGGAGATGCCGGGACCATGGGACGACCACCAAGAGCAGCAGCAGGTGCGGAATGGAGTTGGCCTGGTCCTGCGAGATGAGCTGTGTGTGCCATGGACGGCAGAATCAGAGAGGAGAAGCTGCTATGACCCTTTGGAGCCCAGAAGATCCTGAGTGAATCCCAGGTATCCAGCCTTGAGCTACTTTGCTGGAATTAGGTTTTGTTTAAGTGTGCCTGATTCTTCCCTTTGAAATAAGGCAGTACTTGTTTTGGATTTTACAGCAGCCCACAGTTAAGAGATTTTTAATGGACTGTGAATTTTTAAGTGTTTGAACATTTTAAAGACTGTGGGGTTTTTAAGGTTATACTGTCTTAGGTTGTGATTGATATTAAAATCATACTTGGGGATAAGAACTAGAAAGGTGGTGGTTTAACAGTGATGTGTTTTGTGTGTCAAGTTGACAAGGGGTCAATTGTGCTGGATAGCTTTAGTGTCAACTTGACACACCTGGGTCCTCAATTGGGGAATTGGCTCCATTGGATTGGCCTGTGGCCACATCTGTGGAGTATTGTCTTGATGGCTGAGCAGTTTGGGAGGGCCCGGCCCACAATGAGTGGTGCCACCCTGGGCAGGTTGTTGTGTACAGTATAAGAAGGCAGGCTGGGCATGGGCCAGGGGAGCAAGCCAGTGAACAGCACTCCTCCATGGCCTGTGCTTCAGCTCCTGACTCCAGGTTCCTGCCCTGAGTTCCTGCCTTGGGCTCCCTAAGTGATGAACTGTGACCTGGGAGATGTAAGCTGAATAAACCCTTTCCTCCCCAAGTTGGTGTTGGTCAGAGTGTTTTGTCACAGCAATGGAAGACAGACTAGGACATTTATATACTCTGGAAATTAATGCTCTGTCAGATGTATCAGCAGTAAAGGTTTCCTCCCACTCTGTGGGTTTTCTTTTCACTTCTGTGACTGTTTCTTTTGCTGTACAGAAACTTTTCAGTTTAATAAGGTCCTGCTTGTCAATTGTTGACCTAATTTCTTGAGCAGCTGCTGTCTGATTTAGAAAGTCTTTTCCTACACCTATGTCTTGTAAGTTGCTGCCAACTTTTTCTTCTATCACCTTCAGAGTTTTGGGTTTCACATTGAGGTCTTTGATCCATTTTGAATTGATTTTTGTACAGGGTGAGAGGTAGGGGTTTAGTTTTATTCTTCTACAAGTGGTGATACTGTTTTGCCAACACTACTTGCTGAAGATGCTGTCTTTACTCCATTGAGTCTTTTTTGCCACTTTGTCAATTATGAGATGGCTGAAATTGTATGTGCTCAAGTTTGGATCTTCAGTTTTGTTCCATTGGTCTACAGGTCTGTTTTTGTGCCAGCACCAGGCTGTTTTTATGACTATAGCCCTATAGTATAGTTTGATGTCTGGTATAGAAATCCCCCCTGTATTGCCCTTTTCACTCAGGATTGCTTTGGCTATTTGGGATCTTTTGTTGTTCCATATGAATTTAAGAGTTTTTTCCAAGCCTGTGAAGAGTGACCTTCGGATTTTTATTGGGATTATGTTGAATCAGTATATTAGTTTGTGTAGAATGGACATTTTTACTATATTAATTTTTCCAATCCATGAGCATGGGAGGTCTTTACATCTTCTGATATCTTCTTCAATCTCTTTCTTCAGGAGTTTATAATTTTTGTTGTAGAAATTTTTGGTGATTTTAGTTAGGTTTATTCCTAGATATTTTATTGTTTTTGAGGCTATTGTGAATGGGAAGGTCTCCTTGAATTCCTTCTTTAGTTGCTTGTTGCTGTAAAGAAAGGCTACTTATTTTTCTAAGGTTAATTTTGTATCCTGCCATTTTACTGAAACTTTTAATCATTTCTAGGAGTTTTCTGGTGGAGTTTTTAGCGTCCCTTAGGTAAACTATCATATCTTCTGCACAAAGGGATAGTTTTATTTCCTCTTTTCTGATTAGTATTCCTTTAATTGGCTTTTCATGCCTTATTGCCCTAGCCAGTGTTTCAATCACTATATTGAAGAGGAGTGGTGAGAAGAGTCAGTATTGTCAGGGTTCCTACCTTTATGGGGAATCCTTCTGACTCATCATCCATTTAGGATGATGCTGGCTGTGGGTTTCTTATATATGGCTTTGATTATGTTGAGGAATGGTCCTTTCAGTCCAATTCCCTCTAATACTTTAATCATGAAGGGATCCTGGATTTTGTCAGAGGCCTTTTCTGCAGCAGTTGAGGTGATCATGATAGTGTGGATTTGTTCTTCAGTCCATTTATGTGTTTTATATTTACTGATTTTCATATGTTGAATCATCCCTGAATCTCTGGCATGAATCCAACTTGATCATATATGGTTTGCAAGTATTTTGTTGAGAATTTTTGCATCTGAGTTCATTAATGAGATGGGTCTGTAGTTCTCTTTTTTGGTTGCATCCTTGCCTGGTTTTAGTATTAAAAGGATGCTGGATCAGAGATCTCCCAAGACTACCTGAAACACAGGTAGGTAGGAGCTGGGTGCTTCATCAAGGTGGATTGTTGTTTGATTTAATTTAGTTGTCCTTGTATTGATTGGCTTTTGTGGCAGTGGGGGCAGACTGGTATAAAAGGTGGGTTTGTGTGAGATCTGAGATCTCCCGAGACCTCCTGAACCACAGGACTAAAGAGCACTCACCTCTGGGGCGGGGGGGAGCGGAGCCAACTGGGAATTACCAAAGGAGGAGAGTGTCCAAGTGGATTTCTTGGGTTCTTTTTTTTTTTTCTTTTTTTTTTGAGACAGGGTCTCCCTGTAGCTCTGGCTGTCCTGGAGCTGACTCTGTAGACCAGGCTGGCCTCGAACTCACAGAGATCTGCATGCCTCTGCCTCCCAAGTGCTAGGATTAAAGGCCTGTGCCACTACGGCCGGCATTTATTTATTTCTGTATGTGTATGAATGTACTGTCTGCATGCAAGTCTGTGCACCCGTGTCGTGCAATGCCGCAGAGGTCAGAAGAGGGTGTCAGATTCCCCTGGAACTGGAGTTTCAGACAGTTCTTGGCCACCATGTTGGTGGTGGGGATCGAACCCAGGTCCTCTGTAAGAGCGGTCGGCACTCTTAACTGCTAGGCCATCTCTTCAGCCCCCCCCCCCCAAAGTGGATTCTTTGGAGAAATTTCAGAACAGAAAGGGACGAGTGAGTTGGACTTCCAATAGAAAGCCTAAAGCTTAAAGAAGTCAACACTCCACAAAGAAAGGAGTAAAGGGAAAAACAACAACAACAAATCATTCAAACAAACAAACAAATCAAACAAACAAGGAAGCCATCTGAAGGAGGCAAGCAAAGCAAGTCTTCAACACAGTTGGAACCCACATTGGAACACAGGCAAGGAGAAGCCCATATGCCAGGAACATGAAAAAAAGACAATATGGGATAATCGCACACCAAGCTCTACCAATCCTGTGGAAGATTCCTACAGTTGGATCCCCCTGGGGATTGCCCAGGACACAAATATCAAAAGTACACTTGTGAACATACTTAAAGAAGTACAAGATTATAAAGAGCAAATCAAAGAATTAAGAAAAGAGAATGAAGAACTCAAGAAGGACCTAGAGAGAGAGAATATCAAACTCCAGAAGGAAGTGGAAACACTAAAAAGATCCTATGCTGAAAAAAGATAAGGAACGCAACCAGTGAAGCAAAGAGCTACAGGAAGAGATTGAGAAGCTCCAAAAAGAAGTGGAAATACTAAAAATATCAGAAGAGGAAATGAAAAAGGTAATCAAACATGCATCCAATCAAGAGGAAAGAAATGGAAAAAGCCTCAGAAGTAGAATGGAGGAAGCAGAACAAAGAATATCAGACCCAGAAGATAACACAGAAAACTAAAAACCTCAAGTGAAGATTATAAAAAATTTAAAAATACACAAAAGTGGAACAACCAGGAACTGTTGGACACTATGAAAAGATCAAAACTCCACGTCATAGAAATAGAGGAAGGAGAAGAATCCCAAGGGAATGGTATTGATGAGATCTTCAACAGAATAATAGAGGAAAATTTCCCCAGACTAAAAATGATAAACCAATACAAATACAAGAAGCACATAGAACTCAAAACAGACAAGATCAGAAAAGAAACTCTCCACGCCCCATCATATTTAAAATGCTAGACAGCCAAAACAAAGACAAATTCCTTAAAGCCACAAGAGAAAAACAAGTGACCTGTAAGGGGAAACCTATCAGAATAACAACTGACTTCTCAGTGCAAACTATGAAAGCAAGAAGAACTTGATACAAAGCATTGCCAGTGGAATGGACAATAGATGCCAACCCAGGTTACTAAACCCAGCAAAATGTCGATTATAGTTGAAGGAGAGAGAAAAACTTTCCATGACATAAAGAAGATGAAAGAGTACATGTCCGGAAAACCAACCTTTCAGAGAAAACTTGAAGCAATTCAAAGGACAGAAGAAAGGAGCAACCATCCCCAGGTACCTAGAAAGATAAATCAATATAAGCCTAACTGCAAAAGTTGAAACCTAGACCAAAACAGCAAATGGATAATAAGGCAAAAGGAAGCCACACAAACCTATAAGTCATAACTTTAAATATTAATGGACTAAATTTCCTCAATCAAAAGACATATACTGGGAGATTGAATTAGGAAACAGAATCCATCTATATGCTGTCTACAAGAAATGCATCTTACCTTCGACAGGTACTACCTTAAAGTGAAAGGATGGAAAAAATATTCCAAGCAAATGGTACCAAAAAGAAAGCAGGTGTTGCTATTTTAATATCAGATAAAATTGACTTCAAAGTAAAAGAAATCAGAAGAGACAAAGAAGGCCATTACATTTTCATCAAAGGAACAATTCACCAAGAAGATTTCACAATTATGAATATATATGCATGTACCAAACTCTGGTGCAACAAACTTTATAAAGACAATTCTCCAGGAACACAAGGCACAGATTAATCTCAGTACACTCAGAGTAGGGGACTTCAATACCCCACTGAGCCCTTTAGATAGGTCAACAGGACAAAGAATAAACAGAGAGATATCTGAACTGAAGGATATGATGTACCAAATGGACCTCACAGACATCTACTGAATATTTCACCCAAATACCAGAGAATACACTTTCTACTCAGCACCCCACAGAACATTCTCCAAAATCGACCACATACTGGGACACAGAAGAAACCTCCACAAATACCAAAAGATTGAAATAATTTCATGCATTCTCTCAGACCACAGTGCAATAAAGCTCAACATCAACACCAGGATAAG
>VZQC01009318.1:779215-856393 GCA_009823505.1 Rhizomys pruinosus
TTTTCAAACTTGGTAGAATATAGGTTCTTGTAATATTCCCATATAATTTTCTTGATCTTTTCCTTGTCCGTTGTGATATTTCCCTTTTCATCACAGATTGTATTGATTTGGAGTTGTTCCTTCTTTCTTTTTGTTAACTGGGCTAGAGGTCTGTCTATCTTGTTTATTCTTTCAAAGAACCAACTTTTGGCTTCATTGATTTTTTGTATTGTTTTCTTTGTTTCTATTTCATTGATTTCTGCTCTGATTTTTGTTATTTCTTCCTGTCTGTTGCGTTTAGGGTTCATCTGTTGTTGCCTCTCAAGTGCTTTTAGCTGTAGTGTTAGATCATTCACTTGTGCTCTTTCTGTTTTTCTAATGTAGGCACCCAGGGCTATAAATTTCCCTCTTAGGACTGCTTTTAAGGTATCCCATAAGTTTTGTTGTGTTGTATTGTCATTGTCATTCAGTTCCAGGAATGTTTTTATTTCTTTCTTTATCTCTTCCTTGACCCATTCATTATTCAAGAGTGTGTTGTTTAGTCTCCATGTGTTCTTGTAGGCAGGAGGGCTTGTCCTGGTGTTGATGTTGAGCTTCATTGCACTGTGGTCTGACAGGATGCATGAAATTATTTCAATCTTTTTGTATTTGTAGAGGTTTCTTCTGTGTCCCAGGATGTGGTCGATTTTGGAGAATGTTCCGTGGGGTGCTGAGTAGAAAGTGTATTCTCTGGTATTAGGATGGAATGTTCGGTAGAGGTCTATGAGGTCCATTTGGTGTATCATATCGTTCAGTTCAGATGTCTCTCTGTTTATTTTTTGTCCTGTTGACCTATCCAAAGGACTCAGTGGGGTATTGAAATCTCCCACTATGAGTGTGCTGGGGTTAGTCTGTGACTTGTGGTCCTGGAGAATTGTCTTTATAAAGTTTGGTGCACCAGAATTTGGGGCATATATATTCATAATTGTGAAATCTTCTTGGTGGATTGTTCCTTTGATGAAAATGTAATGGCCTTCTTTGTCTCTTCTGATTTCTTTTACTTTGAAGTCTATTTTATCCGATATTAAAATAGCAACACCTGCTTTCTTTTTGGTACACATGCAGTATCTCTACATGAACACAAGTCCATAGCTGAAGGCTACATAACAAGAAATAATGCCAGACAGGAGAAACCTTCCTTTGAGTTCTTGACCAGGGTAGTCCAAGAGACTCTCAAAATTACACAGACTATTGCCACATCTCTTGATTCCTTCCTAGAACTTGAAGGTGAGACCCTACTGCTGAAGACAGAACATACTTCAGCCACAAGATTTGGAGCAGCGGAGCTGGAGCTGACCTGGTATGGCCACCTCCCCTGATGGGTAGCTCTCTTAGCTTTGGAGAAGATCAAGTGATGGTCCAAAACCAGCTTCAAGACCAAATAACCATGTGAATGACGACCACAACAGATGGCATTGGTGGAGTAGTGGTACTTTTATCTTGAAGGCAGTCAACAGCTACCTAATTAGACTAAAAGCACACTCAGTGGGAGGAAACTCATGTGTGGTCCTATAAATAGCCAAATACACATGTCTAAAGAGGTCATAGACCTTAGAGAAAACCCCAAGATTGTCATATCCATAGACTAATGTAATTTTTTACAATATGCAAAAATATGTATCCTTATATTTATAGTCAAGTTTCCCAGTCACCACTCATCAAAGAAGCTTCTTTTATAACAGATGGAGATGGTTACAGTGTACCACAACTGGTCACACACAGATACTGTTTGTGAATTGTTCAAACCTAAGCGGCACGTGTACAATGCAACAACTACATCTACATGTCTGTGCCAATACTGTGCTATTTTTATGACTATAGCTCTGTAATATTGTTTGAGATCCAGGACGTTAATTTCCCCAGCATTGCTTTTAGTACCTGGGATTGCTTTGGCTCTCCAGGGTCTTTTGTTATACCATACGAATTTTAGGATTTTTTTCTAATTCTGTGACAAATATCATGGAGATTTTGATTGACTTTGCATTGAATCTTTGAAATTACTTTTAGTAGGATTATCATTTTCACAATATTAATTTTACTAATCCATGAGTATGGAAGATCTTTCCATCTCTTTGTGTCTTCCTCAATCTTTTTCTTAACATATTTAAAAATTTCAATATAGAGGTCTTTGGTTAAGCTTATTCCTAGATATTTGGGGGGCTACTATGAATGGGATGGTTTCCATGAACTCTGATTCCTTATTAACATGTATACCTATTATTAGGAGTACGTAAATTCTTGTTGTCCTAGTTTGTCTTCTATTGCTGTGACAAAACACTCTGACCGACACCAACTTGGTGAGGAAAGGGTTTATTCAGCTTACATCTCCTGGGTCACAGTTCATCACTCAGGGAGCCCAAGGCAGGAACTCAGGGCAGGAACTTGGAGGCAGGAGCTGTAGCACAGACCATGGAGGAATGCTGTTCACTGGCTTGCTCCACTGGCTCATGCCCAGCCTGCCTTCTTATACAGTACACAACAACCTGCCCAGGGTGGCACCACTCATTGTGGGCTGGGCCCTCCCACACTGCTCAACCATCAAGACAATACTCCACAGATGTGGCCACAGGCCAATCCAATGGAGCCAATTCCCCAATTGAGGCTCCCTCAACCCAGGTGTGTCAAGTTGACACTAAAGCTATCCAGCACAATTGACCCCTTGTCAACTTGACACACAAAACACATCACTATTAAACCACCACCTTTCCAGTTCTTATCCCCAAAGTATGACGTTAACATTAATCACAACCTAAGACAATACAACCTTAAAAGCCTCACAGTCCTTAAAATGTCCAAACACTTAAACATTCATAGTCTCTTAAAAGTCTCTTAACTGTGGGCTGTTGTAAAATCTAAAACAAGTACTGTCTTATTTCAAAGGGAAGAATCAAGCACTCTCAAACAAAACCTAAGTCCAGCAAAGTAGCTCAAGGCTGGACACCAGGCCAATCCAATGGAGCCAATTCCCCAATTGAGGTTCCCTCAACCCAGGTGTGTCAAGTTGACACTAAAGCTATCCAGCACACTTGTCAAATACATTTATTAGTATATACTCATTTACCACAAGAACAAAGTTACACTGAGGTCATAGTTCATTAGTTTCCCCCATCATAGCATGGGAGTCACAGTGGCAGAAGCTTGATGCAAGAGCAGTGAAATATGAATGGATATCTGCTGCTTATTGCTCATTTTCTCTTATGCAGTTCAAAGAAGCCCTGCTTAGGGAACGGGGCCACCCACAGTGTGTTGGAGCCTCCCTTGTCAATGAACAGTTAGGACATACCCTACAGAGACTGCTCTAGGTGATTCCTGATTGAGAGTATCTTCCCAGATGATTCTAGGTTGTATCGAGTTGATAACCTACCCTTCAAACTAAAGCCCAAACAAATTCTGTCATAAAAGCCTACTCTTGTTTCCATTATCTGATTAAGAATCCCCCCCTTTTTGGTATTTTTTGAGGATCTCCCTTTAGTCCCACCTGGCCTGGAGCTCACTCTGTAGACTAGACTGGCCTTGAACTCACAGATATCTGCCTGCCTCTGCCTCTGCCTCCCAAGTGCTAGGATTAAAGGCATGCACCTTTAGCTACCATGCCTAGCTAAAGAATCCACTTTTTATTTTTTTTTTATTTTTTTTTTTTATTTTGTATGTGTAAGAGTGTACTGTCTGCATGTAGGTTTGTGCACCCATGTCGTGCAATGCTGTGGAGGTCAGAAGAGGGTCTTGGATTCCCCTGGAACTGGAGTTCTCCTGGAATTGGAGTTACAGATGGTTCTCAGCCGCCATGTGGGTGCTGGGGATCGAACCCGGGTCCTCTGAAAGAGCAGTCGGTGCTCTTAACCGCTAGGCTATCTCTCCAGCCCCAAGAATCCACTTTTTAAATATTTTCACTTTTACCACCCTCATGTTTATTCCCAGAACTTAAGCCTCAAGCAAAGCATTTAATGGCTGGAATTAGCCACTGGTGGTCACACTGTTAGTGACTTATTAAAAATAAGACATTATAAGCTATATTTTATTTTTTTAATAAAACAGGATGGAGATTTAATGATCAGTGCATACAACTAATCTTGCACACTGGTCTGTTTTTGTCAAAGGCAAGCTATCCTTCAGTAACACTAAGTTCCAAAAAAGTAAAATGTCACATTGGAAGTGATTTAAACCCTTGTACCAAGATCAGCCCATAGAGTCTCCAAGGTGATGAAACAGAAACCAAGGAAGAGAAGGAAATGGGCTTACTTCTCCCCCTGGCTGTAATAAACACCCTGACCCTGACGAAGGCAACTTAAGGCAACACGGTTTGTTTAGCTCATCTTTGTAGGTCACAGTCCTTCATGGCAGGGAAGTCACAGCAGCCTTGAAGTCACAGAGCTTGAAGGAGCTGGTCATACTGAATCCACAGTCAGAAAGCAGAGAACACTGCATGCTTGCGCTCAGCTCACTTTCTCCTTTTTTACATACAGGATCCCAGCCCAGAGAATGGTGCTGTTCACAGGAGCTGAGGCTTTTGCTTCAGTTTAACCAAGATCACTCCTCATAGACATCCTCAGAAACCATTCACTGGGCAACTCCAGGTTTTATCATTTCCCACTCAAGAGTAACCATCCCAGAAAGTGTTTAACTGGACAAATCAAGGAACATTAACAAGGTTTAAAAGTGCATACTATAATCAGCAGTCCTGCCATGACATGTAACCAGAAGGACAAGCATTTTCTGCATTCATAAGAAGGCCACTCACTCAGACACACATCCTTACTCTGCTCTTAGACAACTTCTCAACTCAGTTAATAAACAGCGGTGAGATGAATATTCAACATTTTCAGCAGGGAGGACAGCCAAGACAACCTGTCATAAATGGGACCATCCAGGGTTGCTTCAAAAAATGAAAAATTCAATTTAGTTTATTTGAGAGATGGCAGATGGATTAAAGTCAAAATTATGATTATGAAATTAGGTTAAGGAAAGGCTTTAAGTGCTAGCTTAAAAATTTACATTTTTCTTCTGAGCAGTAGAAAGAGTCTGATAAGAATAAAAGAATATATTTAAAAGATTAATCAGAATACACACACACACACAATTAATAGAAAAGATTAGAGATGGAAGGATCATAGAGTATACAGAGGACTGTAATATAATACTTAAGAACTTCAGTATTGTAAAACAGTAGCTCAAGTGAGATAAAATAGGGCATGATTCATTTTTATTTCTTATGGTCCATAATCACTGGTATTAATACAGTATTTGCAATGCAGCAGTAATTCTTTGAGCTCTTATGTATGGTAATTTATTTCATCCTTTCAACTGCTGTGTGAGATATTATTTATTCTAATTTGCATTTATTCCAATTTATGGTTAAGAAGAACATCAAGGCCCATACGTGTCTCCAATGTCCTACAACTGGGAGCCAGGAGGACCATCAACTTTGAAGACCAAGAATCACAGTTCACCAGTCCTAATTGTGCACTACCCTTTGACAATAAAGGATAGAGGGTCTTGTGACTATGAAAATAACAGCTGTTTGGATACCATTTCATATATATAGGCATGTGTGTTATGTATGTATTCTTATTTTTGTTATGAAAGATTGTGTCTAGGTTCATTTAGAAAGAAACAAGATACCTTGAACAGAAATGCTCTCCATGGACTTCAGACCATTTGGGCCTTTCACTTTGGCATTTCAATGGTCTTTCTGAGTACTCACTACTCCCCTTCACTGAGAGTTAGACACAGTATTTGGTCTTGGAGAACAGGAGCTTTGGGATTCCCTAAGTATGTCAGAAATATTCCTGGACTTGGCCACACTCTGTGGAGTGTCTGTCTGCTTGTTCACACTGGTTTCCTTCACAATATTCATAAATTATAATGTGCCATAATTTAGGAAAGAAGTTCAAGTCTATGAAATTCTGAGTCTCAGCTGCTCACAACATTTCAGTGTCTTGCCCACTCCTGCAGTACTCTGGCATAATGGTCCTGCCCCACCCCACCCTGAGTGACATGACAGGCATGGGGCTGGTTCTGTAAAGGAAATACCAAGTTGGCGTTGTGTACCACTCAAAGGTGTTTGTTATCACAGCGGTTGACTGCTACCAATAAACAAGCTTGGTTCTTCGCATCATAAAGGATTTTTGTGTGAAAAGTTTAAGATACTGAAATTGAAATTCCCAAAATTGTTTTGGTTTTATGGTCAATCATGATAGCCAGCTTGAGGAGATTTAAAATCACCATGAAATTCGACCTTGGGGATGATTGGGAGGCAGTTTCAAGATCAGGTAAAGTGAGGTAAAAATATCCACCCCAACTGGGAGAGGTGCCATTTCATGAGATGGCTCCATCTTCCTGCTTCTGACTGAGGCGACAGTGTGACCAGCTGTGTCACACTCCTGCTGTCATGAAGTACCCATGAACTCCCTACTGTGCTGGACTGTGCCCTTAAATTCTGCACCAAAATAAACTCCCATTGGTAAGCTGCTTTTATCAGATATTCTGCTGCAGTGAGGGAAGTGGGTAAGGCAGTACCTCTATGGGATCCGAGCACATTCACCTTTCGTCAGATTCACCATTGCTTCCTCACAGTTCTGCTCAGTTTGTCCTAACAAACACTCGTGGACACTGAATGAATGCGGTCTATTTAGAAGCTTTGGCATATAGCAAAAAAAAAAAAAAAAAAAAAAAAAAAAAAAGAAATCTTCTTGTTCTGTTCTATATACTAAATTCATTCTTTTTTCTTTTTTATTTGTTTATTATATTTTAAGTGATTCACAATATAAGGGCATAGTTGTTTTCAGATCACATTGATGTTGCTCAGTTGAGGGCACTTGGGTTGGTTCCAGCTCCTTGCTGTTGTGAAGAGAGCTGCAGTAAACATGGCTGTGCATGTATCTCTGCGGTAAGATGAGTCTTGTGGGTGTATACCCAGGAGTGGTATGGCTGGGTCAGGTGACAAGTTTATTCCAAGTCTTCCAAGGGTTTTCCACACTGCTTTCCATAGTGGCTGTACGAGTTTACATTCCCACCAGCAGTGGATGAGTGTTCCTCTTTCCCCACAACCTCTCCAGTACTTGGTATCATTTGTTTTCTTGGTCCTAGCCAGTATTATTGGAGTAAGATGATATCTTAAAGTGGTTTTAATTTGCATTTCCTTAATTATTAGTGACGTTGAACACTTCTTTTTTCATATATTTTTTAATTTCATTTTTTAAAACAATAAGTAATAAGTTATGAGTACAAACATCCTTCATGTAAAACCAGTTTTCAAGCAGCTATGCCCAAACCCACACAGCCCAAGGCTCCCACCATCCAGCTGGAGGGGCTTGTATGTACAGTCATGTTGATCAAATAAGTGTCCAGTCTATATTGCTGAAGTTTCACCATTCACCCCAATCACAGCCCTTACATTCTACCATGCCCCCTCTTGTGCAGATTGTTCCCTAGGCTTAGAAAAGGGGTACAGGTGGATGAGAAACAAAACAGTCTACTTTCCCTGGAGATGTCATTTTGGACTCTGATCAGTTATATATATATATGTGTGTGTGTGTGTGTGTGTGTGTGTGTGTGTGTGTGTGTGTATTTTAACAGTACTAATTATTATGGTAGGTTACTTTGGTATAGACACAGATGTTTCTCAGCCATCTCTAATTTCTCACTTGCGAAGTCACTCTTCAGCTCTTTGCTCCATCTATTCAGTGGGTCATTTGTTTTCTTTCTTCTTGGTTTTTTGAGTAGTTTATATATTCTGGAAATCAATGCTTTGTCAGATGTTTCTACGGTGAAGGTTTCCTCCCACTCTGTGGGATTTCTCTTCAATTCCTTGATTGTTTCTTTTGATGTACAGAAGCTTTTGAGTTTAATGAGGTCCCATTTGTCAACTGTTCACCTTAATTCTTGTGCAGCTGCTGTCTGATTTTGGAAGACTTTTCCTATACCTATGTCTTTTAGTCTGCTGCCAACTTTTTCTTCTATCACCTTCAGAGTTTGGGGTTTCACGTTGAGGTCTTTAATCCATCTGGAGTTGACTTTTTGCAGGGCGAGAGGTAGGGGTTTAATTTCATTCTTCTACATGTGGTGATCCAGTTTCATCAACACCACTTGCTAAAGATGCTGTTTTTCCTCCATTGTGTCTTCTTGGCCCCCTAAATTCATTCTTAAACTTTTTTTGGTGTTTTCGAGAAAGGGTCTTCCTGTAGCCCCAGCTGTCCTGGAACTCACTCTGTAGACCAGGCTGGCCTTGAACTCACAAAGATCCTCCTGCCTCTGCCTCCCAAGTGCTAGGATTAAAGGTGTGTGCCACCAGGCCTGGCATCATTTTTAAACTTTTAAATTGAATATTCCTTCTTACATATCTATGAAATACATGTCATGTATATATTCTTCATGTTTATGGTTTTAACTTGGGACAAAAGGCAAAAGGGAGCACTTCATTTTATTTTATTTTATTTTTGTTTTTTTTTTGTATTTTTTATTATATATATATATATATATTTAAATCTAGACCCGTGTCCCCCACCCTATCCCCCCACCCCACCAGAGCTCATGCATTCTGCCAAACATGCTTTTCATCTCTTTCTCAGTCTTTCTCAAAATTCTCCATGTCGAAGTTGACTGTTTTCAGCAGAATTTCAACATTTCAGTCAGTTCTTTGATGCAGTCCTTTCTGTTATTGTTGTTGTTGTTGTTGCTGCTGCTGCTGCTGCTGTTGTTGTTTCCAATATGCATCACTCCCAACTACTTGGACAAAAGCTGTAGGGGCCATGCACAAGAAATACTTACAACTAGGTAATTGGCACTAGCCTCCACAGATGAGGGATACCATTCGTCGTTTGTTCTTCTGGGACTGTGTTACTTCACTCAGCATGATATCTTCTAGCTCCAGCCATTTTCCTGCAAAGCTCATGATGTCATCTTTTTTTTTTCACATAAATTTATTTTTATTTTTTTAACAAATCTAGACTCGTGTTCCCACCCATTCCCCCACCCCGCCAGAGCTCATGCATTCTGCCAAACATGCTTTTCATCTCTTTCTCAGTCTTTCTCAATATTATCCATGAGGAAGTTGACTGTTTTGAACAGAAGTTCACTGTTTCAGTCAGTTCTTTGATGCAGTCCTTTCTGTTGTTGTTGTTGTTGTTGTTGCTTCAAATATGCATTACGCCCAACTGCTTTGGACAAAAGCTCAGGGGGCCCTACACAAGAAATACTTACACTTCATTTTAAAGAAAAGCTTAGTAAATATTTTTGACAGATGCTTTAGAAAATATTTTGAGAAACTGTAGACATCTGGAGTCTCACTATATATCTATCAGAAATCCCACAAAGCAAATCTTTTCATATTTTTGATAAGTGGCATTAGTAGGCCATGATAATTCAGTAACAGAAATCTCAAATTTCAAATCTAAGAAGAAAAAGTATTCTTGTTTGAGCTGGGAAATTCCAGGATGACAATACACCAAGAATTGTTTCCAGTGAGTTTCTGGACCCTTTGGAACTACTCAACTATGGAAAAAAAAACAAAGATAGTGTTTGTCTCCCATGATTTCTTCTATTATAATAAGAAGGAAACATAAATAAATTCCCCTCATTATCTTGCTTTATAGTCTTGACTGGTGTCAAGCCTATATTTGCTTTATAGTCTTGACTGGTGTCAAGACTTAATTTGACTGGTGTCCCACTCAACAATAATGATTGGATCAGATCACCCTCTTAGTCACCTAAAAATAGCTGTTGGAACATCATATGCATTCATTTTGTACTAAACCTTGCAGGTCATTTATGAATAAATACAATACATTGTGTCACATGGTCTAGAACACATTAGGGGGAAAATGACGGCTTGTGAATAGCTACATGGAAAACTACATTTTAAGGAACTCTAGAAAGGAACAAAATGATTTTAGAATGTGTCACTTTCATCTTCAAGGAAATGATAAAGTATACATTTTCAAGAATCATTTTTATCCTGTGAATATTACAGATCACATTTTTATAAAAGAGAAAGAAAATTGAACCAAGTCTACTCATTCTTTCAACAGTGTATTACAGGAGGGGAGATTACATCATGAAATGGTAGGGTTTCCCATCTCAAATCAGTTTCAAAGCCTGAAGGAAATGACATTCCTCCATTTCACATTCCCATTCCAGTCACTAATTCCTGCTACTACATAGAAAGGTGATGGACTGTAGAATTGGGAAATTTCATCTCTGGCAGCCTGCTCATAAAAAGCATGCAAATAAAAATCAGTGACCTCCCCCAGGGACATCTGAAGGGAAGGGACTCCTGTGTGAGCTGCAGCTGTGTGGTCTGAGCAGCACAGAGGTGGTGAGCTCCCTCACTTGGTAGAAGGCAATGGGACAGGGCTGTTGCCTCTAGAGAATGTCCCACAAGTTTCTACAGGAAATAAATAACATTTGTGATTCTCAAAGTTTGGTTTGGGTCAAGAAGTGAATAACTATAAGTCCTAAATCCACATTTCCATTTGATTCTAAAGTTGGGCATTTATCTCTTCGTTCTGGAATTAAATTACATGTCTTACCATAGTACGTGTATTTTCTTGAAAGTCAGTCTATATACTATACAACACAAAATTCTAAAATCTAAATTTCTCCAATTATCGATCTCATATTTTATTCATCTGATTAATACTTAGCATATAATATTAGTCTACCTTTTCCCAAAGTGGATTCTGAATCAAGGATGCAAGCTTGCAGTTTTTGTTTGAGAGGTTCTCTCTCTCTCTCTCTCTCTCTCTCTCTCTCTCTCTCTCTCTTTCTCTCTCTGTCTCTCCCTCTCTCTTTCAAATCCAACAGTTGAGAGAATAAAGAACTTCCTTTTGTAAACACAGTTTTGTGGTGGGTTTTTATGAGGGACATTGTCCAGATTCAAGAATGAAAGTAGAGACGTGCTGAAAACCCAAGTTTACCCACCATCATGGTGACCCTACAGAAGCATAGTCCTTGGCACCTGTGACTGAGATGTCTGCAGGAAAGTGGGCATTGTTTCAGTGGGTAATTTCAGCTTTGTCAGTAATGTCTGAAGTTTCCTCACTCTGTGAAAAGGAACAGCAAACCAGTCCCCAGGATGAAGGGACTCTTTTCATTCCCATGTCCCCTCAATTCACTTCTCTATCCTGCCTCCATCCAGCTCTCTTCCCATCTCAGCTTGCATCTCTGCCCATGGTCTGCCCTCCCGAGTCACTGACATTTGAAGCCATGTTTTAGGGGACCCAGCACAGTGTCTCATGCTCAGCTGTACCCATGTCTCTGTCCAGCCATGGGTGATCTGGGTCTTACTTCACTTTTAATAGCTTTGTAATGGAGTCCCCTATGAAACCACAGGCATGAGCTCAAGCAGAGACATCGACATGGTTACCACAACAGGTGAACTACCTGTGTCCTACAAAGAGGGTTGAGCACTTACATCCTTTGGGAGAGCTCTTCGCCTAGTCCCCAGCCAGACTTTGTGGAATCCAAGTTCTGAGGCACCAGTCTTTGTTATTTCACTCAGCACTTCTCTAGTGGCCTCATTTCTACTGGGCTTAATGCCAGCCAGCAGGCAATGCGTGATCAGTGTTGCAGCTGGTACCCTGGTACCTCCCTGCCTGTAGACTGCCTGTAGACCTACTGTCCAGTGCTTCAATATTCTGAGGACACCTAATCTGACAACTCTTCAGGGTGTCTGATAATAAGGTAGAATTATATTTTCAGGTTTGTGTGTATGCCACCTTTATAGTAGGAAAAATGCCTTCCACACTCTGTGCTTATCTGGAATAGGGGGTTGTTGCAAAGTGCAGAGATTTTTCCTCTTTCCATAAGCATAATCTCCTTACAAATGACACTTGTGTGGATATATAAAGTAATATATGAAAAAAATTTAAATTTCAAATGTTATATATAGCTTAAATGTCTTCTTTCTCTGTGGCTGAATGAAGCAAGGGCTGTCATCGTTCCCTCTCTTCTCTTTCGAAGTGTTATTGATGGTCTACACAATGTGGCCAGCTGGGGCTACAGAAAGTCCTTGTCTCAAAAAAATGTTATTGAAATTTTTTTTAAGTTAAGATAAATCTTTAGCCATACTGCAAAATGTGAAAAAGAATTATCAGGAGGTAAAAAGGAAAATAATCGAGAATATAAATTGTAAAAGAGTAGATTGATTTAGTAATGAACTTAATAGAGCTAAAATATTCCCAAGATTGCATTATGAATATGATTTCTTATGTGGAATTATATTGATTGAAAACTTAAAAACTATTCTTTCACACAAATGAAAATGCTCCATAGGATTTGCTCCTGTAATTGGGGAAAAGTAATGTAGATTTCCCATTCATATCTTCATACAATGAAGAATTTGGGGCAAATCTGACCTCTCATTGAATTTGTCTTAAGAGGAAAGATGGGGGGCTGGAGACATGGCTCAGCAGTTAAGGCGACTGCTCTTGCAGAGGGCCGGGGTTAGATTCCCAGTACCCACATGGTGGCTATGAACTGTCTTTGGCTCCAGTTCCAGGGGAATCCGACGCCCTCTTCTGACTTCTGCAGCATTGCACGACACAGGTGCACCAACTTGCATGCAGACAGTACACTCATATACATAAAAAATAATAAAATAAAATAAAAATTAAAAAAAAAAAAGGGGAAAGAGGGTAGCAGTATTTGTTCTGGTGTGGTAAAGGACATTCAAAAGGAAAAGTCAGCCCATGATTTAACAGTACACATTGTGTGGCGCTCCTGAAGAAAGGAACAAAGTTCTGGAGAAAATTCTGTGCAGCAGAGAATTGTCAAGCAGACATGACATCATGACCTCCACTTAGCACTACAGATACCATAATAACGTCCACACCACCAACAGCAATAAACACAAAAAATGAAACAGAGCCTTGAAGAAAGGAGTTGACAAAATTGGTTAGAAAAAAAAAAAAAGACCTCATGAATGGAAAAGTTGATTATAATTAGGATGTAAATCAATAATAAAAAATTGAAATGCTTACAAGTCTACTAGAAAAGAACAAATAATTTAAATGGGAAAATGCAAAGTACATGTCTATGTAATTATTAAAGCTTTTGCAACTGTTAAAAGATATTTAACTGTACTGGAAAGAAAGAAAATCAAATAGTGCTAGGGGTGTGTGGTGCACGCCTTTGATCCCAGTACTTAGAAGGCAGAGGCAGGCAGATCTCTGTGAGTTTAACACCAGCCCGGTCTACATAGTGAATTCAAGCCCAGTTAAGAATGCGTGGTGGCGCACACCTTTAATCATAGCACTCAGGAGGCAGAGGAAAGCAGATCTTTGTGAGTTCAAGGCCAGCCTGGTCTACAGAGTGAGTTCCAGGACAGCTGGGGCTACAGGGAGACCCTGTCCCGAAAAGACCAAAAAAGATAAAAAAAGAATATATAATGAAACCCTGTCTAAATTTTAAAAAGAGAGAGATAAAATAAGAATGAGGTCCATTTTCAACCTGTTTTTAGAAATGGAAAAAGAGGATATTGTAAGTGGCACTTGGAGAAGAATGAATTGGTATCACCCATTTAAGGGCAATTTGACATAATCAATAAAAGGTCAATGCCTGCTTCTATATTGTTGCTGTTGAAAACTTGTCCTGAGGGTATCACTGTTCATATGTATCCCCAATTTTCTTTTGAAACATTATCTATTACAGCTCAGCTACTAATAGCAAACAATTAGAGACTATGCCAAATACACAGTAAGAAAAGTAACTAAACATTACATTTGTAAGTAACAGATTGGCCTTATCCCATCACATTAGCAGCTGTGTGGACAAGCCCAGCCTAGACCAGAAAGTCCTGCCAGGAAGCCTCACCCAGGTGCTAGCAGAACCAAAGGATAAATGTCTGTTTATTTAAGACTAAAGGGTTTATTTCAGAAAGGTTTGGCGTGGGCATGCTAAGATTTTTTTGTGGCACATGACTGGCAATTCTTAGAACAGAAGGATGTTCGTCATCAGAGAGCTCAGAGAAGTTTTATATAGAAAGTGTAAATGGAAAACCTTAAGCAACTCAAAGATAATCTCACAGCCACTAACTTACAAAAGAGGCCATTCTATTAGGATTCAGAGACTTGCCAGTTAAAATAGAAACCAGATTAGAACCAGTACATCTGTCACATTAGTTCAGTCTTAAGTCTGCCAAAGTCATGTATCACCCAGAAGTTTCCAACGGATGAAAACTCTATTGTCAGTGAGTGTGTAAATTGCCAAAGTGTTGGAAAAGTGTTATATTTCTGTTTTCTTTTCTTTTTTTTTTAAATGGATTTTTTTATTTATTTTTTTATTTAATTTTTTTATTGATGCTTTGTGCATTTCGTATATCATTTTCCAATTCAGATCAGGCATTTTTCCCTTTCCCTTCCCCCCCTCCCCCTCCCCTTCCCAGATCATGTATTCTGCCATAACTGTCTTGCATCTTTCTCTGTTTTCTAACAGAGATGAAAATGCATAACCCAATAATCAATTGTATTTCTAAGTCTACGTCTCAGAGAAACTCTGATCCATATGAAGCAGGAGTTACATATCATTATTCACAACACCACTATGTAAAATGACAAACATTGGGTTCAAACATGCAGTATATCTATACCAGAATATTTCAGAGCAGTTACAAAGACCGAGCTCCAGAACATGACTCATGACAGATAAAAAAAAATGTTGAATTTTAATACTAGTCACAGAAGAATAAAGGCATGTGCACTTATTTATGTGAGATTTATAAATATTAAAATATACTTATGGATTCATACAGGCCGTGGTCCATTAAAAAAGGATCCTAATGATCTCATACATAAAGATAGTGGCAACAGAAAATGCTATGTGCTGGGCCATGTAGACGAGCTATTTCAATGTTTGCAATTTGTGCTGTGCATGATTTACAGGTACCTGAAAAGAAAAAGGAAAAGATAAATGCTGGACTTCTAATAATAAAACCATAAGAAAAATTTTGGGAAAGAAGTAAAGCCATACTAACTCTGTTATAACACATAGAGCTATTACCACCTAGGTCTGCTTTACATGTTTATATGTATAGAAAGGAACATGTCATATGCTATAATTTTGCTATTACAGTGGTAAGCTTGAATCACAGGAATCAGTGTATTGATTCCAAGCTTTGTTTGCATTAAGTGTAAACATAGTACGTGTCTACATGTGTGCAAGTATGAATATAGATAAGCATGCATAAATATAATTTTGATGTCCATTAGTATTTGAAATAAGTCACTTGACATGTTTTTGTTGAATCTCCAAGAGTTCATAGCATAATAATATATTCAGTATATTAAAATTAACATACTTTTCATGAAGGAGAAGGGTATGCTATTTGGTATCATGACAACAGAATGAAAATATTATCAATAATTTTTTAATTTTTAAAAATTGTATTTTTTTTTATGTGTACGAATGTACTGTCTGCATATAGGTCTGTGCACCTGTGTCGTGCAATGTCGCAGAGGTCAGAAGAGGGCATCGAATTCCCCTAGAACTGCAGCTAAAGACGGTCCTCAGCTGCCATGTGGGTGCTGAGGATCAAACCCAGGTCCTCTGCAAAAACAGTAGGCACTCCTAACTGCTAGGCCATCTCTCCAGCCCCTATCGATAATTTTCAGTGTTACAGAGTGTGAGACTAACAGGAAAAGACCACCAGAATCCATTCATATTTTGATCAGCCAAATTTATGGAAGTAGCTGATGGCTACAGTCTCTTTGGTTAGGTCAGAAACTGCAGCAGGCTTTGAAGTGGGCAGTGAGTATTTAAAGGCAAAAGCCACAAGGCCATGAAACCCTGCCTTGCCTGTGGTATTTTTAGCTATATGAGATACAGTCAGGATGTCTTTGTGCAGGCAAGATAAGCAAGACAGAGAAGCCAAAACCAGGAGTTAATCATGTCACTACAGTCCATTGTTTCACTTTCTGGTGAAGGCTTGAGTCAGCAGGTGCACACTTCTGGGAAAGGGAAGGGGTTAGGGATTCCTGGAATTTTTTTGCAGCCTTGAGCTAAGAATAAAGTTTTGCTGAGAAATAAGTTTTAAGATGACGGCTTTGAACAAAATGGAGTTGCTCCAGTCATCACATCAGGGAAAGGTAGAACAATCTTAGTTTCTCAAGAAGTTATTCTAGATTAAGCACAGCACTAAATGCTGATGAGAGAAGACAGTTTTGATGAAACTGTCTCATCCTGTTCATATGAATTTGGGCAAACCTTGATAGACTTGATCAGTGGAACACCTACAGTTCTCCTTTCCAGTTCGGGAAATGTATTGATATGAAGACCTGCCCCCAAAATTTTTGTCTGTAACACACTTGTGGTATTACTTGAGTGAGATTTTAAACCACAAAGACTTCCTTTTTATGAAAACACCTGTATATAACAAAGGAGTCATTGAAATCCTTCTCTGAAGTTGAATAAATATATGTACATGAGATATTTTTCCTTTTTTTCCTCATTCCTTTGATTTTATATTACTCTAAAATATGCATATACACTCTCAACCCACATACGAAAAATTCCAAAGTCTGCAAATAAATGATAGGTTAATTCTAGAACCCATTAAGGGATTCACAATATTAGAGCACAGTTGTTTTCAGATCACAAGGAATATAACATTAACATTGCTCAGTTTGCCTTACAACTAGGTACTTGGTGATAGCATCCACAGATGAGGGATATCATTTGTCATTTGTTTCGCTGGGACTCTGTTACTTCACTTAACATAATATCTTCTAGTTCCATCTATTTACCTGCAAAGTTCATGATGTCATCTTTCTTTAATGCTTCATAGAACTCCATTGTGCAGATGTACCACATTTTCTCTATCCACTCGTCAGTTGAGGGGCACTTGGGTTGGTTCCCGCTCTTGGTTATTGTGAAGAGAGCTGCAATAAACAGAGCTGGACATGAATCTCTGTGGTAGGATGAGTCTTGTTGGTAGACCCAAGAGTGGTATGACTGGGTCAGGTGGCAAGCTCATTTTGAGTCTTTTAAGGGTTCTCCACACTGCTTTCCATAGTGGTTGTACGAATGTACATTCCCACCAACAGTGGATGAATGTTCCCCTTTCCCCACAATCTCTCCAGCATTTGGTATCATTTGTTTTCTTAATCCTAGCCAGTCTTATCAGGGGGAGATGATATCTTAAAGCATTTTTAGTTTGCATTTCCTTAATTATTAGTGATGTTGAAGACTTTTTAAGATTTTTCTCAGCCATTTCTATTTCCTCACTTGTGACGTCTCTGTTTAGCTCTTTACTCCATCCTTTGAGTGAGTCATTTGTTCTCTTCTTTGTTTTTTATTTTTTTTTTGAGTAGTTTATATATTCTGGAAGTTAATGTTCTGTCAGATGTATCAGCAGTGAAGGGTTCCTCCCACTCTGTGGGTTTTCACTTCACTTGCCTGATTGTTTCTTTTGCTGTACAGAAACTTTTGAGTATAGTGAGGTCCCACTTGTCAATTGTTGACCTTATTTCCTGTGCAGCTGCTGTCTGATTTAGAAAGTGTTTTCCTATGCCTATGACTTATAGGTTGCTGCCAACTTTTTTTATATCACCTTCAGAATTTTGAGTTTCATGTTGAGGTCTTTGATCCATTTGGAGTTGATTTTTGTACAAGGCGAGAGACATGGGTTTAATTTTATTCTTCTACAAGTGGTGATCCAATGTTAACAACACTATTTGCTGAAGATTCTGCCTTTCCTCCATTGTGTCTTCTTGGTCCCCTTATCAAATATGAGGTGGCTGAAATTTTATGTGGTCAAGTTTGGATCTTCAGTTTTGTTCCATTGGTCAACAGGTCTGTTTTGTGCCAGTACCAAGCTGTTTTTATGACTATAGCCCTGTAGTATAGTTTGAAGTCTGGTATAGATGTTCCCCCCTGTATTGTGCTTTTTGCTCAGGGTTGCTTTGGCTATTTGGTTTTTTTTTTTCCAAATGAAATTAAGGATTTTTTTCCAAGCCTCTAAAGAAACTCTTGGGAATTTTAATTGGGATTGCATTGAATCTGTATATAATAATTTTTCAAATCCATGAGCATAGGAGGTCTTTCCATCTTCTGATATCTTCTTCAATTTCCTTATTCAGGGATTTAAATTTTGTTGTAGAGATTTTTGGTATCTTTAGTTATGTTTGTTGCTAGCTATTTTATTGTTTTTGAAGCTATTGTGAGTGGGAAGTTCCCCTTGTATTCCTTTTTCAGTTGCTTGTTGTTGGTGTAAAGAAAGGCTACTGATTTTTCTAGGTTAATTTTGTATCTGGCCACATTACTGAAACTCTGAACCATTTCTAGGAGTTGTCTAGTGGAGATTTTAGCATCCCTTAGGTAAACTATCATATTGTCTGCAAAATGGGATAGTTTGACTTCCTCTTTTCCAATTAGTACTCCTTTAATTTCCTTTGCTTGCCTTATTGTCCTAGCCAGTGTTTCAAGCACTATATTGAAGAGAAGTGGTGACAGGGGCGGCCTTGCAGAGTTCCTACCTTTAAGGGGAATGCTTCTGTCTTTTCTCCATTTAGGATGATGTGGGCTATGGGTCTCTTGTATATGGTTTTGACTACATTGAGGAATGATCCCTCCACTACAATTCCCTCTAGGACTTTAAGCATAAAGGGATGCTGGATTTTGTTGAAGGCTTTTTCTGCATCAATTGAGATGATCATATTTTTTTGTCTTTCAGTTCATTTATGTGTTTTATGATATTTATTGATTTTCATATGTTGAACCATCTCTGCATCTCTGGTATGAATCCAACTTGGTCATGCTGAATGATCTTTTTGATGTGGGTCTGTATGTGGTTTGGGAGTATTTTGTTGAGAATTTTTGCATCTGTATTCAATAATGAGATGGGTCTATAGTTCTCTTTTTTGATGTATTTTTGCCTGATTTTGGTATTAGTGTGATGCTGGCTTCATAGAAGGAATTTGGGAGATTTCCTTCTGCTTGTACAAGGGAACAGTTTGAGTAATAATGGTTGTAAGTCTTCTTTATATGTTTTATAGCGTTCTGCTGTGACTTACAAACAACCAACTTTTGGATTCATTGATTTTTTGATATTATTTTCTTTGTTGGTATTTAACTGATTTCTCTCTGATTTTTGTTATTTCTTCCTGTCCTGTGTTTAGGTTAGGGTTAATTTGTTGTTGTCTCTCAAGTGTTTTTAGCTGCTGTGTTAGAGTGATTATTTGTGTTCTTTCTGCTTTTTTAATGTAGGCATGCAGGGCTATAAACTTCCCTCTTAGGATTGCTTTTAAAATATCCCATAGGTTTTGTTGTGTTGTGTTGTGATTGTTGTTTAGTTCCAGGAATGCTTTTATTTCTTTATTTCTTCCTTGACCCATTCATTATTCATGAGTGTGTTGTTTAGTCTCCATGTGTTCCTGTGGATAAGCAGGGCTTATCTTGGTGTTGATATTGTGCTTTATTGCACTGTGGTTTGATAGAATGCAGGAGATTATTTCAATCTCTTTGTATTTGCTGAGTTTTTTCTGTGTCCCAGTATGTGGTAAGTTTTGGAGAATGTTCCATGTTCTGTGGGTATTTTTCTGAGTAGAAAGTGTATTCTCTGGTATTTGGGTGGAATATTCAGTAGATGTCTGTGAGGTCCATTTGGTGTATTGTATTGCTCAGTTCAGATGTCTCTGTTTATTCTTTGTCTGGTTGACCTGTCCAAAGGGCTCAGTGGTGTATGCAAATCCCCTACTATGAGTGTGCTCAGGTTAATCTGTGCCTTGTTCTATCCCTATAATGCAGAAGTTTGATCTTTTCATAGTGTCCCACAGTGCCCGGTTGTTCCATTGTGTATTTTTAAATGTTTCATAATCTTTACTTGAGCTTTTTAGTTGTTCTGTGTTATCTTCTAGGTTTGATATTCTTTTTTCTGCTTCCTCCATTCTACTTCTGAGGCTTTTTCCCATCCTTTCCTCTTGATTGGATGAGCGTTTGGTTTCCTTTTCATTTCATCCTGTGATTTCTTTAGTATTTCCATTTCCTTTTGGAGCTTCTCAATCTTCCTGTAGCTCTTTGCTTAGCTGGTTGGTTTCCTTTTTTATTTCAGCACGGGATCTTTTCAGTGTTTACACTTCCTTCTGGAGTTTGTCATTCTCTCCCTATATTAGTCACTTTTCTGTTGCTGTGATAAAACACCATGACCAAGGAACTTATAAAAGGAAGAGTTTATTTGAGCTTATGATTGACGGTTACAGGGAATTAGAGTCCATTGTGGCAGGAGGCATGGAGGCTGGAGAGGCATGGCGGCTGGAGCAGCAAGCCAAGGGTCACATCTCGCTAAGAGCACAGGAAGCAGAGAGAGCAACTGTAGACTACGAGGCTTGTAAAACTCACTAAGTCTGCCCCCAGTGACACACTTCCTCCAGCATGGCCACACACCTCAAGACATCCAAAAACAGCGCCACAAACTGGAGACAAACGTCTGAATATATAGAGCGTATGGGGGACACTCATTCAAACCACCACATTCCACTCCCTGGCCCCCATAGGCTCCTGACCATATAAAATGGAAAATGCATTTAGTCCAACCTTAAAAGTCCCCATAGTCTTTACCAATTTCAATGCCATTCAAAAGTCTACAGTCCAAGTCTCTTCTGAGACTCGGGCCAATCTCTTAACTGTAAGCTCCTGTAAAATCAAAAGACAAATTACACACTCCCAATGTACAGTGGAACTGAATACACATTCCCATCCCAAAAGGGAGGAATAGAGGCATAGTGAGGAAGTACCAGACCAAAACAAGACCGAAAACCAGCAGGGCAAAAATCAAGTCCAGTAGCTCCACATGCAACTTCTGGGACATGACTTCCAAAGGGCTTAGACGGCTCAGCTCTTCCAGCTTTGCTTGCAACATACATTTTTTTCTTAGGCTGGTACCACCTCCTGTATGCAGCTCTCCTTGCAAATATCTCACAGCTCTGGCATCTACAATGTCTTCTTGGGGTCTTTGGCGTCTCTGCTGCCAAACAGGGTTCACATTCACAGTTCATGCAATGGCTATCAGGGCCTGTCTTTTATCAGGGACTGCTCCACTCTGCCTAGCCTTGTTGTTGGCTCTCTGCAACCGTGGAGGAAGAACTGATGACCCCTTCACTCTTGTAAACTTCATGCCTCTGAAGCCAGCACCATGTGAATGAAATTTCCGAATCTGGCTGCAAGTTCAGGATGGACTCTCTCCTACTTTAACCACATTTGCAATTTTTCTCTGCCCAGGACTTGTTGGAGTAGAAAACACTTTCAGTATTTTCCTTTCAAAAGTTGGATTACCTGGGTGTGGTCATGCCCTGAAGGTATTGATTCTGTTGTTTACTTGTAAATCTCCAGGCCTCTCCTTAATCACTTTAATCTCACCTTTCCCATTGTTTACTTGTAAATATCTAGGCCTTTCCTTAATCACTTTAGTCTCCTTATGAAAGGGAGCCTCTCCTTCACATGCCTTGGCCACACCTTTAATCTTCCTAGTGTACTTTTCAGATCCAAACTGTATATTTTGCATTTCCTTCTGCCCCATTTGCTCTTTTTCACTGTAGATCTGTATTATATTCACCATTAAAAGCCATGCCACCATTTCTACATTAGGCTGTCTTGAAATATTCTCCTCCAAAGACATTAATCCATTGCTTTTCAACTTAGCATCAGGCAAGCATTTGGGCTGTGGGCAAACTGCTGCCAGACTCTTTATCAAAATATCCCAGTTGCTGCCCAAGTCTTTATTTTCCTCTGGAACTACATTTTTTGCAGCAATGCTTTTTTCCAGGCTTCTACTAGAATGGCCCCTTAAGCTCTGCTTACAGTAGTCAACAGCTTTTCTAGCCCAAAGTCCCAAATTCTTCCACATTTCTCCAAACATCCACATGGTCAGGTTCTTCACAGCCAACAGCCCACTCTCTGGTACCAAATAACTGTATTAATCACTTTTCTGTTGCTGTGATAAAACACCATGTCCAAGGAACTAATAAAAGGAAGAGTTTATTTGAGCTTACGATTGATGGTTCCAGGGAATTAGAGTCCATTGTGGTGGGAGGCATGGCAGCTGGAGCTGGAGCAGCAAGCTGAGGGTCACATCTCACAATGAGCACAGGAAGCCAAGAGAGAGGGCAACTGAAGACCACATTCTAGTTAAACTCACTAAGCCTGCCCCCAAGAATATACTTCCTCTAGCATGGTCACACCTTCTAAGACCTCCAAGAACAGTGCCACCAACTGGAGACAAATATCTGAATACTTAAAGCCTATGGGGGACACTCATTCAAACCACCAAACTCCCTCTATTTCTTTCCAGAGTTTGTCATTCTATCCCTCTAGGTCCTTCTTGAGTTTTTCATTCTCTATCCTTAGTTCTCTGACTTGTTCTTTATATTCTTTGATTTCTTTGAATATGTCTGTGATTGTTCTTCTAAGATCTGTGTCCTGGGTTACCTCTAGGGAGATCTCATTGTAGGAATCTTCTATAAGGTTAGTAGAGTTTGGTGTGGATTTATTCTGCACTTTTCCCATGTAGATATTTTTTTGTGATTTTGGCAGGTGGGTTTTTTGTTGTTGTTGTTGCTGTTGTTGTTGTTCTTGTATTCTGATGTGAATCTCAAATGTTTCTTCACTGTATTGAAGGTTTGCTTTCCTTGCTTCTTTCAGACGCCTTCATTGTTTTCTCCTTGTTTATGGAGTGTTGACTTGTCTAGTTTTCAGGCTTCCAATTTTGGATATATATTGGAAGTCTAACTCACTCTTCTCTTTCTGTTCTGAAGGTTCTCCAAAACCAGGTGGGTATCAACCCCATTGTTACCTTGCTGAGCACTGTGCTCATCTGCTTCCTGCCTGCCAGTTCCTCTAGGTTGTTTGTAGAGCTTGGTGTTAGTGGGCTGGAATTGTCTCAGGTTCGCTGTTTCATTTATTGCCTTGCACTCTGGAATCACTATTGTCTACTCACTTGGATACTCCCTCCACAATTCCAGTTGTGTGAGGGGAGTAAGGGGAGTGAGAGCCTAGTTATTCTGTGCTTCATGGGGTCTAGCAAAATTCCCTGATCTAAGCTGTGTGCACTCGAGTCCCCCACTGGCAACTGACCTTGCTTTATACTGGCTAGCTGGGCGACTCTGCCCCCACAGCCACACAAGACAATGATTCAGTTATCCAATAATCCTGGCTGAAGTGCCTGGCCCCTATCTGTGCTTCAGGTGATCCCGTGAAATCCCCCAACTAAGCTCTGTGCACTCCAGTTGATATATTTTTCAAGGAGTAAATGCCACATACATTAGTGGATAATTTATTATTGCACTGTTCTTAAGGTAACAATGTGGTCTATGAAACAATGCTCAGAAATTAGAAAGAAGACTGGAGAGATTGCTAGTGGTTTAGAGTGTGTACTGTAGAGAGCCTGAGTTTGGTTCCCAGCACCCATGGGTTGGGTGTGGGGGGCTCACAACCACTTGCATATGGTTTCTGCTGCCCTCTTCTGGCCTCTGTGAGCACTGCACAAGTGTACACATGCCCACACAGAGCTATACACACATATACATAATTAAATATTTTTTAAGTAGAAAACCAAATTTTGAAACTTGTCTGAAGAAGCCTATGTGATAACACATATGAAGACTTACAGTGCCTGCCCTGAAGAGAGTCCCTCCTGGCTTCTCTCGCTATTTTCTCCTGCCTTGTGATCTGTTTTTTCTAGACTCTGAAGACCCCTGGTGTTCCAGGTCTGCGAGTCTCTTTCTTCTGGCCTCCAGCTACCAGTGCATGACTGACACAGAAAACGGTCTTCATTATTTTTTATTTCCCTCAGAGAAGTCAGTCCACACATGGTGGCAAATTGTTAACTACCAAGCAAAGATTCATAAGGGTAGATATGGTGTGCAACTTTTCCTAAATCTCAGTTTCCATAGAAATACTCCTGGGCTTTTGCCCCAAAGGTCTGATGATTGGATTCCCATATTAATTCATTCAGCTTTCCCTTTGGACATTCCTTATCAAGATAATAGTAGATTTTGTAGGAAAGCACATAAGAACCATCTGTAACTCCAGTTCAGAGAAACCCGCTTTCTTCTATATGCACTTATACACATGCAGACAATACACTCACACATATAAAATTAAAAAATGAGTAAAATATTTTTAAACTGTGTAGTGATAGCTTCAAGCCATGGTAGAAATTTTGTTTTTAAATTTAAACATGAGGCCGTAGAGATGATTCTGTGGTTAAGAGCACTGGCTGCTCTTGCAAAGGACCCAAGTTCAGTTCCCAGTACCCAAATGGCAACTAACAACTACAGGTAACTCCAGCTCCAGGGTATACAACGCCCTCTTCTGGCCTCTGTGAGCATGGTACCACATTGTATACTGTGATACACATGCAAGCGATGCACTCATACACATAAAATAAAAATAACAAATTTGTTTTAAAAGGTTAAAAATTCTATCATAACATTGGCTCAGAGGTTGGAGAACCGTTGCCCAGTTCTTCAGTTGCCTTTGATAACTGTCACGCATGTTCAAGGTTTTAGTCTTGTAAACTCTTCTCCGTTTTTCAGTCCTGTGATGAGGGGACGCACATGGACACCACTTCTGATGCTGGTAGTCACTCTTTGTCTCAGGATTCTTTTCATGTGACAGCAAAATAATCCATCAAACTGCATTGTTACTACTAAATTAAATACATAAGGAATTAATGACATTTTCAAGCAATAAATCATGAAATAATGCATTTATAAATGGTATACTTGTCATTAGATGTGTGTGCTTAAGGGCTAATATGGAAATTTGGGGAATTTGATGATATTGAAATGGTTATAATTACATCTAGTGTTCTTGAGATTCGGAAATTTCAATGAATCAGTTTATAAAAATGTCCCCAATACCCTGAAGGGCATCAAAGCTATTCTTCTTCCTCCCAGTTTCAGTCATTGTCCTGACTGAGCCACAAAAACACTAACTCACTCTGGTCAGGTGATTTACTTGGGAAAGCAGACCTCAGTCTCATCTTGTTTCCTTCACTGTGGTTTGGTAATGAATGGGGAGGTACTCTGTGGTCTCTAAGGCCATATGTTCATGCATGCCAGCTTCCCTCTCTGCCACACAATCTTCTTACACTGGTGACACAGCCACAGGGGTAAAAGTGCAGGCCACAGCAGATTGCTGCGGTGCGATAGGCAGGCATGTGCTCCTTATGAGAGAGAGCTACAGTGGGCTCTTCCAGGATGATAAGCAAGGCTGCACTTCCCTATGATGGACAGGCAACATCCAATAAAGTACCACCACTGCTCCAGACTGGCTGGCCTTGGCCACACACATCACATCCAGTGTGACTATCCTTGTGATACCATATCATGGAAGCAACGTGATGCTGAGTTTCAGTGTTTGCCCTGAGAACAAACACGAGTAGAATCACGGTTTGTGGCAAAAACTGAATTAAAGCTCCATGTTGGGGAGGTGGAAAGGACCAAAAATTTAAGGATGGGGCCTGGAGAGGAGGCTGCACCTACATTTCAAGGGAGTGCTTTGTTTCCACAGCACTGGAAAACGTACAAGGAGCCAGTCAGAGGGCTCTCTCCCAGCAATACTTACAGGTTCAGGGAGTGCATTGTTGCTGGAGTACTGGGAAACTTGTTTTGCCTAATGAAAACTTAGAAACTTGTTAACTTAAAACTTCTCTGCTAATTGACCTGCCCCTGGTATGGTGTAACCATGGTTATCAGCTTTGCCTCTGGCATGAGGAAACTGGTTTGGGGCTTTATAAATCCAGCTGTGCTTCTACCTATTGTCACAGTTCTCTTGGACATGGGCTCACTGTAGACCGCCAATTATTTTTTTTATTTTTTTGGTCTTTTTGAGACAGGGTCTCCCTGTAGCCCCAGCTGTCCTGGAACTCGCTCTGTAGACCAGGCTGGCCTTGAACTCACAAAGATCCGCCTGCCTCTGCCTCCCAAGTGCTAGGATTAAAGGCGTGCGTCACCATGCCCGGCTAGACCGCCAATTATTAGGGACTCTTCAACCATCACTATGTGGCATTGCTCAGACCCTAGAGCTTGGAATAACAAAGAGCACTTGCTTCTCAAGAGGACGTGAGTTCCTTTTCAGTTCTCAGCACACATCCGGCCTCCCAGCCACCTGCACCTCCAGCTCCAGGGATACAGAGTCCTTTTCTGACCTCCTCTGGCACCTGCACACGTGCAGCATTCAGTCACATATAAACTAATAACAATAAATCACTAAAAAATAAGTTTAAAATAACAAACCATCAACATTTTTAGGAGAGATCCAGGAAACTTAAAAAAAAAAAAAACTATTTCTATAGACAGAAGTTTCAAACACGTTGAGTAAGAAACCCAAGACTCAAGGTTGGCAATACTTATCTATTCATTAAAATTCAGATAACTACTTGTGTCTTACCAACAAATACCTACAGCATACTTAAATTAAAAAGTTACTTAATTAAAAATATACTTTAATTAAACATACTTTATTTATACTTATATATAAATTTTTATTTATATATAAATTTATATAAATATTTATATATAAATATATAATTTTATATATAAAATTATATAAATATTTATTTATATATACTTAATTAAAACATACTTTAATTAAAAATTAAATTAAAAATACAGCATACATAATTAAAAATCAATTAAGAGAAAGTTAAAATGAGTAACTATATTTTAATTATTTTGTGGTTCTCTGAGCTGTTCTAAATTGTAAATTGATATTGCTCACATACAGGAGGTTTGAAGTGAGCAAGGCAGGCTTTGCAAACTGTTCTGAAACATTTGTAATCAAGAAACCCAAACTGACATGGGTCCAGGAGTGAGAGCCACCTAGGGAGAGATTTGAACTCCTCTATCCTAAGGGAAACTGAAGCACATAGCCTCCCCCAACCACCTCACCAGGAGTGAGTGGCAAAGAGAGGAGGAAGGAATGGGTTCACAAGTTATCACAAAAAGTGGAGCCGAAACATCATTACATTAAATTCTCATTGAGAAATAGATCACAAAGAAAAAATTATTGATGTACATTTGGAAAATATTATTTTCCACAAACATCAAATTTCCTAGCATGAAAGTGATAGTAAAAAACTATAAGCATATTTTTAGTGTTTATAGAAGTACAAGCAAGAATAATGATTTCTGACAAATGATCAAGAAAGCAGGTGAAAAAATACTAGATAGATAATAAATAACTGAAGACTATATATAGATAATTCACAAAGGAAGAAAAGGAAATGGCTGATCATGTATGAAAAATGAGTACCTTCAATAGGATCAAAGAAATATGGATATGTACACAGAGGACAGATAGATGATAGAGAGATGATAGATTGATAGATGACAGAGAGATGATAGAAAGATAGATCATAGATATGCATGCATGTACACATGCACACACATAGTCACACAGACATGTGAGTAATAACACAGTAAATACTTTCCCCTTGTTTATCGTCACCCGAATCCTCAAGATTCCTTCAGCCAGTTGCCACAGTTTGACATAAAGTAAATAACAGAAAAAAATGGTATGTAAAAAACAAAACATTTAAACTCCATAATTTTTCTACCTAAAGATCATGAATACAGAATTGTTTAGTTTCTCTAATTTCTTCAGTATTCTGGAATGTCTCAACAAAAGGATGCAGAATTGCATGAAACTCTCTTAATAACTTTCATCCCCATGATAACTCTTCCCAGAGCACATCATCTGGATTTGCTTTGTAAAAATCACTTTTGTAAATGTAGTTGTTCTTGACTCTGTATCCTTGTGATTTAAAAAGAAGACATTGAGGGGCTGGAGAGATGGCCTAGCGGTTAAGAGCGCCGACCGCTCTTGCAGAGGACCCGGGTTCGATCCCCAGCACCCACATGGCGGCTGAGAACCGTCTGAATACTCCAATTCCGGGGGAACTCCAGTTCCGGGGGAATCCGAGACCCGCNCCTGGGCTGGAGAGATGGCCTAGCGGTTAAGAGCGCCGACCGCTCTTGCAGAGGACCCGGGTTCGATCCCCAGCACCCACATGGCGGCTGAGAACCGTCTGAAACTCCAACTCCAGGAGAACTCCAGCTCCAGGGGAATCCGACGCCCACTTCTGACCTCCGCGGCATTGCACGACACAGGTGCACAGACTTGCATGCAGACAATACATTCGTACACATACAGAAATAAATAAAATTAAAAAAAAAAAAAGAAGACATTGAACTTGTGACTTGAGAATTTCTATTTATTTGCTTAAAGTACTAGCAGATTGATTCTGCATAAAAAATAATACAGTAATTGCACAATCAGGTGCCCGTGTAAGGAAAGCACTGTCTCTCTTCCTCTTTTATTTTTGTATTGGACCTGGGAAATGGACATCTTGCTTAACACCACATATTTTCCAACTTCCATGGCTAGAAATAAAATTAATGGGAAAAATATAGAGGAGCAAAGTTCAAGTTCATGCCTGCGAAAGTCATTGACAAAGTTCTAATTATTGATACCTGCCACATTCCCTTCACCAAATGTGAGTTCATTGATACTTCATTACATTGAGTTACTAATTTTGCAGAAGTTACAATAAACATAAAATAGGAGTCATTTTCCATGTTCAATAGCAATTTGAGATATGGAGCCTTTTGGAAACAATCAAGTGACATGTATTGATGTATATGTGATGAGTTTTGAGGTATAAGAGATTTTTCTGCTTTAAGAATAATAGTCCTGAATGTTCTCCAGAAAAAAATTTCAATATCCAAATGAAAATGAAATAATTTAAAAAGAAGATGGATTTTATCTTTACAAAATTTCAATTTGCAAAAGTACTGCACATTTGTAGATATCAGTTTACCTTGTTTCTTGATTGATTATTCGTTGGCTTGGCATAGTAATTGGAGGAAAAATCCTGTTTTCCAGAGCCATGAAGAATGAGAGATTAATAAATTTGGTAATGGGTAGCAGAGGAGAGAACAGAACCTGCATGTCAGCAAGACTGGCCACAATGCCAAGATGCCTCAGAGAGAACAGGGTCTGCTTCAGTGTTAGCCTGGGGGCGGGGGGTGGAAGGAGAGGGGACTTCTCTCCTCTAGTGGTTAATTTGATGTCTTCTGGGAGCTTGCCCAATTTTTGTAAAACTAAGACTTGATATTTTGTAATTTGACGGCAATCTTTCCAGAATATACACAAATCCAGAATTATGAGCTAAATAAATGCTACTAGCAGGCAGAAAATACAGATCTCTAATGAAAGATGGTAGAACAAATCCAGCAAACAAATCATAGCGAAATGATGACACTCCTTGGTGAGTGTGTGTGACAGGCACGCCTCCAGAGATCTGAGACGAAAATTAAATGAAATCACATGCTTGTTTAATATTTGTTTAAGTAAAAATTGAACACATGCATTAGAAATGCTAATGAATTTTTAAATTAGATATCAGCAAATGAGGTTTTGTACAGAAGTCGAGCTTCTTGGTTGAGATAGATGTTTATGATGGACGTTATGCCTCCCGTCCATAATGTCCTGAGTGTCCTCATTCCCAATCAAGGAACAGAAGTTTAACAGGACACACGCCTGCTGGACCTCATTTGGGTGACCATGTGGGGGAGGGACCCCAGTGTGGAGCACAGGGGCATGGCTGATGTTTGTTTGAGTTTGCCAAGGAGGAACCTTCAAGCACTTCCTTGGGGAAAACGTGACATCTTTTGGTAAAAAAAAAAAAAAGATTATATTTAACAGTTAAAAATATTTCGTGGGGCTGGAGAGATGGCCTAGCGGTTTAAGAACTCCAACCACTCTTGCAGAGGACCCAGGTTCGATCCCCAGCACCCACATGGCGGCTGAGAACCATCCGTAACTCCAATTCCAGGAGAACTCCAGTTCCAGGGGAATCCGACACCCTCTTCTGACCTCCGCGGCATTTCACGACATGGGTGCACAAACCTACATGCAGACAGTACATTCATACACATAAATAAATAAAATTTCTAAAAAAGTTAAAAAAAATGTTGTAAAATAATATTTTCTCTTTTTATTGATACATGTTACAATCATTCATAATTTATCCTTATGTAATCCTATGGTGTGTTCTATCATATAGGAATACTAATATTCATATTCTAGAAAAAAAGAGAATGTAAAGTTATACTTCTTTTTACATGCATGCACCTCTACTGTTAAAATGTAAATCTCTAAATGTGCTTTGGAATTAACCTATAGTTTGTTTTCAGATTTTGTAACTTTGATTTATGTGTGGAGTGTATGTATGCATATTCTGGAATAATATAAAATCAAATGGGAACAAAAAAAAGAGAGAAAAGCCTATTCAAAAACTGTAAACCTGTGCACCGAAAAGGTTATAAAAGACTGAGAAAAAGATTCAAGACAGGACTTGTGTATGACAGAATCCATGAGCTCTGATGGGGGGAGGGGGGTATGAGGGGTGGGTATGGATGGGGGAATGAGTTTAAGTTTGATTGAGAAATGTCGTAGGAAATGTGCTCAATAAAAAAAAAAGGTTTTAATAAAAAAATCTATGCTTTCTTATTTTGGAAGATAAATATTTTAAGAACATTTGATCTAATTCTTCCCTTTATTTGTCAAACAACAACTTATTTGTCAATTACCTGTCAAATTTAATAATGAAGAGCATAACTGACATCCGAATGTACCCAGCCATCTTTGGTGACCTATCATTCTCATTTACAAGGAAAAAAAATTAAGGAGAAATTTTCACTTTTTGAGAACTGAGGCCAACTGGAGAAAAGGCCACGGATTTTTATTTTTAGTTTTCTTAAATTTTTTTTGGTCTTTTTGACACCGGGTATCCCTGTACCATCAGCTGTCCTGGAACTCACCATGTAGAGTAGGCTGGCCTTGAACGCATAGAGATCTGCCTGCCTCTGCCTCCTGAGTGCTGGGATTAAAAGCATGCACCACCATCCTGGCTTCTTTCTTCATTTTTTATTTAACCAGATAGTAAACATAGGCATAAACATAAGGAATATCCATGTAAACTCACTTAGCAAGCATCTGAGTCCAGTTCTTGTACACCCCAGGATCTCCAAGTCCAGTTGGAGAGGTACGCCTATACAAATATGATGATCATATAAAAGTCCAGTCCATTTTTGCTGTGATCTCACAGTTCGTCCCTGCTTCTTTGGCCCTTACAATCTAATGCACCAACCTCTTCAGTGATAGTCCCTGGACTTTGGAGGGGAGGGTGAGGGAGAGTGAGAGATAGAAGATCTGTCTTTTTCTGAAGCAAACACATCAAACTCCTGGTTCTGTTCAAGTTCTGTTTGCAATGTACTAGTGGCTCTGTTAGGAGTCTCCTTTTAATTCTAGTAATAAAACACAAATAGAAACAAATATTACCCATTATAACAAGTTACGCTATGGGTATAAACACATATATTTGGATGGTATCTTGGTCTGGGTATTATAGCTTTTTAACAAAGGGATGGCAATAGCTTTCTAACGTGGCCTATAATGTCTCACAACACACGGTCTCCCTGTAGCCCCAACTGGGCTGTAACACACTATGTAGACCAAGCTGGCCTGTCTCTGTCTGCTGAGTGCTGGGATTAAAGGCATTCTACCATGTCTAGCACAAAAAGGGCCATTTTTTGGCAAATTTTTAATTTAATATTTGTGTATTTCATATAAATCAAATTTATACCCCATTCCCCATTGTCACCCTTCCATAGCCCGTCCCCACCCCCAGAATTCATACATTCTACCATTTGTGTTAAAGCTTATCATGTCAATTTAATGTCCCCTGACATTCCTGGGTTCAAGTTCATCCGCTGGGGTCTTGTCAGCCCATCTACAGTCCCTCCATTTAAGAAGATCAGCTCTTCCTCACCCAGTAGTAATAAGCTACCAATAATTCTTCAATTAAGATTGAGGCCTGCTATTCATTTCCATAGTCCTATGTTGGGTTTTTTGTTTGTTTGTTTGTTTGTTTGTTTGTGTGTGTGTGTGTGTTTTGTCTGCTTGAGTTTGCATGGGTCTTGTGCATGCTGACACCATTGTTGTAGGTTCATATGAGCAGGATCCCAGGAGACTGTGGTCATGCACCTCCTTCCTGACTCTTACAGTCTTTTTGCCCCCTCTTCTGAAATGGTTTCTGAGCCCTGTGTGGGTGGAGTTTAATAGAAATCCTGTCCAAGGACCCACACTCTGCAGACTCTTTTTCTCTACACTTTGGCCATTTGTGTCCTTTTGTTTCTGGCTCTCTGTTGCATGAGGGAGCTTCATTGATGAGAACTGAGAGGTGCAGTAACATTCTCTCTTGTTCCATTATGTTCCATGAGCCTTAGGTGTAGACGTTGCATTATAGATGTATCACTTAGGCTTGGGCAATTTACAGATAATCTCTGTGTATGATCAGTTGGTAACTCTGTAATAATTCCTGTCTGCTGCAGAAGAAGCTTCTTTGATGTGTGGTGACTTGGGATACTTAGCTGTAAATATGAGGATACATATTTTCCACATAGTAAGAAATTACTTTTGTCTTGGGATGTTTCCTCCCATTGAATGGACTTTAAATCCAATTAGATAGCTGTTGGCTACCCCCCAAGATAAAGTGTCACTACTGCACCAATGTCATAAGCTGTGCTACTCACCTATGTGTTTATTTGGCCTTGAAGCTGGGGTTGGACTATGATTGATATTCTCCCTTAGCAGCTTGCATATGCTGCCCAAAACTACTAGAGGTAGCCTTCGGGGGAGGTGTCTTCCAGGTCCATTGCTCCAAATCCTTTGTCTGAAGTGTGTTCTGTCTTCATTAAGTTCAACTCCAGTGAAGAGACAAGAATTATCAACAGAGAACTAGGGAAAATGGGGTTACATTAAGTGGGGAGGGAGTGGAGGGATGGTTATACAGGGAGAGGAGAAATAAATAATGCCTGGCTGGTATAAAACACCATAAGGAATCACAACAGTCCAAAAACCTACTGACAAACTACACGTACAATATCTCTACATGAGTACAGGCATATAGCTGAAAGCTACATAACAGAAAACAGTGCCAGACAGGAGAAACCTTCCTTTGAGTAGTTGACCAGGGTAGTCCAAGAGTCTCTCAAAATTACACAAGCTATTGCCACAGCCCTTGATTGCCCTCCTTTAAAAAGGCTGCTTCTTGCTCCCAGGGTTACTTCTTACTCCCTGTTGGTGGATTTTTTTGCAAGTGTTACTTTTCAAAAGCCCTAGCAGTGGTCAGAAGACTGCAAATCTACAACAGTTAGCCTTTTTTGTTTTATTGATGCTTTGTGTATTTCATACATCATTTTCCAATTCAGTTCAGGCATATATCCCCATCCCTTCCCCCCACCCCACCCCTACCCATCCCAGATCATGCATTCTGCGGTAAGTTTTCTGCATCTTTCTCTGCTTTTTTGTTTTGTTTTGTTTTCATTTTTTTTACTAAGTGATAATTTGTGAGTACAAGCATCCTTCATGTAAAACCAATTTGCAAGCAGTTGTGCCCAAACCCACACAGCTCATGGGTCCCACCATCCAGCAGGGGGGGCTTGTATGTTCAATCAAGTTGATCAAATGAGTGTCCAGTCTATATTGTTGTAGTTTCACCATTAACCCCAATCGCAGCCCTTACATTCTACCACGCCCCCTCTTCCGCAGATTGTTCCATAGGCTTAGAAAAGGGGCACAGGTGGATGAGAAGCAAAACACTCTACTTTCTCTGGAGCTGATGTCTTGGTCTCTAGTCAGTTCTGGCTGTTTTCTTTCATGGGCTGCCAGCTTGTCCAGGCATAACCTTTCGATCCTACTAATGAAGCACATGCAATTAGATATTTAGGTATTTAAACATAAAGGCCAACTGGAGGGAAAAAGGAGTTCACCCTTTGAGAGGGGATAAGTAACAGGGGTAGAGAATTAAGACTACAGAGAGTCCCAGGAGCCCATAAAAGGCTGGACCAAGAGCTCCTGCTGAGAACTTCCAGCTTGGGGGGGAGATCCATTGTAATGGAAGCTGTCAGTTTCTAACAACACAGTTTGTTTCTTAAAAAATAAAACATCAATAAATAAATTTAAAAAATAAAAAATACTTTTATTATTTGTATTTTATGTGTGTATGTGTATGAGTGTATTGCCTATATGTGTGTAAGTATGTCCATGTCATGCAATGCCCATGGAGGTCATAAGAGAGCATTGGATCCACAGGAACTGGAGTTACAGATAGTTGTTAGTCACTGTACGGGTGCTAGAAACTGAATCTGGGTCTGCTGCAAGAACAGCCAGTGTTCTTAGCAATCTCTCCAGCCAGACCTAAGGTTGATTGTTTCATTCATTGATTAATTAATTAATTAATTTATTTATTTATTTTTATGTGCATGACTTTGTGAATTTGCCTTTATGTGTGTATGTGCACCATCTGCATTAATGAACACAATGAAGACAGTAGAGGGCATTGAATCACTTGGTACTAGGGTTACAAGCAATTAAACCTGAGATTTCTGCAAGAGCAGCAAGTGCTCTTAACCACCAAGCCAGCTCTCCAGCCCCTAAGTTTTCATGCTTCTCTAAGCTTCCTGGTAGCTGGGACCATGAGTAGCATTACTGTACTCTGATGGTGAATAAAGTGAGGTACCTGATTAAGTATGGGTTTGCACAGCTCATTGATATAGCTTTCTGGAGGTTGTTTAGAGAGCTCCCGAGTTCCAGCTTTCCTGAGTTGTCATCCAGGCTGGAGTGGGCTTTCGGTGAGCAGTTGACTTTGAATGGTCCTTGTTCCTGTAAGTAAGCCTACTAACATATAAGTGTCCCTAGGCAGACTTTGGTGGTATAGTTTATTTTGTCTGTTATCAGTTCCCTATGTGGAATTCATAAACACTGATCCATATGTCCCCAGAAACAATGTCACACAATGACGTGTCATGGAGACTCATTTAAAACTCTTCATCCTTCTACTTCAGGACTCAGCACCAATGTCTTGATCTAGCAGGTGAAATTTGATGCTTCACCTATTGCCCTAACTTCTATTTGAATCCCTAGAGGACAGTTCTCTTGCTAGATCCATCTGCATATATATGTGCATGTCTTAACTTCCTGTGTTTCCATGTCTACCTCTACAGTCCAGTAAATAAATAGTATCATTTATAGGCTTCAAAGGTCAGTGGGGCAGCAACTCTAGATAAGTCAGATATCCACTTAATCCATTAAAATAATTCTTAATTTTTAAGTCATAAGTTTTTTCTGAGTGCTAAAATAATTCAACTATTGCTAGACACATGCTCTGACTTTTAATTGAGAAATAAATGGGGTTAGATGAGGTGACACACCACTATGTAGTCCCAGCTAATGAGGAGCTGAAGCAGAAAGACTGGATAAAATCAGAAAGAGGAGGTTAGCCTGGGAAAAATACTGAGACTCTTAAAACAATCATTGGTGTGGTAGCACATGCCTTTAATCCTAGCTCTTGGGAGGCAAAGGCAAGCAGATCTCCATGAGTTCAAGGCCAGCCTGGTCTACATAGTGAGTTTCAGGACAGCTGACAGTACAGGAAGACCCTGTCTCAAAAAAAAAAATAAAGAAAAATAGAAAAGACCAAAAAAAAAAAAAAGATATTAAAAAGAGCACAAAACACCCTTTAATTTTAAGAATAATTCTAGTTTGTAATGATTCTAAGATTTCATTTATAAAGCAATTGAGCAAAGATGATTTTAGCTGAAAATAAGATAAGAAAACTAAAAATTCAGGAAGTAGAAAAATGGCTCAGCCTTCAAGAGTACACGCTGTTCTTGCAGGGGTCCAGAGCTCAGTTCCCAGCATCTAGTCTGCAGATCACGCCTGCTTATAACCAGTGCCTTCATCTGCCTTGGACACCTGCATTCAGGGGCACACACACATAGAGAGAGAAAGATTATATATATATATATGGAGAGATGACCCATCCCGCGGGTCAGTCAACAGGGTCCTGGAAGAGAAGGAGTGAGGGGAAGGGGTAAGAGATGCAAGGAATGGAGACAAGACAGGTTCTGATCAAGTCTCATTTATTGTAAGAACACAAGTAGAATATAAAGAGCAGGGAACTTGGAAGCATTGTTAAACCACAGGGCACCTCAGTGCTTACATATTGGAAAGAATGTACAGATACAGATCTTCACTTAAGGTGAACATTTGCAACACCTCCTGTGAAGTTACACAATGGACTGCAACCTCCTCGTGATAATTTCAGTGCTGGGAAGCTGCTAGTGGAAAGCTACCAGATGGCTAAACATGTCCGAGAGCCCCACAGGTCCCCCTTTTTTGTTATAATTTAAAAAAGCAGGAGACTGAAGTTGTGCCTGTCTTAGGTTCGAATCCACCCAGACACCCTCCTTAGCCATCATTGGGTAGGCGACCTCCAGCATCATTCCCCTGTCTTAGCTTGGTAGGGTAGGCTAGCCTGGGGCTATGATTCCATTACCCATCTTTGGCAAAGCAACTTAGCAAGCCGTATCATCATAGTTACGGGTCTCAGCATAAGAAGAGGAAAAATCCTCCATAAGCAATTGTTGGTAATGGACCTGGAGAGATTTGGCTTGAATAGCCTCAATTTGGGATCAGATAAAAGCCATCAATTTATTAAGTAGCATTGGACCCAGAGATATCACAAGGAGGAGCCCAAGTAAAGGACCAAGAATGGTAGGCAAAAGAGTAGTCAGCCAAGGGGAAGAATTAAACCAATTGCTGAACCAGCCTTGTTCTTTTTCCCTTTGTAACTTTCTATGTTGTAAACCTTCTCTTACTTTTTGTAGGGAATCTTTAACCTTGCCAGAAAGATCAGCATAGAAGCAACACTCTTCTTTTAGGGCAGCACACAAACCTCCCTGCTGTAATAGTAATAGATCTAGGCCTCTACGATTTTGCAGGACAACCTCAGCTAATGAAGATAGTTAGATGAAGGTACCCACCCCTCAGCAGAGGTCTCACATCCCCAGTAAGCACAATAATAATCACTGTGTCCCCCACATCCCCTCCCCCAGCTGTTAACTGCAGGGCAGGCATAAACCAGTCTTTTTTAACACATCTATTGCCAAATTTGTATGGCATCTGGGATGGCCACATGGGGGGGCTTATCCTTAGTACTTGCTTGATTCAGGATCTTGGGAGAGCAGGTAACATATATCTACTTTCAGTGAAGGCCACCAGGTACCTCGAGGGTGAGTTCCGCTGACTTGGGTCACCACAGACCGAGAGCGTGGTGCAATGATTTGCCAGGTTATATTCCAAGGTTCATGAATGTTGGAGATTGAGAATGCCCAAGGTGTATAAATGCCGAATAGGAGGTTCACGATCAGGGAATGCAACATCTTGTATTGCCTGTGGATAAAAGGATTAGATTTATCTCAGGAATGGGAGTTATTCCTGGATAATTGGTTAGTTTGTCTTATTAATCTTTCAGGCAGCCATCTGGCTGAATCAGCTTCTTTGGAGTAGATACATACTGATCCTTGTCCCCAGATAAAGACTGGATCAGGTCCATTCCATTTATTAGTAAGAGGATCTTTCCACATAACTGAGGCATAATGTTCTTTTGTTGTGGACTTCCAAAATCTTTCTGCAGCTGTGTGTCCATCATGGTCCAAGGTTAAAAAATTTAAAATTAAGAGTGTATGATTAAGAATGTTACGTGGGTACCCTTTGGTAGGGTACCATTCCCCCTTTTTGTTTTATACAGGGGAATGAGTCATGGGGCTACCATGCACTCAAGATAGACCGTGCCTGTCTTAGGTGGCCTTACATCTCAGAACTGTCTTACCCGTCACTGGAGTCCTGACTCTAAGTGTCAGCATCCTGTCTTAGGTTGATCAGTCCAGGATGTGGACTTATCCGTCTTTGACTACCAGCCATCTAGTTGAGTGAATCATTTTTTAGCATTTTCTTCATTTTTTAAAAGCAAAAGGCTCATCTGTAAGAGCAACCCGTGCACTGGCTGCTTCCACAGTATAGCTCATTATAGTCCAGCAGAGCATGCGCAGGAGTTAAAACAATGGACTCAGCAGTCCATTGCCCGAGTCCCAGCACAGTCCATAATTTTTCCAATTTCAGTATAATCCAGTCCATAGTTGATTAGTATTGTTTTAAAATCAGTGATAGGTACTTAGCTCCTGGGCCTGTGGGGCGCCAAAACCTGCCCAAGAGCCAGCTCCCATAAGAACATCCTGTAGGTAAATACAGAAAAACAGTGCAGGAGTTATGTCCTCTGCCACACCTCAAGCCATGTCTGAGTTTCCACAAGTTTTTCCCTTATTAGTTTTCAAAGTAAGAAGTTTCATCCAGATTAAATTTAAATTTTCTTGATTTGGCTTAATACAACAAAGATAAAACAATCCAAATAGACTAATTACAATGGCTAGAACTCCAAACATTCCTCCAGCAGTATGAGTTATACTTTGTAACATTCCTTTTGGATCTAATCCTGTAAGTTTATCAGCAAATATTTGTGCAACAGTAGCAGCATCCTCATTAAACATACTTTTAGCAAAAGTATCCTCAATTTCTCTTTTAGGTTTTATAATTTTTGCCTTCATTGATGCATTGCCATGTAAATAAGCTTGAAATTCCTTCCATTCTATAAGTTTCATTGTATTGCAATTCAGTAATACAGAAAGTAGTTGAGTTCCAATCACATCTAAGATGCAATTTTTCCTGCAATGACAACATCTTTTTTCCTAATCACCCTACTATTTGTTTTAACACCTCTATTTCAGTTTGTAAATGGGAGTCAATTTCAACTTGATAGGACCACATAGTATAAGAGTCTTGAAGCCATTGTTCTACAAAATGCTTAGTTTGAATAGTAGTATGTAAAGCAATCCCAGATACAGCAGCAGTTGTAGTAACTGTGATAAGGCTCAAAATTACAGAAACAACAATTCCTATCATACGCTTAACATGCTTTAAAAATCTTAAAAAATTCCAAAATTACAGGATCTAAGGGATCATGAGCCCAAGGCCTACCAAGATTCATAGGCATCCAAATGTGAGTTTTCTGTTGCAAAATCATTAAAGATTCATTACCATTTAAACTAACAGAAGTATTAATACAGGAAAATAATCTACACTACACTACAGGAAATATTAGATGAAAAACTGAAAGTTCCTATAAGAATTACATAAGGCAAAGGTACACAAACAGTAATATTAGTGCTGCTAAATTTTCTAAATGTATAGACAGCAGCTGACTGAGAAGTCCCAGTAAAACTTCCATTAAACATGTGTATTGGCTTGATAGCTGCAGCCAGTTTCCACAGATGAGTCTGCACTGCAGCAGGAGATGTCAAAATGGCCAATCGATTGTCTGCAATACCGCCATCACCCCAAGCCATTAATTGCTGCCTATCATAGATGGTGTCTTCCTGTTTTGGGTCCTTGGTCATTCTGACTGTTTTAAGCAAATCACAAGTAATAGCATTCCATTCTGAACAAGTTTTAACAAAGAGCCCACATGGTCCCCAATTGACCCATCGGTTTTTAATAATTTTTCCAAATTTACCTAAGCATTCAGACCATATAAATGGTTTATATTTTAATCCAATATAAGTAAAATCAGGGCACTTTGGCAATGTCAATTTCATTTCTTTAATAACATTATCCCATGTCTGATTTATAGACCATGCAGAAAGTCGCTGTAAGCATGTCTGGCTTCCGGTTATATTTATTCCTGGCAATAACCAGTGTTGGTATGCCAAAGGCAAGCAAAATTCACCAGAGCCTAAACAAATGGGAATCTTTTCCATGGAATGAGTAAAATTATATTTAGTGCCATCATTAATGTTTAAAGAAGTAAAATCATTCCATGGTGGAGAGAGAATCTTTGGAGTAGTATAAACTTGTAAATCCATATCTCCCCAATACATAGGTTCGAACATAGGAGGATTAGGAATATAAGCCCAATAATTTACATTTACTGCTTGGCCAAAAGAAATAGCAGAAAGTAAAACACACATGGCTAAAAACAAATTTTCAATAGCAAAGGATTTTACAGCCTTTTTAGATGGGTTAGTAGCTGGGATCCGCGTTGCTGTCATTTCCCGCATCATCCTGATTGTCTGTTGGAGGGCTTATCTGTCTAATCAGCTGTTCTGGAATCCACCTGAGGAAAAACACAAACACTGCCTCTGCCCCAGAGGACCGCCCTACATAATCTTTTCCAATCTTCAAGGCATAAATTCATACTAGCCAGAGTTTCCAGCATGCTAACAGTGAAAGGTGCCTGAGGACTGTAAGTGGCCAGAGCTTCTTTTAATTGTTTAATTGATTTAAAATCTAGCGGCTGGTGAAATCTTTGATGATTCCGAACCTCCATGACAGGCCATTCCCAATCCCTTTCGGAGTCACTGCTAACTTTAAATAGCCTCTTTATGCAAGTGGTGACCTCATCAATATCCCAGAAGGAAGGTAATGGCTCCCTTTGTCTTGTTTAATCTCTCTCTGTGGCCTCCCTCTGTCTCATTTTAACTTTTCCCATGGGGGGTGGTGGAGGCAGAGGCTTCATTGGAAGTGGATCCTTTTCCAAATCTTGTTCTAACTCATCTCCACTTAACTCTTCCCCCTCTGATTCATCTCCATTTCTTTGAGATTCCCGCTCTCTTATTTCCTCCAATGTTTCCTTTCCACGGGAGATTTGAGCCTTAACCATAGGCTTGGAGGAGCCAAGCCATTCTCTAATTAACTGCCACATTGGAAATGTTCTCTTAGGAAGTGGCTCTAAATCTTCTTGCCTTTCTAAGTCTTTTTTATGTTGTTCCCAATGAGGAACATTTAAAAAACCTTCTTCCAGAAACCATGGACTCACCTTTAACATGGTTTCTACATAAGTTTTGCTGTACTACCTTTTATAGCAGTCCCATTGTACTTTAACAAATCTTTTATGACTCTAGTCATCTGATTTCTTGATATTTTTGAGCCCATTTTATTTATTTTCCGCTCCCTTTTTCTATTTTCTTTTTTCTTTATTTTATTTTTTATTTTTCTACTTCTAGTTTCTATTTTTTATATCTTATTTCCCTGCTCCCTTGCTATCAGATGGCTAAACATGTCCGAGAGCCCCACAGAGATAGATAGAGAGAGAGAGAGAGAGAGAGAGAGAGAGAGAGTAAATCTTTATAAAAGAATGAAACTCCTAGCAATGAACAGATGCAGAGGAGACTTGTATTCATATTGCTAATTGAAAGAAAGGCCACAAAGTAGATAATTTCAACTCTATGACATTCTGAAAAGTTAAACGATGGAGGTAATGAAAGATCACTCACTTCCAGAGGTTGTAGGCAAAGGGAGATGAGTTAGTAGAGCAAGAGAGGATTTGAGGGAGCAGTGAAACTGTTCTGTGTTATATGATCATGGTATAGGCAGGACATTTAATGTGTTCCAATGCATAAATCATACAACACTGATGGTATAGCGTAAGTGTCAATGTAGATTTATCAGTTGTACCCAAATGGACCACTCTAGCTAAGGATATAGAGAGTTATTGGTAATAGGTGAGACAGTAGATTCCTGTGAACAGAGAATACATAGGAAATCTCTGGACTTCCCATTAAATTTCATTGTAAATTTAAAATTATTCTAAGAAAATAAGTGTGTTAAAAAGAAAAAAATTTAATAGAAATTTTAGAACAAAAATACAACAGATTCAGAATTCAATAGTGGGTCAAATCATATTGACTCACACATAGGAATCTTAGCAAATTTAAAGTTGACTCGGATTTAGGAAAGTGAAGAAATATTAAGAAAATAAGCTAAAAGATATGTGGATTACCAAGGGGGGGACAAGATATGTGGTTATGTTTTCAGAAAACAGCTAGCTAAAGAAACCTGCTTATTTTAAAGTACTCATTCAAATGTCCCTGTGAGGGTGTCTTATGTTGACATGGGAGGGTAGCAGTTGTGCCCTGACTCAGGCAGGTGGCACATTTTCTGCCTTCCAAGCTTTCCTCCATATCAGCAGCATCTGGGAGGGCTCCAGGCCAGAGCAAGGCATTAGTGCCACAGCTCCCAGTTTGTGCTGAAGTAGGAACCCAGTGAGAGCTGGCTGCCAGTGTGCAGAAGCAGAGCAGGTCTCTGTGTGTGAAAAGAGCAGAATTCCCAGTTGTTTCTGAAAGAAAGGCTTCTGTGATGAGTAATTCAACAGTTACAGTGGCCTTGAAATGTGACACCAGGTCTTAGCCAGGAGCCCAGCATGGTGGTACATGCCTGTCATCCCAGAACTTGGGCTGCTGAGGCAAGTGAGTGGCAAGTACAGGGCAAGCCTGGACTATATTGTGTCATCTGATTTCTGCCACACTGGCTTGAGTCAATAGTGTTCCTATTTCTCATATATTTACAGAATTTGATTTATATATCTCAGGTAATTGTTTTGTGAAGTTGACTCCATAGAAGTACACTTCTGATTTTCAAGTCTTTTTGGCCAGAATGTTCCTCCAATGTTTAAAGCTATTCACATGAGCCCCCTCTGTGTGTGTGCGCGCGTGCGCATACGTCTGTGTGTGTGTGTGTGTGTGTGTGTATGCACATGCACATGCCAAAGGAAAGAAAGGAAAGGAGGGTGGGAGGAAGGGAGGAAGGGAGGCAGGGAGGGAGGGTGTGAGTAAGGAAAGGTCCCTCATTGCTTTCTTCTTCATTTATTGAGCAGTATTTCTTTATTTCTTTATTTTTTGCTGTTGTTTTTGTTTTTTGAAGTTGTGTCTCCCTGAATCCCCAGCTGGCCCAGCATTGTTATGTAGATCAGGCTGGCCTCCATTTTACAGAGATCCTCCTGCCTCTGGCTCTTGTATGCTGAGAGTTAAGGTCTGTACCACCATGCCTGGCTTCAGTAGTAGTTCCCAAGAAGTAAAAAACAAAACAAAGTACAAGATAAGGAAGGAAAGAATATCAAAGCACATATGTAGTCATTGGTTTCTAGAAAATCACAGTTCCTCAGTTTTCTATAGAACTGTTAAAATGCCCGAGTGTGTGAGTCACTCTTAAGTTTCCTCATGGACTGTTGTCAATGGCGTGTGGCTCTGCTCAAATTTGTGGCAGCCTTGCCTTCCCTATGGGGGCCTTCCAAACAGAGGAAGATGTAGCACTCACCACCTTTCCCATGCCCAGGGCCACTGGCCCAGCAGATGCTCACAAGACTAGCTGTGAACATTGGAGGAATATTATTCTGACCCAAAAGACTTGAAAAATCGATGGCTGCTCCTACAAAAACCAAGCTTGTATCACAACTACTTAACTATAGAAATGAGTCTGCAGAGAGAAATGGGAGTGCTTTGCACCCAATCTGTGGTGCTAGAAACAAGAAGCCCTTGAGGTCTTGAGTGTCATCTTTTCTTGTCATCAAAGTAGCTGTCAAAGCCTTATGATTAAAGACCTCTGTCTAAAATACATGTGACTAGTCCTCAAGTAGAAGGCCTTGAAATTAATAATAAGCTTCTTGGAGGAGGAGGGACCTTGTACATGTTAAGGAAGTGGTCTACCACTAAGTTACACTCCCATCTCATGAATGCCATCTTAGAAAATTTAAATAATTACTTTTATTTCATGTAATAGCCAAGAAAATCTGAGAAAAAAATCTTCATTTTATCAAGAAAGGAAACATCATATGAAGTACATCTTAAAACCAGCTTTGTGGAATGACTTTAATTAGTTTCCAAAAGCAAGCTTTGCGTTTGATGGCTCTTGGCCAGCATTGAAGTCACTGCATCTGAGGATGTGGTAAAGAATGCCACCTACTTTACTCACAGAAGCTTGTATTCCTTGTGAGTTCATTTGAACTCTAAACTCTGACATAAACAGATTTCAAGTTCTATAAGTTATATTTAAATAAGTGCCAAGGTTTTTTTAATCCTGGAGGTGGAATGCTCACCAATGCTGCATGAAGCGTCTTCCTTTGTGACCCAGTGCTGATAGAGAGAACGTTCTGGGAAGACCTGACTCACAGTGAACTCTAAGATACCCATCTTTGTACTACAGAGCTCCTTACACAATAAATACTTCCATGTGAGGTAGAAGCAAAGACTTCTTTTTGTCTTTCCCCTGCTGATTAAGAAAATCAAGTCTTTCTCATGTGGTTCAAATGGGTGGGCTAAAAGTATTGATAGTTTAGCTTGAACATGGTGAAAAAAACTAGAAAACACACAGATTAAGTTACTTGAAAGTCTTGGATCAAATTAATTCACAAATTGAAGTCACATTTTCGCCCATCATCCCTCATGCTTCTCACAAGGCCTTGATCTAGAAATTACAATTTGACTGTGCAGCTACTGAAAACATGTGCAGAAGATACTGAAGGCTGGGGAGCTGGAGAGATGTCTCAGTGGCTGAGAGCACTGGTTGCTCTTGTAGAGGACCTGGTTTTGTTTCCCAATAATGACATGTTGACACATGACCATCGGTTACTCAGGTTCTAGGAGGAACTAATGCCCTTTGCTGGCCTCCAAGGGCACCAGGCACACACATGCTGCATGTACATATACGCTAGAAAACACGCACATAATAGAAAAATAATTTTTTGTTATTGTTTTGAGACAGGATCCCCCTGTAGTTCCAGATGGCCTGGAGCTTTCTATGCAGACTAGGCTGGCCTTAATCTCAGAGATCCATCCCGCTTTTGCCTCCTGAATGCTGGGATTAAAGGCGAGAGCCACCACACCCAGCTAAAATAAATATTTTTTTAAAAAATACTGAATATTGGGCCAATGAGATGGGTCAGCGAATAAAGGTGTTTGCTGCCAAGCCTGATGACTGAGTCCTGCTCTCCAGACCCACATGGTAGAGAAGAGAACTAACTCTGATGGTGTGTCCTCTGAGTTCACACATATGCCATGGTATGTAAGTCCCCCCTCATCCTTCCCTTTTTCCCTTCCTCCCTCCTTCTTTCTCTCTTTCATACACACACACACACACCCACACACACACACACAAATACATAAATGTAATATAAAAGACACCTTTAAAAATAATGAATGCTTTTTACTGCTAGGTAATGTGAAATTCCAATGTATACATAATGTCTGATAATGCCATAAAAATCAATATTGTATTTTTCTTTAAAGCTTAATGGAGTTGAAATAATTTAGAATGTTATATATGTTAAGGAACAATCAGTGTTTATGACTTAAAGCAAAGTTCTTGTTTTATTTGTACAAGTTTCTACTTGCAGAAGAAGAATAAAGGAAGCTCTTTTTCCCTAGTGACTCAGTATTGGTCTCAGATGATACACAGGGAGGGAAAACACCGTCTGGAGAGAAGCTGTGTTGGTGAGAGCTTTAAATGTGATTTTTTTTCATCTAAATACCAGTTGCATTTCTGTTTTTGAATGATGCTTTGTTATTTTGTATGATTTACATGTCTCTGATAATCTTAAATATATGTCTGATAATGTGGATTCTAATTCATTTTATGGTATTTAATTTGAAGATAAAAAATGCCTTGTTGCTATAACTCTGCACACAGGCTCCTGCCATCTCTCTGTCACCTTGTCTTTGTCTTCTAATGTGATTTTATTTTCTCTCTTTCCATTTTGTCCTCTGCCTAATTTTCTCTAACAATTCCATGCCTAGCCAGTTACCCGCAGCTAGCTTTATCAGTGATTCACAATTAAAGACTTAATAACTGAAGTACCAAGTGATTTGGTCCTAGCTCTCATGGTGAGTTCATTTCCTAAGCCCAGAGTATGTGGAATTTACAGTAAGACTCTAAACTTTCTTTCGTGACACCAGTCCCATACGACACCTTAGATCCAAAACTGGAACCTGCCAGATCTTTGGCAGAGCCCTCACAGGGTCCTGCAGGACCTGTTCAATCACCTCCAGACTTAGACCCTGGCAGGACCACAGTTTTTGGGCCTGTCTTCCAAATTTGCTTCGTGGAACTGGATCTTGCTCTAGAGTTGGGAAAGACTGCTAATTAGATTTGGTTTTGCTCTTGTATGTATTGTAGTTATTTGTTTGTATACATTTATAATACTTTCTTGCCTAGAAGATTAAACAAGTTTTAAAAGTGTGTATGAAAATATAAGGGGAGAGATGGAAGAGGTGAAGATCAGATCATCCATAAATATTTGTAACACCATCTATGTCTCTTTTACCATATTTTAGTGTTACAAGCAAGCACACTCAGCCCACATTTAGGGGAGGGCAGTGCATAAGAGCAGGTACCTCAGGAGATGAGAAGACCCCGAGGAATCATGGTGGAAGGTGTGTCCATGACTTACTACTGTTTTCTTGTTTTGGGAAACCATCAGAAACAACACACCATATAGTGATGTTTAGACCATTAGGAGAGCCTGTATGAAGTGGAGCTAAAGTATTTCTGTGGCCTGGAGGCAGTGGGCTTTCATATATTGCTGTATGATGCATGCTTTGTATACCTGTAATTGTACTGGTACAATCAAACCACTGCACTGATACTGCATAAAAGTCCAACACACAGTTATGTACATATGTGTTAATAGAGATAATGAATGCATACCAGTTTATATATTTACACTATTGCATACTGTGCTGTGAAATGCACTCTCACACCCTATTAAAATAATATTTGTAAAACAGTGTGCTCTGTTATATGGCCAGCAGCCCCATGTGTTGTGACTACCATGTGCTTTGAGTGCTTTAAGGAGCTTCATGGCCTGACTGACCTGGGCCACAGGTCCATACTTGCCCAAGGATAAAATCACCTATGCACAAATTTCTTTGCACAAACTGTCCCTATTGTTAAGCAGTACCGGACTGTGATGGCTAGGTGGTCACAACAGAAAACAAGTTGACAGAATCTGGAATCTTCTGGGAGGCAGACTTCAAACCAAGGCTTTGGGGATTATCTTGATTTCAGTAATTGAGGTGGGAAGACTTGCTGACTTTGAAGGGCACCAATGCTCTAGGCAGAGGATTCTGGATCAGGTAAGAGTAGAGAAATGGAGCTGAGTACTAGCATGTATGTACTAAGTTCTTGCTCTCTGCCCCTGACTTTGTGTAAGGTGACTAGCTGATTCAAGGTCCTGTTGCTGTTCCTTGCCCTCAGGGATGGACTGGAACCTGAAATTGGGAGCTAGTAAGCCCTTTCTCCTTTAAGTTACTTTTGTCAGAGTATTTTATCACAGCAACAGGAAACGAAACTAAGAAAACAACTGTATTAAAACTTTAGACTTGACTACAGAAAAGTGTAATTAAATTTAAACATAAACATAAAGATAGCTACTAAGAATTTGAAGTTATAATCATCATAGAATTATAGGAATACAGATAAGTTATGATCCCAATAAGAGAAAAAGAGGAGAAACTTAAAAATAAGAAATAATAGGTTTAGAAGCAACGCTAAGAAGACAATAGTTTTAAATTTCAAAAACAGGTAAGTCTAGTAGAGGTAGTTTATAAAAGTCACTGTTTTGATGACAGAAATTTTCCAATATTTATTTATTATTTTCCTTACCAGGGCCCTTTCTGAGGAGTTATATAAACTAAAATCTTTTGTTATTGTTACTTTATATATGAAAATGTGAAACCCAAGAGGACCCAGCATGAACACAGGTGAGTCCAGAGGTCTGCTCTCAGAGGCTGCAGCTCAATCACAATTTATCTGTTGTTGAAAACAGTGGCTTAAAATGAGCTAATTAGGAATATTACCTAGTGGGAGAATATATACTTATAACTGAAAATTGGTCACATTTATTTAAATTTGTTTATAACTGTAGCAATGCTTGTTATTTTTCATTGGAGAATCTGAGGCTGGCCAAGAAAAAGATAGAAAGCAGAGAGAGAGAGAGAGAGAGAGAGAGAGAGAGAGAGAGAGAGAGAGAGAGAGAGAACATGGAGGGAAGGAAGGAGGGAGGAGAGAAAAGGAAAGAAAGAAAATAAGTTGTAATTACTAGAGTCTGACAAAAATATGAATAACATCTCATATACCCTCAGATATAAAACCAAAGTGATTTTTTAAAAATAATCATTTTAGTCCAAGACAATTTAAAAAATATACTGAAATGCTCTTTTCAGATTTATCACAAATTTCACATTTATGTCTTATTTATGTATTTCTTATTCCATATTTTTCAGGAACATTTATTTTTACTCTTACAGTTTTCTCAAAAACAAGATGCAGAAAATTCTGTGATTTGACCCTGGGATTTTGTGACCTTTGAAATTTTAATAATTTATGTATTTTCATGGCAAATGTATTAAGCCATTTTAGATTCCTGTTTGTGGAGGAGACATCAGCCCTGTGCTCTGAGCCATTCTTATTGTGATGAGACACCTCAGGTTGTGAGGAGAGGGCTGTCTCAATTAATAAATTCATGAAGCCTTACAGCTCTGTGACAATCCACAGTCTGTTTTATCTGGTCCCAACCCAGCTCATTACTGCTGGAACAAAGGCAGCTGGGCCACTTGCATCTTGTCTCACCTTTGAAGATGAAGAAACATAAAAAGAGTAAGTAGGTAGTAATGCTCTTCTTTTACTTCTTTAAATGGCCAGGGAGCTCTTTTTCAGTCTAATGAATTCTTTGGCAGTCAGTGTGCTTTCTTTTGCAGTTAGATACTTGCCCGTATTGCCTAACTATACCAAAGATACAATTGCTCCTGTCTTTGGCTTAATGCTTTTTTTTTTAAATGTCTTTGCATACTTTGATCACGTTCACTCACCTTATTTTTCTCTCTTGATTTATTTTCTTGTGTCAATCTTTTAAAATCTTATTGACTGTTTGCAACTTTAACATGATATATTTTGATCATATTTAGATGCCCTCTCCTATCTGCACACTGCTTATATACCCTGCCGTTTTCATGTACTCTGTCACACATATTAAGGCCTATCTGGCCATGTTTATGTCCTCAAATGTCTTTTGCTGTGTATCCATATACTGGAGCCTGATTAACCCATCTATCTAGCATCACACACTTCAACAAGCCCATTATATTGTAAAATTAATACCTGGTAAGAAAATGAAAAAAGAAAAAATATGTCTTTGCAGTAGATGAAGACTTGTTAACATGTGACAGCTGAGGACGGCCTGACCAAGGAATGTGCTCTGAATCCTGGTGAGAGGTTCATGATGTCAATGCCAAATGATGGCACTGCTCCTGATGGGACTCTCAGGGAACACAGAGGACCCTCTCCATCACAGCTAGAGTTCTGCACTCTAGGCACCTGCCAGGTTACATTCCGCACAGGTTCAAAGACAGTGCTTGGCCTCAGGATCTGATGACCACAGGCTGGCTTGCAGGGAAATTAGTCACCCAGAAGTTTTATAGAAGTTGGATGAATGTAGCACATTTATAGTAGAGCATGGTCATTTCCTTAAGGCTCATTAAAGTGGAGTCTGCAGGACAGAAAGAAAAAACAGGATGACAGAGATCTGGAGAGGTATTTGGAATGCAGAAAGCAGAATGGAAGGAGGATCTGTAAATCACTAGAAAAGTGCATGGTTCTTACCTTAGAGTCTGCCCAGTGGAGGAGCGAAAAGAGGCAAAGCGAAGCTTTAACAGGAGGATGACTCAGGATCTGATGACATAGGTCCCCGAGGAAGGCAGTGGGGAGCTGCAGAGCTGCGGTACACACAGACTGCTCCCCTCTCCTAAGCCTTGTGTGTGTCCTCAGCCCTCCATGCCTTTCCTTTTTTCCAGTGTTCACTTTTTATTTCTCCTACAGATGCTCTGAACAAAGTCCAGTAGGTGAGGGTGAACCACAAAGGGTGAAGCATAGAGGCCTTGACCCCTGGCTTGCTACTAAATTACCACTGGACACGAACACATCCCAAACAGCAGCCCAGAGGAAAAGGAAATAGTGTGGAAAGGTACACTGTGATAAAATATTAAAAAGTCTCTTGGGGCTGGAGAGATAGCCTACTGGTTAAGAGCACCAACTGCTCTTTGCAGAGGACCCAGGTTCGATCCCCAGCACCCACATGGTGGCTAAGAACCATCTGGAACTCCAATTTCAGGAGAACTCCAGTTCCAGGGGAATCCGAGACCCTCTTCTGACCTCTGCGACATTGCATGACACATGTGCACAAGCCTACACGCAGACAGTACATTCATACACATACAAAAATAAATAATTAATTTTTTAAAAAGTCTCAATAATACCAAAAAAAAAAAAAGTTCCAAGATTCACTGCAGAAGAAAGACAGAGGGACTCAGAGCAATAACACCATCACACCTTTATTTATGTGTTTCAACATAACAATGAAAACACTGTGGCATACATTAAAAGTATCTATCAAGTAAGAAAGTAGCTCTGTGGAATATAAGAACTGGAATTCCGACTAGAACACAGGTCCTTCCGCAGTCTGAGGCAGAAGGCTTCCTTATTACAATTTCAGACAGCCAGTAGTGACAGAGAATCTGTTTATATCAGAAGTTATCATGTGTGCCTTGCATTGTAAGAATGTGGTAGTCTCTTTTTAAATTTTTTTAATGATGGTCTTTTTTTGATTATTTTTTTAAGGGATTCACAATATAAGAGCATAGTTGTTTTCAGATCACAATGACATTGATTGTTCAGTTTGCCATACAATTAGTTAATTAGTGCTAGCATCCACAGATGAGGGATACCATTTGTTGTTTGTTTTTCTGGGACTGTGTTACTTCACTCAGCATGAATTCTTCTAGCTCCAGCCATTTACCTGCAAAGCTCATAATGTCATCTTTCTTTACCACTACATACAACTCCATTATGTAGATGTACCACATTTTCTCTATCCACTTGTCAGTTGAGGGGTACTTGGGTTGGTTCCAGCTCCTTGCTATTGTGAAGAGAGCTGCAATAAACATGGCTGTGCATGTATCTCTGTGGTAGGATGAGTCTTGTGGGTACATGCCCAGGAGTGGTATGGCTGGGTTGGGTGGCAAGTTCATTCCAAATCTTCCAAGGGTTCTCCACACTGCTTTCCATACTGTCTGTACAAGTTTACATTCCCACCAGCAGTGGATGAGTGTTCCCCTTTCCCCACAACCTCTCCAGCACTTGGTATCATTTGTTTTCTTGATCCTAGCCATGCTTATTGGAGTAAGATGATATCTTAAAGTGGTTTTGATTTGCATCTCCTTAGTTATTAGTGATGTTGAACACTTCTTAAGATGTTTCTCAGCCATCTCTAATTCCTCACTTGTGAAGTCTCTGTTCAGTTCTTTGCTCCATCTATTGAGTGGGTCATTTGTTTTCTTTCTTCTTTGTTTTTTGAGTAGTTTATATATTCTGGAAATCAATGCTTTGTCAGATATTTCTGTAGTGAAGGTTTCCTCCCACTCTGTGGGATTTCTCTTCAATTCCTTCATTGTTTTATTTTGATGCACAGAAGCTTTAGAGTTTAATGAGGTCCCATTTGTCAATTGTCAACCTGAATTCTTGTGCAGCTGCTGTCTGATTTAGGAAGTCTTTTCCTACGCATATGTCTTGTAGTCTGCTGCCAACTTTTTGTTCTATCACCTTCAGAGTTTGGGGTTTCACATTGAGGTCTTTAATCCATATGGAGTTGACTTTTGTACAGGGTGAGAGGTAGGAGTTTAATTTCATTCTTCTACAAGTGGTGATTCAGTTTTGCCAACACCACTTGCTGAAGATGCTGTCTTTTGTCCATTGGCTGAAGTTGTATGTGCTCAAGTTTGGATCTTCAGTTTTGTTCCATTGGTCAACAGGTCTGTTTTTGTACCAGTACCAAGCTGTTTTCATGGCTATAGCCCTGTAGTATAGTTTGAAGTCTGGTATAGAGATTCCCCCCTGTATTGCTCTTTTCATTCAGGGTTGTTTTGGGTATTTGAGGTCTTTTTTTCTTCCAAATGAAATTAAGGACTTTTTTTTACAAGCCTGTGAAGAAACTCTTGTGGATTTTAATTGGGAGTGCATTAAATCTATACAAGAGTTTGGGTAGAATGGACATTTTTACTATATTGATTTTCCCAGTCCATGAGCATGGGAGGTCTTTCCATCTTCTGATGTCTTCTTCAATTTCTTTCTTTAAGGGTTTAAAATTTTTGTTGTAGAGATCTTTGGTGTCTTTGGTTTAGGTTTGTTCATAGGTATTTTACTGTTTTTGAGGCTATTGTGAGTGGGAAGGTCTCCTTGAATTCCTTCTTCAGTTGCTTGTTCTTGGTGTAAAGAAAGGCTACTGATTTTTCTAGGTTAACTTTGTATTCTGCCACTTTACTGAAGCTCTTAATTGTTTCTAGGAGTTTTCTGGTGGAGTTTTTAGCATCCCTTAAGTAAACAATCATATCATCAGCAAAAAAGGATAGCTTGACTTCCTCTTTTCCAATTAGTATTCCTTTAATTTCCTTTTCTTGCCTTATTGCTCTAGCAAGTGTTTCAAGCACTATATTGAAGAGGAGTGGTGACAGGGGGCAGCCTTGCCTAGTTCTTGCCTTTAAAGGGAATGTTTCTGTCGTCCCCCAATTTAGGATGATATTGGCTGTGAATTTCCTGTACATGGCTTTGATTATATTGAGGAATGATCCCTCCAATCCAATTCCCTCTAGGACTTTAAGCATGAAGGGATGCTGGCCTTTATCAAAGGCCTTTTCCGCATCAATTGAGATGATGGTGTGGTTTTAGTCTTTCAGTCCATTTCTATGCTTTATGTTATTTATTGATTTTCATATGTTGACCCATCCCTGCTTCTCTGGTATGAATCCAACTTGGTCATGATGGATGATCTTGATGTGGGTTTGTATGTGATTTGCCAGTAACCTGTTTAGAATTTTGGCATCTGTTTTTATTAGGGAGATGGTTCTATAGTTCTCCTTTTTGGTTGTATCTTTGCCTGATTTTGGTGGTAGAGTGATGTTGACTTCATGGAAGGAATTTGGGAGAATTCCCTCTGTTTGTATCTTTCTAAACAATTTGAGTAATAATTGTTGTAAGTGTTTCTGAAATGTTTTATAGAATTCTGCTGTGAAACAGTCTGGGCCTGGGCTTTTTTTAGTTGGGAGGTTTCTTATGTCTTCAATTTCTTCATATATTATGGGTCTGTTTAAGCTGTCAATCTCTTCTTGGTTGAGCTTTGGTGATTCCCAGGATTTCAGATATTCATCCATTTCTTCTAGATTTTCAAACTTAGTAGAGTATAGGTTTTTGAAGTATTCCCATATAATTTTCTGGATCTTTTCATTGTCTGCTGTGATATTTCCCTTTTCATCATGGATTGTATTGATTTGGAGTTGTTCCTTCTTTCTTTTGGTTAACTGGGCTACAGGTCTCTCTATCTTGTTTATTCTTTCAAAGAAACAACTTTTGGATTCATTGATCTTTTGTATTGTTTTCTTTGTTTCTATTTCATTGATTTTTGCTCTGATTTTTGTTATTTCTTCTTGTCTGTTGCATTTAGGGTTCATCTGTTGTTGTCTCTCAAGTGCTTTTAGCTGCAGTGTTAGATCGTTCTCTTGTGCTCTTTCTGTTTTTCTAATGTAGGTACCCAGGGCTATAAACTTCCCTCTTAGTACTGCTTTTAAGGTATCCCATAGGTTTTGTTGTGTTGTATTGTCATTGTCATTCAGTTCTAGGAATACTTTTATTTCTTTCTTTATCTCTTCCTTGACCCATTCATTATTCAGGAGTGTGTTGTTTAGTCTCCATGTATTCTTGTAGATAGTAGGGCTTATCCTGGTGTTGACAGTGAGCTTTATTGCATTGTGGTCTGATAGAATGTGTGAAATTATTTGAATCATTTTGTATTTGTGAAGGTTTCTTTTGTGTCCCAGTATGTGGTCGATTTTGGAGAATATTCTGTGGGGCTCTGAGTAGAAAGTGTATTCTCTGGTATTAGGGTGGAATATTCGGTAGATGTCTGTGAGATCCATTTGGTGTATCGTATCATTCTGTTTATTCTTTGTTGACCTGTCCAAAGGGCTCAGAGGGGTATTGATGTCCCCTGCTATGAGTGTACTGGGGTTTATCCGTGCCTTGTAGTCCTGGAGAATTGTCTTTTTTTTTTAGAATTTTTATTTTATTTTATTTATTTCTGTATGTGTATGAATGTACTGTCTGCATGTGAATTTGTGCACCCGTGTCGTGCAATGCAGCGGAGGTCAGAAGAGAGTGCCGGATTCCCCTGGAACTGGAGTTCTCCTGGAGTTGGAGTTTCAGACTGTTCTTGGCCGCCATGTGGGTACTGGGGATCGAACCCGGGTCCTCTGCAAGAGCGGTCGGCTCTCTTAACCGCTAGGCCATCTCTCCAGCCCCGGAGAATTGTCTTTATAAAGTTTGGTGCACCAGAGTTTGGTGCATATATATTCATAATGGTGAAATCTTCATGGTGAATTGTTCCTTTGATATAAATGTAATGGCCTTCTTTGTCTCTTCTGATTTCTTTTACTTTAAAGTCTATTTTGTCTGATATTAAAATAGCAACACCTGCTTTCTTTTTGGTACTATTTGCTTGGAATATTTTTTCCAGCCTTTCACTTTAAGGCCTATCCTTGAAGGTAAGATGTGTTTCTTGTAGACAGCATATACATGGGTTCTGTTTCCTAATCCAATCTCCCTGTCTATGTCTTTTGATTGGAGAGTTTAGTCAATTAATATTTAAGGTTATAGCTGATAGATTTGTGTTGCTTCTTTTCACCTTATTATTCATTTGTGTTTTTGGTTTAGGTTTCTACTTTTGAAGTTATGCTTTTATTGATTTCTCTTTCTAGGTGCCTGGGGATGACTGCTCCTTTCTTCTGTCCTTTGAATTGCTTCAAGTATTCTCTGAAGGGTTGGCTTTTTGGACATGTATTCTTTCATCTCATTTATGTCATGGAAGATTTTTCTCTCTCCTTCAACTTTTGCTGGGTATAGTAACCTGGGTTGGCATCTATAGTCCTTCAACACTGGGAATGCTTTGCTCCACGTTCTTCTTGCTTTCATAGTTTGCAGTGAGGAGTCAATTGTAATTCTGATAGGTTTCCCCTTATAGGTCACTTGTTTTTCTCTTGTTGCTTTCAGAATTTTGTCTTTGTTTTGGGCGTCTAGTGTTTTAACTATAATATGGTGTGGAGAGTTTCTTTTCTGATCTTGTCTGTTTGGAGTTCTGTGTGCTTCTTGTATTTGTATTGGTTTGTCTTTTTTTAGTTTGGGGACATTTTCATCTATTATTCTGTTGAAGATCTGATCAATACCATTCTCTTGGGATTCTTCTCCTTCCTCTATTCCTATGATGCAGAAGTTTGATCTTTTCATACTGTCGCACAATTGCTGGTTTACAAATACACTTTTGTGTATTTTTAAACAATTTAAAAATACACTTTTTGTGTATTTTTCATAATCTTTACTTGAGGTGTTTAGTTGTTCTGTGTTATCTTCCAGATCTGATATTCTTTGTTCTGCTTCTTCCTTTCTACTTCTGAGGCTTTTTCCATTCCTTTCCTCTTGATTGCATGAGAGTGTTTGATTTCCTTTTTCATTTCATCTTGTGATATCTTTAGTATTTCCATTTCCTTTTGGAGCTTCTCAATCTCTTCCTGTAGCTCTTTGCTTCACTGGTTGGTTTCCTTATCTTTTTCAACATGGGATCTTTTCAATGTTTCCACTTCCTTCCGGAGTTTGTCATTCTCTCTCTGTAGGTCCTTTTTGAGTTTTTCATTCTCTTTTCTTAATTATTTGATTTGTTCTTTATACTCTTGGACTTCTTTAAGTATGTTCACAATTGTACTTCTAATATCTGTGTCCTGGGCCACCCCCAGGGGGATCCCACTGTAGGAATCTTCCACAGGGTTTATCGAGCTTGGTGTGGAATTATCCTGCAACTTTTCCATGTTGTCTCTTCTTCGTGTCCTTGACATGTGGGTTTCTCTTTGCCTGTATTCCAATATGAATCCCAAATGCCTCTTCACTGTGTTGAAGGCTTGCTTTGCTTGCCTCCTTCAGATGCTTTCGTTGTTTGTTTGATGGATTTGCTTTTTTCCTTTTCTCCTTGCTTATGGAGTGTTGACCTGTCTGAGTTTTAGGCTTTCTATTGGAAGTCTAACTCACTCTTCCCTTTCTGTTCTGAAGGCTCTCCAAAGACTCCACTTGGACACTCCTTAGGCAATCCCAGTTGGTGAGGGGGGAATTGCTGTTTAGCCCTGCCCCAGTACCTGTGCTTCAGGTGGTCCTGGGAAATCCCCAATCTCAAGCCTCACGCAGGCCCAACTTTTATACCACCATCTAGGAGGACAAATTTGCCCCCACAGCCACACAAGCCAAAAGGTGAATAGATCAAACCAAACAATCTGCCTGGCTGAAGCACCCAGCTCCTACCTGTGCTTCAAGTGGTCCCAGGGAATCCCCCTTAAAATTTTTAAAGATTTTTTTTAACTTCCCAGACTCTGATTTTATCTCTAGAAGTTCACTTAAGCTATTTGCATTTTCTATACCACACAGGTGAAGGGGAAGTTACACTGGGGCTGTAGAAGAGTAATAGCAAAATGATGAGAACCCCTGGTGCCTGGGAATAGGGAAGTTCCACATCAAAGTCTGGATGCCCAGGGCCATGTGTGGAGTCAAGACCATATCTGGCTGTTAAGGGAGGTGGGAAGTCCATTCTTGAGAATCAGACCTGTCAAGACTAGAATCTGTAAATGACAGAAAGTCTCCCTATCTCCATCTTATGCCCAAAAAAGGAGCAAAGCTGCTGCCATGCACAACATGGGACCTTGGGGGAAGGAGTTTTGGAGAGTGCAGCCATTCAAAGAAGGTTCAAACCACTGGTTAATGTTCAAGAGATCCTCCATCCTCCCATGCTCTCCACCACCAGCCTGGCACCAAGGTATGTGGTTGGGGATCAAAGCTCCAGGTTCACATGAGGGAACCCCAGCTCCAGGTTCATGGAAGAGAATCCAGCTCTGGGTTCACAGGAAGGGACCCCAGCTCCAAGTTTATAGGAGGGGATCCCAGGTCCAGGTTTACAAGAGGGGACCCCAGCTCCAGGGTCACAGGAGGGGACCCCAGCTCCAGGTTCACTGGAGGGGACCCCAATTCCAGGTTCACAGGAGGGGACCCCATCTCCAAGTTTATAGGAGGAGACTCCAGCTCTGGATTCACAGAAGGGGACCCCAGTTCCAAGTTTACAGGAAGGGAGGCCAGCTCCAGGTTCACAGGAGGGGACCCCAGCTCCAGGTTCACAGGAGGGGACCCCAGTTCCAGGTTCATGAGAAGGGACCCCACCTACAGATAATGGGAGGGTACCATAACTTCAGCTCTCAGGAGGAACCACAGCTCAAGGGTGAGCTCTTTTTAAAAAACTTACATTTTACTAAAGTAAAAATGAGGTTTTTCACTTGTCATTTTTTTTAACAATTTGTCACTGTTTTTAGAAAAATATGTACATTCTTATCTGGCTTCCTCATCCTTCCTTGTTTCTAAAATGCCCTATCTGTGAAGTGACATAATCATGAAATTAAGCCTCATGACACCAATCATCTTATTTGAAACAAGGCCGCAACAATTTAAAAAATAATAGTTATACCATTAGCAGCAACTGTTTCTCTTTAGTTTGGGTGGTATGTATCATTAGACTTTGTTCCTGAATAGACAGACGGTGGAAAGAAAGGTTGGGACAAAGGACCCAAGCGGTGCTCCTCAGTGTTTCATGTAAACGTGTGCTTCAAAAGACTGCCCTGCATTATGCAACCATTGAGCCATTGCTTTTACTTATATTTATTTATTTCATTTATTTAGTTATTATTTATCATTTTTGGTGACAGGGTCTCCCTGTAGCCTCAGGTGGCCTGGAACTCACTATGTAGACCAAGCTGGCCTCCCAGAGATCTGACTGCCTCTGCCTCCAGAGTGCTGGGATTAAAGACATGGGCCATCTTTTCCAGGGATCCACTACTTTTATGCTTGTTTGGTTTTATTGTGTTTTGTTTGTGAGCAAGGTCTTATGTAGCACAGGCTGGCCTTAAATTTACTATGCAGCCAAGGATGACCCTGGACTTTCTGTCTTCTTGCCTACACATCTCAAGAGCTGAAATTGCAGATGTGTGTCCCACTGCCCTGTTTTATGTGACACTGGGGATGGAACCCAGGGATTCTGGAATCCCAGGGAAGCCCTCTGTTGACTTAGCTATATTCCTAGCCACAATCTTTTGTCTTAAAGATCACCATTCAACATTGTATTTTGCACAGTCCTTTGGCTGTTGATGTTGTAGCAGTTCTTTCAACTGCTGCTATGGTAAGCAACTGGAGTAAGAATGTTTGACCTGAATAATTATAAACAAAGTAAAAACAAAGTTAAGACTATAGCAACAAATCTGTGTTTATATTTTCAAGTGCTGGGATTTACAGGCATGAGCTACCAAGTCTGGCTATCCATGTTTATATTCTCCCTAATGACAACAGATAAGGAGTGTTAACCTCCAGACATCTATAGTGGTCCAGCCTATCATCATTTAAATCCCTTTCTAGCCTGAGGAGAAGACTGGGATTATAGGCATGAGCTACCAATTCTGCCTATCCACATTTATATTCTACTTAATGACAATAGGTAGGGAGTGTTAACTTCCAGACATCTATAGTAGTCCAGCCTACCATCATTTAAATCCCTTTCTAGCCTGAGGAGAAGACATTCACTGACCTGGTAATCAAATAACCAATATACAGCCTGACAACTAATGAGTGGGGAGAAACCTGCTGATTTGGTTGCATAAATTTTCACAACGATGAATTCATTATTAACTGAGTATCACCAGTGAGATTTATACAGTGGCACAGCAAGTGTTGCTTGTGTGCCCTGACATGAATTACTACAAATGCTTTAATATTACTTTTAAATTCCTTCCTGGATGCAGATAAGCAGGAGCCAATCCCAGTCAAAACTGCAAACACATGTCTGACTGGTATCCCCACTGTGTGGGCCGGATGATGGCCTCCCTCACCGGGCCTTGGCAGGAGGGTGCTTCAGCTGCCGTGAGATAATTGATGTTCATGCTGTTCCATGAGGATCTAAAGTCTCTCTCTCACTATCTCATGATGCTTTATGCATGAAATAGTTTTATAGTGCTACATTTTTTTCCTGATGAAAGTGAAATCAAAAGAATATAAATGTAGAAATGTTTCTTTGGGATTGACCTTTTTATAACATGGCCTTGTGTTTTGCCTATGAAGATCAGGAACAGGGGCTAGAGAGATGCTTCAGAGGTCAGGAGCACTGGGTGCTCTTCCAGAGGACCAGGATTGCCTTCCCAGCACCCACATGGCAGTTAGTAGCCATAACTCCAGCTCCAAAGGCAAAACACTCACACACAAAAGTAAATTATTTAAAATAAATTTAAAAATCAGGAACAGTTCACAGGCAAGAATACAAGGCACCTAAAAGAACTACTGGTTTTCTATGTTCTTCAGCCAGGTGTTAGTTTTTCATCTTATTTCTGTGACAATATCCCTGACAAAAGCAATGTCAGGGAGAAAGGATCTACTGAGTCCACCATGGGGAGGGAGGGAGGGTGGTCAGGATGTGAGGTGACCGGTCACAATGAGTCTGCAGTCAGGAAACACAAAAGTGATCAGCTTGCTTCCCGTTCCTAATTCAGTGTGGGACCTCAGCTCATGGGATAGTGTTTGCCACACCCAGCGTGGATCTTCCTCCGAAGTCATCTTCTCTGGAAACACCTCACAGAATCAAAGGTTTGTCCTCAATAATTCCAAGTCCAGGCATGTTGTGAATGGAACATGAATGTGAATCACCACAAGCCCTTTGTACACAGCTTCACACCTATACTGCCTTAGGTATGTTGAATTTCAGTTTCTCTGAAGTCTCTTACTTTAGGTTTTAAGAGGCCAGGCTGTCTAAGCTGTAGTTTACTGGAACTTACACTTATTTACTTTAAAATGAAGAAGAGAAACTTGAACATATTCCTTTAATTAGCAATAAACAGTTAATGATCACACTAATACAAAAAAGTTATTTTGTTTTTTTTTTAACATAAACTTATTATTATTTTTTTTTTTTTTGCGGGGTTCTTATCCTCAGCTTTTAACCTCTGCGCTATTCCCCCAGCCTCATAAACTTATTTTTTTAACAAATCTAGACCTGTGTTCCCACCCATTCCCCCGCCCATACCCCCACCCCGCCAGAGCTCATGCATTCTGCCAAACATGCTTTTCATCTCTTTCTCAATATTCTCCATGAGGAAGTTGACTGTTTTGAGCAGAAGTTCACTGTTTCAGTCAATTCTTTGATGCAGTCCTTTCTGTTGTTGTTGTTGTTGTTGTTGTTGTTGTTTCCAATATGCATTACACCCAACTGCTTTGGACAAAAGCTCAGGGGGCCCTACACAAGAAATACTTACAACTAGGTAATTGGCACTAGCATCCACAGATGAGGGATACCATTCGTCGTTTGTTTTTCTGGGACTGTGTTACTTCACTCAGCATGATGTCCTCTAACTCCAGCCATTTTCCTGCAAAGCTCGTGATGTCGTCTTTCTTTACTGCTACATAAAACTCCATTGTGTAGATGTTTTCTATCCACTCATCAGTTGAGGGGCATTTAGATTGGTTCCAGCTCCTTGCTATTGTGAAGAGAGCTGCAATAAACATGGCTGTGCATGTATCTCTGTGGTGGCGTAAGTCTTGAGGGTACATGCCCAGGAGTGGTATGGCTGGGTCAGGTGGCAAGTTCATTCCAAGTCTTCCAAGGGTTCTCCACACTGCTTTCCATAGTGGCTGTACGAGTTTACATTCCCACCAGCAGTGGATGAGTGTTCCCCTTTCCCCACAACCTCTCCAGCACTTGGTATCATTTGTTTTCTTGATCCTAGCCAGTCTTATTGGAGTAAGATGATATCTTAAGTGGTTTTGATTTGCATTTCCTTAATGATTAGTGATGTTGTTCTTGAGGTGTTTCTCAGACATCTCTAATTCCTCACTTGTGACAAAAAGTTATTTTGATGGGTACTGAGTACAGCTAGCTCCCGAGATACCAGATTATTTATACCTTTGTGTGTCTATTGAATGTTTTTGTTTTAGACACAGTAAAATCAAAATCTTTTCCATTTGCAATTCTGTTTAGGAAAGTCAAGTAACACTGGATGATATTCTTTACAAAATATTGTTTGTGTTCATGACACACTAAAGGCTTCATATAGTTGAGATATTGTCTTGAAGAAGTAATGTCTCCTGCAACTTATTTAAATAACTTGAAAGACTGAAAGAACTGGTTTTAGGAAGATTGAACACTGAGAAAGTGTCACCTTCCAAGGTACCATCAGAATGAACACTGACAGGAAGAACCACTGTTGCGCTTGAGAGATTAGAGAAGTCACACTGTAAAATGCCAACTCACACATGCAGGATCCAGTCAACATTAGTCTCAGTCTATCATTAGGGGAAAAGATGCTCTCCCAGATGGTTGCTACACTCAGTGTAACAAGCGAAAGGTGAAAGGTCATGAAGCCTATGATTTCCATCTCATCAGCTATGACATCACTAGACATTGACTCCTATATAAGTCTGCTTTCTGTTGCTAAGGCAATGTTACAGACCAGAGCAGGCCTAACAGGAATAGGTATGTTCCGAAGGTTGATGGTGAAGAAGCTGATACTTTTTTTAAAATTTATTTATTTATATATTTTTTATCAAATCTAGACCCATGTTCCCCCATCCCCCCACCCCACCAGAGCTCATGCATTCTGCCAAACATGCTTTTCATCTCTTTCTCAGTCTTTCTCAATATTCTCCATGTGGAAGTTGACTGTTTTGAGCAGAAGTTCACTGTTTCAGTCAGTTCTTTGATACAGTCTTGAAGAAGCTGATTCTGACAGTGCCCTTTTATTTTACTTTTTTGTCTTAATAACTTTATTGAGATACAATTCACTTATTTAAAATGTTCAATTCAAGTTTTTAAACTTGATTTTTGGGAATTCCATATATGAGTACCATTTTACATTATTTCTGCCTTTCCTCTCCCTTTTCCAGTTCCTTCCATTTTCTTCCCAACTCCCTCTTAAGTTCATGACATCTTCATTATTATTATTACACACACCCATACACACATGCTCGTGTACACACACACACACACACACACACACACACTCACACAACCTGAGTCCATTTAATTGACAGTGGCTTATATGTGCATGTGTTTAGGGTGGCTGACCACTTGGGATTGGATAAACTGTCAGGGAGCTCATCCTTGAAGAAAACTGATTTTCCCTCCCAGCACGGATTGCCTGCATCTCTTCATCTTGGAGTGGGGCCCTGTGAGATACCTCCCCATGGTCCACACTGGCATGTGACCTGGTGCTGTTATAATGCAGGTCTTCTTTAGGTAACCATACCATCGAGCTTCCATGAGTGCAGCTTCAATGTCACATATGGAAGACATGACCTAGCAGGCTCTTCCAATATTTCTATTTCCTTTACCTAGGCCTTAGGTGTAGAAGTTACATTGTAGATGCACCAAATGGGGTTGGGCATGCCAGAATTGCTTATTCTATGCATTTTGTTAAGTTGTAGATGTCTGCAATGAATGGTCTTTGAAAGGTTTCAGTGATGCCATTGGCCCCAGTTAGACCAGATTAAAACAAAGCAACACAGGTTTATTCAGAGGTGTTCTCGGCGTATTCCGAGGTCCTGAGGAAGCTGGGGCCAGGGAAGTTGGCCAGGACAGGGGGATTTTATAGTCCACTGCACACTGCACAAGTCCAGCTACTGGACTTGTGTCCTAATATGATCACTGACTGGACACCTGGGGCAGCCCCTAGGCAGGCTGTGTCCACTTTCCAGAATTTAGAATCAGGCTTTTGCCACCTTCAGTACAGTTTCTTTTTTTTGGCTCTTTGCAGGGGGGGTGGGGGTGGTGAAGGAGATAGGGAAGTGCTTGAGGCAAGCGAGAACTTTCCAGCCTGCATGAGGGCAAGCTGGATCTCGCACCTAACCATCTTTATTTACCTCCTTGACAAGAGAGTTAAGAGCTGTACTTATCTGTGGGTACAAGAAATAAGTATTGTCAGGCGTGGTGGTGCAGGCCTTTAATCCTAGCACTTGGGAGGCAGAGGCAGGCTGATCTTTGTGAGTTCAAGGCCAGCCTGGTCTACAGTCAGAGCAAGTTCCAGGCCAGCTGGGGCTACATGGAGACCCTGTCTCGAAAAGACCAAAAAAAAGAAAAGAAAAAATACAGTTAGGGATTGTATTGGTTTAAGAAAATGGCAGTAGTAGGGTCTCCTGTAGGGTTTATGATTTCTCTAGTCAGTGATAGTTTGTGGGAAAATCCAGTTTGAGTTAGGTATGAGGGGGTTAGCCTTTCAGCCAGCATTTCTCAGTCACACAGGTGTGAGGCATAAGACCTCCCTGACCCACACCGGCAGGTGAGAGCAGCACCTGATATGGAGAGAAAAAAGCAACTCATGACTCAACTTATGACCTGACATGTGACCCAGCACATAATGGAGGGACAGGGAGACAATACAATCGTGAGTGATGTATACAGGGGCATGATGTAGAGGTCTTGGATTGGCTCTAAGGAGTGACATCATCTTGGCTATATAAAGGATGTATTGCCTACAATAAAGTAGATCTTCATTACCACCTGACAAGGTCCCTGGGTTCGTTACTCCACATGCACGTGTGTGTGTGTGTGTGTGTGTGTGTGTGTGTGTGTGTAAGCCCATCAGTTTTGAGTTTTGAGTGTTGAGTGCTAGCAGTGGCTGGGGAGGACCTATCTGGTGCCAGCCTGTAAAGTCCAGCATTGGAGTCTGCAGTTCCATGACTGGTGAGAGTGGTGTGCAGGCAGGAATGACTGATGAGAGCTAATCAAGCATCATTCTGAGAGGTACAACAGTGGGATCTATAGTTCCCTGTCTGGTGAAGGTGTTGGGGGCTAAGGGGTGGGCTAGAGAAAGGTAATCCACCACTAGTCTGAAATGTTAGCAGGTAGCTGTGGGTGGCTGCTCCTTTCCATTTCCCCTTAGTAGGACCGGGTTGCATTTATCTCAGAAGGAGAGCATTTACTACAGTAGTTGTCTTGGTTTACAGTACCATAGATTGCTACTAAGGGGGCCTTAAGTCCAATTAGACAGCTGTTGGTTACCCCAAGATAAAAATGCCACTATTACAGTGTTAGGGCTATCTCCTCAGGCTGATCATTGTTGGCTTTACAGCTAGGTAGGAGTATTGATTGCTTTTTTCTCTTGGCAGATTTTGTAGCAGCTTGAGATGTCTTTCTTACTGGTAGTGTCCTGAGTACCTCAGATATCACACACAGGAATGTACAGAGAGTTGGTGTGTGTGTGTGTGTGTGTGTGTGTGTGTGTGTGTGTGTGATCTATTTTAATCCCCATACACAGCCTGCCTTTATCTTCCTTACCACCCTTGCTTTCTCAGCTGTTACTAATCCTTCTTCAAAATTCAAGCTGACTTTTATTATTTTTTGATATATAACAGAGACTTCTTTTAGTACTTAGCTTATTTACTTAACATAGTATCCTCTACTTCAGTTAACTCAGATAATTTTGCTCCAAATAACATTTCTTCTTTATATAATTGAATAATATTCCATTATGAATGCATAGCACATTTTAAAAGAAAAGTCTTTTTTTTTCATTATTTTTTGCTTTATGTGTATGAATATATCGTCTGAATATATATAAGTACACCTGTAGCATGCAGTGCCTACTGAGGACAAAAGAGGATGTTGGATCTGAAGTTATGGATGGTCATTAGCTATCATATAGGTGTTGGTATTTGAACCTCTGTCCTGGAGAGGGCTCTTAACTTCACAGCCATCTCTCCAACCCCAAAGGAAAGTTTTCTTTGTTTTCCAAATTGCCCTGCAATAGTCACTTGTTTCCCAGAATGGGGTTCAATTGAATGGTTTCTTTGTAGTTAGTTTTCCAGTGGTGTGATGCTAACTCTCTCTTTCTTCTGTAGGCGAGAATGGAAAGTCTCTCCTGCAAGGCTGTGTAACTGATACAGGGCTATTCCATTAGACTAATATTCTTTGAATGTTTTCCACTGTTTTCTTTTTTACAGAGATTCTGGTTTACCTGGAGACAATGAAGCAATGAGGCTTCCTTCCTGGGGCAACAAAAGAAACACCAATTTCTCAAAGGACCTGGTCTTTGTAGAAATCAAGTTATTGGCTAGTTATGTTTGAATAAGATCCTGAAATGAGCTCAAAGTTCCCACAAATAAAGAAGTAAAAAGTGAGACATGTTAATTAGCTCAATCTCATCAGGAACACATCACACTGCTCCAGTGTGTTCGTCAAAAGATGCCAAAGAAACAGTTTAAAGGAAGAGAGGGTGCCTCAGCCCATGGTTTCAGAGTTTCTGTCCGTGGTGAGCTGGCTCCACGCTTTATTCCTGTGGCAAGGCAGAAATGTGGAGGAAAGGTGTTGCAGAGAAAAGCCGTCTGTTCTGTGACAGCCAGGAAGCACAGAGGAGCAGCCATACAAGCTGCAGGCTAGACGCAGCTCCCGCGCCCATCATTTTGCCAAAGGCTTTTCCTCTTTCTCCATATAAATCTCATTGTTTGTCATTTCTCACTTATCACTATCCAAACAGCACAAGTAGGTCTTCATCTTCCCTCTTCTGCTCTTCTTTTCATTACTGCTCACCAGGCCCTACAGATTTTTTAAAATTTATTATTGTTATTAAACTATTTCCATACATCATTTCTCAATCAAATTTAGAGTCACTTCCCTTTCCATATCCCCCACCCCACCTGAGTATCTGCACTCTGCCATACATGTCTTGCATCTTTTTCTGAGTCTTTCCAGAGTTTTTTTTTTCAAAGCAGAGGCTTATTGTTTTGGGAAGAACTTCACTATTTCAGTCTTTTTTCCCCCATTCTTTTGTTGTTGTTGTTGTTCTCTCCAACTTGTATTGCATATATATATATATATATATATATATATATATATATATGCAAACATACATAAATATATCACCTGAGTTGCAGGATTTTCTTTTTTTTTTTTTCTAGAAGATGTCATGTTTTCCTTAAGGAAGTGTTTGAAGGCTCCTCCCTGGCAAGCCCAAACAACCATCAACCATCAATCCTGACCCTGTGCTCCACACTGGGGCCCTCCCTCCCACAGTCACCCAAGTGAGGTCCAGCAAGCACTCGTTCTGTCCTGATCCCCCTGCACTGGCCTCCATGGCACAAAATCCAAGACCTATTCATGAATAGGCTTTTTCTGCATCAATTGAGATGATCATGTGGTTTTTGTCTTTCAGTCCATTTATGTGTTTTATGATATTTACTGATTTTCATATGTTGAAGTATCCCTGAATCTCTGGTATGAATCCCACTTGATCATGATGGATGATCTTTCTGATGTGGGTCTGTATGCGGTTTGCAAGTATTTTGTTGAGAATTTTTGCATCTGAGTTCATTAATGAGATGGGTCTATAGTTTTCTCTTTTGGTTGTGTCTTTGCCTTGTTTTGGTATTAGAGTGATGCTGGCTTCATAGAAGGAATTTGGGAGATTTCCATCTGCTTGTATCCTTCTGAACAGTTTGAGTAATAATGGTTGTAAGACCTCTTTAAATGTTTTATAGAATTCTGCTATGAAACCACCTGGGCCTGGGCTTTTTTTACTTGGGAGATCTCTTATTACATTTTCATGGGTCTGTTTAAGCTGTTGATATCTTCTTCGCTTAGCTTTGATGATTCCCAGAATTACAGATATTCATCCATTTTTCTTAAGTTTCCAAATTTAGTAGAGTATAGGTTTTTGAAGTATTTCCCTATGATTGCCTTGATCTTTTCATTGTTGTGATATTTCCCCTTTCATCATGAATTCTATTGATTTGGAGTTGCTCTTTCTTTCTTTTGGTTAGCTTGGGTAGAGGTCTGTCTATCTTGTTTATTCTTTCAAAGAACCAACTTTTGGATTCATTGATTTTTTGTATTGTTTTCCTTGTTTCTATTTCATTGATTTCTGCTCTGATTTTTGTCATTTCTTCCTGTCTGTTGCATTTAGGGTTCATTTGTTGTTGTCTTTCAAGTGTTTTTAGCTGCCATGTTAGTTCATTTATTTGTGTTCTTTTTTTTTTTTTAATGTACGGACCCAGGGCTATAAACTTCCCTCTTAGGACTGCTCTTAAGGTGTCCCATAGGTTTTGTTGTGTTGTACTTTCATTGTCATTTAGTTCCAGGAATGCTTTTATTTCTTTTTTATTTCTTCCTTGACCCATTCATTATTCAGGAGTGTGTGGTTTAGTTTCCGTGTGTTCATGTAGGTTGGTGTTGATATTGAGCTTTATTGCACCGTGGTCTGATGGAATGCATGAAATTATTTCAATTATTTTGTATTTGTTGAGGATTTTTTTTCTGTCTCCCAGTATGTGGTCAGTTTTGGTGAATGTTCTGTGGGGTGCTGAGTAGAAAGTGTATTCTCTGGTATTGGGTGGAATATTCGGTAGATGCCTGTGAGCTCCATTTGCTGTATTGTATTGTTCAGTTCAGATGTATCTCTGTTTATTCTTTGTCTGGTTGATCTGTCCAAGGGGCTCAGTGGGGTATTGAATTCTCTTACTATGAGTGTGCTGAGGTTAATGTGTGCTTTGAGATCCTGCAGAGTTGTGCTTATAAAGATCAGTGCACTGGAGTTTGGTGCACATATATTCATGTTTGTGAAGCCTTCATGGTTAATTGTCCCTTTGATAAGGATGTAATGGCCCTCTTTCCCTCTTCTGATTGCTTCTACATTGAAGTCTATTTTGTCCGATATTAAAATAGCAACTCCTTCTTTCTTTTTGGTAGCATTTTCTTGAAATTTTTTTCCATCCTTTCACTTTAAGTTGGCACCTATCCTTCAGGGTAAGATGGGTTTCTTGTAGACAGCATATAGATGGATTCTGTTTCCTAATCCATTCTCCCAGTCTATGCCTTTTGATTGGGGAGTTTAGTCCATTAATATTTAAGATTATAATTGAGAGATATGTGTTGCTTCCTTTCACCTTATTATCCATTTGCATTTTTGTCTAGGTTTCTACTTCTGCAGTTATGCTTTTATTAAATTTTCTTTCAAGGTGCCTGGGGATACTTGCTTCTCTCTTCTGTCCTTTGAATTGCTTCAAGTATTCTCTGAAGTGTTGGTTTTCCAGTCATGTATTCTTTTATCTTGTTTATGTCATGGAAGATTTTTCTCTTTCCTTCATCTAGAATAAACATTTTTGCTGGGAATAGTAACCTGGGTTGGCATTTATAGTCGTTTAGCACTGGTACTGCTTTGGTCCACATTCTTCTTGCTTTCATAGTTTGCCCTGAAAAGTCAGCCGTGATTCTGATGGGTTTCCCCTTATATGTAACTTGTTTTTCTCTTGTGGCTTTCAGAATTGTGTCTTTGTTTGGGGCATCTAGTGTTTTAACTATGATATGGTGTGGGGAGTTTCTTTTCTGGTCTTGTCTATTTGGTGTTCTATTTGCTTTTTGTATTTGTATGGGTTTGAGATTTTTTAATTTAGGGAAATTTTCATCTATTATTCTATTGAAGATCTGGTCAATACCATTCTCTTGGGATTCCTCTCTTCCTCCATCCCTATGATGAGGAGGTTTGATCTTTGCATAGTGTCCCACATTTCCTGGTTGTTCCACTCTTGTGTATTTTAAAATTTTTCATAGTCTTTACTTGAGCTTTTTAGTTGTTCTGTGTTATCTTCCAGGTCTGATATTCTTTCTTCTTCTTCTTCCTCCATTATATTTCTGAAGCTTCTTCCATTCCTTTCCTCTTGATTGGATGAGTGTTCTATTTCCTTTTTCATTTCAGCCTGTGATTTCTTTACCATTTCCACTTCCTTTGGAGCTTCTCAATCTCTTCTTGTAGCTCCTTGCTTCACTGGTTGGCTTCCATTTTCAGGGTTTCTACTTCCTTCTGGAGTTTATCATTCTCCCCCTGTAGTTCTTTCTGGACTTTGTCATTCTCTCCTTTTAGTTCTTTCTGAAGTTTGACATTCTCTCCCTCTAGGTCCTTGAGTTTTTCATTCTCTCTCCTTAGTTCTCTGACTTGTTCTTTATATATTCTTTGATTTCTCTGAATACATCTGCAATTGTTCCTCTAAGATCTGTGTCCTGGGTCACCCCCATGAGGATCCCACTGTAGTAATCTCCACAGGGTTGGTAGAGCTTGGTGTGGAATTATTCTGTACCTTTCCCATGTTGTCCCTTCATTGTGTCCCTGGCATGTGGGTTTCCCTTTTTGCCTGCATTCTGATGTGAATCACAAATGGCTATTCACTGTGTTGAAGGCTTGCTTTGCTTGCCTCCTTCAGATGCCTTTTTTTTCTCCTTGTTTATAGAGTCTTGACTTGTCTAGGTTTCAGGCTTTCAATTTTGTTTATATATTGGAAGTCTCACTCTTCCCTTTCTGTTCTGAAGGTTCTCCAAAAAATCTTCTTGGACACTCCTTCAGCAATTCCAGCTGGTGGTGTGTGTGTGTGTGTGTGTGTGTGTGTGTGTGTGTGTGTGATATACCTAGTCTGTGCTTCAGGTGGTCCTGGGAAGTCCCTGATCTAAGTTCTGTGCATTCGAGTCTCACAGTGGCAACAGGCCCACCTTTAATACCAGCTACCAGGGCAACTCTGCCCTGACAGCCACACTAGAAAATGATTTAACAGGCACAACTTTAATACCAGCTATTAGGCCGACTCTGCCCTAACAGCCACACAAGACAATGATTTAATTATCCAACAAACCAATGAAACAATTATCCAACAACCCAGAGATAGAATTATCCAACAAACTGCCTGGTTGAAGCACCCAGCTCCTACCTGTGCTTCAGGTAGTCCTGGGAAGTCACTGATCTAAGTTCTGTGGACTCAAGTCTCACAGTGGCAACATGCCTACCTTTAATACCAGCCAGCAGGGTGACTCTGCCCCAAAAGCCACACCAGACAATGATTTAACTGATCATGTTTTAAGTACACAAAGGAAGCAGAGAAAGAGGATGCGGTTATAAACACTCAAGATCCACCAATAGTGAACCACTTCCTCAAGTGAGGCTGCATTTCCTAAAGGTTCCACCAAGTTCCCAAATAGCACCACCAACTGGGGGACAAGTGTTGAAGTCCATGAGTCTATGGGGACATCTCTCAGTCAAACCACCACAAGTATATTTAATAGACCTCAAGGGAAGCATAGAAAATAAAATATTAATTGTTTTTTACTTCACACAGCTTCTTCTTCAGTAGACATGACACCTGTGTGCTTTCGTGCTCCTAAGTCCTTGAAGATAGGACTAGGATTAGCTATGGAGGAAGGCACTAGTGCTGCTAAGCCTCGCATTGTGCATACTAAGGTAAATGTTGATGTTTGTGCTTCAGTTTTTAACAAATATGATTAAAAATTACAGATATGATTAAAAATTCATAAAGAAAAAGTTTTAAAATAAGTACATATAGTTACACAGTACATTTGTGTTTCGAGGTATGCTACCATGTGTCAAAAAGAAAAGTGATTGAAACACTTGCTAGAGCAATAAGACAAGAAAAGGATATTAAAGGAGTACTAATTGGAAAAGAGGAAGTCAAACTATCCCTATTTGCTGATGATATGATTGTTTACTTAAGGGATGCTAAAAACTCCACCAGAAAACTCCTAGAAACGATTAACAGCTTCAGCAAAGTGGCAGGATACAAAATTAACCTTAAAAAATCAATGGCCTTTCTTTACACCAAGAACAAGCAACTGGAGAAAGAATTCAAAGAGACCTTCCCACTCACAATAGCCTCAAAAACAATAAGATACCTAGGAACAAACCTAACCAAAGACACCAAAGACCTCTATAACAAAAATTTTAAACCCTTAAAGAAAGAAATTGAAGAAGACCTCAGAAGATGGAAAAACCTCCCATGCTCATGGATTGGGAAAATTAACATTGTAAAAATGTCCATTTTACCAAAACTCTTGTATAGATTTAATGCAATCCCAATCAAAATCCCCAAGAGTTTCTTCACAGGCTTGGAAACAAAAGTCCTTAAATTCATTTGGAAAAACAAAAGACCCCGAATAGCCAAATCAACCCTGAGTGAAAAGAGCTACACAGGAGGGATCTCTATACCAGATTTTAAACTATACTACAGGGCTATAGTCATAAAAACAGCCTGGTACTGGCACAAAAACAGACCTGTTGACCAATGGAACAAAACCGAAGATCCAAGTCTGAGCACATACAATTTCAGCCATCTCGTATTTGACAAGGGGGCCAAGAAACCACAATGGAGAAAAGACAGCATCTTCAGCAAGTGGTGTTGGCAAAACTGGATCACCACTTGTAGAAGAATGAAATTAAACCCCTACCTCTCACCCTGTACAAAAGTCAACTCCACATGGATTAAAGACCTCAACGTGAAACCCCAAACTCTGAAGATGATAGAAGAAAAAGTTGGCAGCAGACTACAAGACATAGACGTAGGAAAAGACTTCCTAAATCAGACAGCAGCTGCACAAGAATTAAGGTCGACAATTGACAAATGGGACCTCATTAAACTCAAAAGCTTCTGTACATCAAAAGAAACAATCAAGGAAGTGACGAGAAATCCCACAGAGTGGGAGGAAACCTTCACCACAGATACATCTGACAAAGCATTGATTTCCAGAATATATAAACTACTCAAAAAACAAAGAAAGAAGAAAACAAATGACCCGCTCAATAGATGGAGCAAAGAACTGAACAGAGATTTCACAAGCGAGGAATTAGAGATGTCTGAGAAACACCTCAAGAACTGCTCAACATCACTAATCATTAAGGAAATGCAAATGAAAACCACTTTAAGATATCATCTTACTCCAATAAGAATGGCTAGGATCAAGAAAACAAATGATACCAAGTGCTGGAGAGGTTGTGGGGAAAGGGGAACACTTATCCACTGCTGGTGGGAATGTAAACTCGTACAGACACTATGGAAAGCAGTGTGGAGAACCATTGGAAGACTTGGAATGAACTTGCCACCCGACCCAGCCATACCACTCCTAGGCATGTACCCTCAAGATTTACGCCACCACAGAGATACATGCACGGCCATGTTTATTGCAGCTCTCTTCACAATAGCAAGGAGCTGGAACCAATCTAAATGCCCCTCAACTGACGAGTGGATAGAGAAAATGTGGTACATCTACACAATGGAGTTCTATGCAGCAGTAAAGAAAGACGACATCATGAGCTTTGCAGGAAAATGGCTGGAGCTAGAGGACATCATGCTGAGTGAAGTAACACAGTCCCAGAAAAACAAACGACGAATGGTATCCCTCATCTGTGGATGCTAGTGCCAATTACCCAATTGTAAGTATTTCTTGTATAGGGCCCCCTGAGCCTTTGTCCAAAGCAGTTGGGCATAACGCATTTTGGAAACAACAACAACAACAACAACAGAAAAGACTGCATCAAAGAACTGACTGAAACAGTGAACTTCTGCTCAAAACAGTCAACTTCCCCATGGAAAATATTGAGAATGACTAAGAGATGGAAAGCATGTCTGGCAGAATGCATGAGCTCTGGCGGGGTGGGGGAATGAGCGGGAACACGGGTCTAGATTTGTTAAAAATAAATAAATAAATAAATTTATGTGAAAAAAAACAAAAACAAACAAACAAACAAAAAACAAAAAGAAAAGTGAATGCTGGATGTGGTGATGCACACCTTTAATTCCAGCACTTGGGAGGCAGAAGCAGGCAGATTTCTGTGAGTTCAAGGCCAGCCTGGTCTACAAAGTGAGTTCCAGGACATCTGGGACTACTAGGGGACCCTGTCTTGAAAAAGAACCAAAAATAAATAAATAAATAAAAAGAAAAGAAAAAGAAAAGTGCAGCTAATATAGATTGGGGGTCTTGTGTTTATAAAATTTGCAACAGCAGTCTAGCCCAGGAACACCAGGCTGGTCTGCAGCATCAGTGTACAGCAGGCTCTGACACTGGCTCTGTAGAATCACATTCTGATACTCATGTAACATGATCCCCTAACCATGCACTTCTCAGAATGTATGACTGCATGTACACAGATTGACACACAGAAATACACAGGGATACACAGATATGACTGTGTACACAGACATCTACACAGGGAGAAACATTTATGTTAGTCACAAATGTCAATTGCAGAACATATGATGACCATTTACCTTTTTCATTTCTATTCAATTTGTTGTATTTAATAAGCACTAGATAGAGCAAAAACTGGTAAAGTATTTTACCATGCTTTCTTTTTAGGAAAGACAAAAATAATTTGGAGAGAAAGTTAAACAGATGAATATTTTGCACTATACAAATAATAAAAAGTTAAGAAGATAGAAGCTAAAATGATCTAAAAGAGAATGCTATTTATCTGATACCAACAGTCTTGACCTTAACTCTCTTGTGGAAGCTAAGTAGCAGCACTCCCATTTTACTGTTAAATCTGACTAAAGAAGTGATGTGACAAGTCCCTCAAGCTCCTGCCACCACAACTGTCCTCCCACCATGATAGACTCACTGACTTTTCTGTAACTGTGATAAAATATTCTGACAAAAGCAACTTAAGGGGAAGAGGGGCTATTTTGGCTCACAGTTTGGGGAACAGTCTATGCTGGTGGGGAAGCTGGGAGGGCACTGGGATCAGGAAGAGGAGAAGGTCATGGCTGTTGGCAAGGTGGAAAGTCTAAGAAGAGAGAGGAGACACCAGTCATGTGATGGGAATGTCAAGTGGAGAACAGAGTAGCCCATCTTGGGTTGGGGTCACACTATTGGAGATCTTACTATCTCTAAAAACTAGTGGAACAAGTTTTCCTTTAATCTCAGATATGAGATATTTTATTTCATTTTGGTGTTAAAATAAATGAGATGAAGCATTTGGTGGAATGGAACAAAAGATAGGTGATTCTAAGAAGTCAGTCCACAGTATGCAAGCTGGATTCATCCATCCCTTACCTAAATCTAACACACTTCCTCATCAGAAGACAAAAAGTAAATTACAGAAACTTTGTGTAATGTAGGGTGTAATAAAACTTGAATAATTGGTTGAGTGATTGGAATGACAGCCCCTCCTCCCAGGACCAACTTCACACTGAGAGAATCACAGACTCCTGTGTGTAGCAGCTTAGACCCCTCGTCCTCACCACAGGTCCCCATGCTGCCTTCTGATTATCGCTTCACATTCCAGGCACCCTGATTCCATGGGTGTTGCACAGGGCCATCAGAACCTTGAGAAAGGTCCGAGGTACACATTTTATTGTCATTTTGGTGTATAACCTCAGCTGTTGTTGAGTTTGGTGAGAATTGCTTAGGATTTGAGATCTGAATTGATTATGCTGAGTGATATTTTATTTGATTATGCTGAGTGATATTTTATTTTGAATCTTAGAATTAAGGTTCAGATACCTGTGACTCTGAATGTTCCAGATGATACAGGTGGACCCCACCCCCAGAGCACTGCATCTAAATTTCACCCATCAATGCCATTTACACTTGAGCTTTAATCTTCATTGTGGCTGTTTACTCAGAAGTTATTTTCACAGCATCAAGAATTTCTGAGATTACAGGGTGGGAAACCAGGTTTAGGATTTACATATCTGTGAAGAACTTATTTGCGGACTATTCAAAGGATGCATGCAGTTCAATAGTAAGCCACAAATAATACGGTAAGACTTGAATAGATGCTTCACAAAGGAAGATGTAAAAATGGACAGTGAGTGTCCTTGAAGTTGTTCTGGTCCTTATGCCCTTGGCCATGGGGAAAATTCAATGAGATTCCACTTCACACCTGTGTAGAGCCAACCTTTAAAAGACCAAAAGCAACTGGAACTCAGGGCAAAAACATTCAGCCACTTTGGAAGCTAAGCCTTTTAGAGAATTAAACCTATAGTTGCCTGTTAAGCTAGTTATTCAAGAAAAAGAATGTATGTACAGGAAAGAGGCACAATCTAATGCCTGTTAATAGAAGAATGAATAAATAATATCTGTTCATGCTGAGATTTACCCAGCATAAAAAAGAATAAATGCCAAACACATCAACAATGTAGAAAAATGTCAAAAACACCTTGCTCAAGTGGGTGCCTGTTCTAGGATTGTACTGTATGAAGTTCAAGATCAGACGATTGATCTATAGTGATCAAAATTACAACAGTCTAGTCTGGTAGGCATGAAATGGAAGAGACATGGAGGAACCTTCTGGCAAATAGGAATGTTATCTGTCTTGATTAGAACTGTGGTTACACGAATAGTTGCATAATTCAAAACTCATAAAAGTGTGCACTTATATCTAAATTTTGCATTCAAATGTTACTTCAATAAAAAGTTATGATGCTCACACTGTTGTGCAGCCTTTGGTTAACATCATTATCACATCATGCGCCCCGTTTAAAGCTCTGAAATTGCTCCCTAACAAAACCCACAACAAAACACAAAATAAATCATCAGTCCAAAAGATGGTGATAAACAAAACATTATTAACATAATGTCAAAATATTTGGGGGAAGTAACATATTGTTTATCCATCTAGAAAGTCCATTTTAAAAACATGTTCTTTCTAACTAAGTAAGTGGAAATAAAACAAATACTATTTTCTTTCAGTCTGGTATTCTGTCTCTCACAAAAGAAAAGAATTTCTGAGTTTATATTTATGTCACAAACTTATCTTACAACTATTAAGTGCTCAGATGAGACACAGAGTCCTCAGTCACAAGCCTGTTGAGTTCTAAAGGGAATGGAAAATTTTAGGAAGTTCTCAATAGCTTCCAACTTAGGATCATTTTAAAGCACTGGTCTCAGAAGTATGTTTACCAAAGGCAACAGATTATACAAGTTGCATTAAAGAAACTTCATAGCAAAAGATTAGTTTCAAGTACAGTACTGAAGAAATAAACTCTGGGAAGTTAAGATTCAATGTCAGAAATGGAAACAGCAGGCCATACAATCTCATAATTTGCATGTCCAGGGCCGAGCCCATCTTGCCCCTGAGTCGTTTATGTTTCCTGAAGTTGCATTGAGGATGAGCTATTTTTTTTTTCCTTGTCTGGTATCAGTGTAAAGTTACAATCTTTGCAGAATGCTGTCCTCAGAAAGGAGACAAAAGGCTGCTTCTAACCAACCCTCTCATTCACTCCATTTTGCTCTGAAGCTAAATTCAACTCTCTTTAAATAGAAGGCCATGATTTAAGCAAATTGGCAGAACTGATTCTGCCTCAGGAGCTAAAACTGATCTTGTGAATAAACAGTTCTCACAACTCTCCTGACTGAACAGTTTTCCCCAAAGCTGCCTTAGCCCTGAAGTCATCTAAAGTTATCTAAAGTGGAGGAAGGGCTAAGCCCAGGCTCATACAGACTCACACTGTGGGGAGCTCTGTTTCACGGACATCTACCTCACTAGGCAAAGGGCACGTCACAGCTGTGTTAGAAAGCCCTCCACATTTTGCTCTTGCTTTTGAGCGCTGATACGTTAGCAGATCTCTCTGGACAATAGTTCACTCATCTTTAGCTGGAGAAGATAACCTCATTGGGCCATTTAAAGCTTAAAGTAATATCTCTTATAACATGTGGCATAGATTAGGGTCATAATAAATATTTCAGAGGAAGTAGTTTTCTCCCTAAAACTGATGATCAAACTTGATCCCAAAGTCTGCTCATTTAGCCACTCTTTAAAAATGTATTTTTATTTTTTATGTAACTCAACCCTCTGGGTCTTCTTCCTCATGGGACAATTTAACAGACAGCATTCCCTGTCTAGAACAAATTGAAATATTATTTCTAAAGTGGCTACTGCTTGAAATATTGACTGTTGTTTTAGCTGAGATGCATAAATTTTTTAAAAATTAAAATCTCGACTTTTGGAGATGGGCTCTTTCCGGGGCTGCAGCTAGGGGGTCGTGTCTCTGAGGACTTCTGGGCGGGACTGCCCTTCGCCTTTGGCGCCGGGGCCAGAGGGTCGGCGGATTTGGGTCAGTGGCTCTGCACCTTTGTGTGGGCTGCCCGGAAGTCACTTGGGCAAGTACTTTTGGAGGTGGGCTCTTTCCGGTGGCTGCAGCTAGAGGGTCCTGTCTCTGAGGACTTCTGGGCAGGACCGCCCTTCACCTTTGGCACCAAGGCCAGAGGGTTGGCGGATTTGGGTCAGTGGCTCTGCACATTTGTGCGGGCTGCTGGGGCACAGGCTAGGTCAGGCATATACACCCCCCCATCACCGCCGGAGATCAGTGAGAATCGAAGTGGACTTTTTTTTGGAGAACCTACAGAACAAGAAGAGAAGAGTGCTTTGGCTTCCAATATCTAATATATAAACAAAATTGAAAACTAGACAAGTCAATACTCCATAAACAAGGAGGAAGAAAGGAAAAAAAAAAAAAAAA